>ML661902.1:24337663-24571331 GCA_007570785.1 Antilocapra americana | reverse complement strand
GGCCCCGGCCCGGGCAACCCCTCCTGCGGCCGGGGCGCTGTCCCCGCGCGCCCCGCGGGCGGCTGCAGGACCAAACATGGACAACTGGCGGGCGCGCCTCGGCCGCGTGTCCACGTCGGGGCAGCTCCACTTTTGGCCACGTCCCGCCAGGCGCGCCCCTCCGCGCCTTCTTCCGCCGCGGCCAGGCCCCGCCTTGAGTGAGGACCGGCGCCGGGCTGGGGACCGATGCGGCTTCCCGTGTCCACAAGAGGCCCTCCAGATGTCAGGCTGGAAAGGCCGGGGTCTCTAAAGGGCGTGGAAACATCTGCCGGGGTCCCTCCTACTCTGTCAGGCCGGGGCAGGGGAGGGGGGTTGTCACATGAGACACTTGTTAACTTGTTACAGGACCCACGGAAACCTCTGCTTAGTCTATCTCAGAGACAGGGAGCCGGGACAGAGTACCACCGAAGGAGATAAACGCGCTAATCCACGGGTCGTGACGTTTCCAGTGCCTGCGCACGTGTGCCAGTCACTGACCGCGGACTGAAGTCAAGATGCTGGCATGCAACAAGTGAGGATGCGAAACTCGAGTCTGACCATCTTCCGACTTAGTCCGGGAGCTGGCGATGGACAGGGAGGCCTGGCGTGCGGCAGTCCATGGGGTCCCAAAGAGTCGGACGCGACTGAGCGGCTGAACTGGACTCAACTGAACGGACTTTGTCCAGGACAGAGGGTGTCACATTTTTGCTCCGGGTTACACGGTAGTTGCAATTCACGGTCATGTTCAGTTCTGACTGGTTTCCAGTTGTAGGTATCAGCTCCTGTACTGTGCTTAGTCGCTCAATCGTGTCCAACCCTTTGACCCTACAGACTGTAGCCTGCCAGGCTCATCTGTCCATGGGATTCTCCAGGCAAGAATACTGGAGTGGGTTGCCATGCCCTCCTCCAGGAGATCTTCCCAACCCAGGGATCAAACCCAGGTCTTCCGTACTACAGGCAGATTCTTTACCCTATGAGACCCCAGGGAAGCTCAAGGTTGCACCCAAGTAGGTGAAATGAGAACTGAGTAAAAAACTTACTATTAGGAAAACCTGAGGGCCTCGCTGGGGTTCAGAGGTGGATGGGGACTTCTCTTTGCAAAAGCAGAGGGCAGGGTCAGGATGGGACCCTGCTGCTCTGTGCCTGGCACACAGGGAAAGTACACCGGGGTGGGGATGGGGTGGAATGGGGTTGGCTGGAGGCATGACCCTCAAGGGCTACAGGTGCTGTGGGTTTAACTGTGACCTGGGGCTGGAAGGACAGCGTTAAAGACGGTGGAGGAAACAAGCAGCACAGGCTGCTGACAGGCCCTAGGGCTGGCCTGACCTGAGCGGACAGTCCGTATTCAGACAGTGGGGAAATGAGGGTGGCCTGAGCTAAGGGGTCCTGAGAGCCGGCAGGGGAGCCTGAGCCAGACCCGGCGGGAGACGGAGGGAGGCAGGAGGCCTGCACGCTAGCGGGCGGCTGACACCAGCAGTGTAGAGCCTGAGAGCTGAAGCCGAGGCTCCAGTCCTCTGGCCCCCTGATGCGAAGAGCTGACTCACTGGAGAAGACCCTGATGCTGGGAAAGATTGAGGGCAGGAGGAGAAGGGGACGACAGAGGATTAGATGGCTGGATGGCATCGCCGACTCAATGGACATGAGTGTGAGCAAACTCCTGGAGTTGGTGATGGACAGGGAGGCCTGGGGTGCTGCAGTCTATGGGGTCGCAAAAAGTCGGACACGATTGAGTGACTGAACTGGACTGAGTGTGAACCAGATCACAGGGGCCAGGGCCTGGAGCTAGAGCACCCCAGGGTGTCTGCAACTCTCTGGGAAGGAGCACTCAGAGCTGCACAGTCAGAGGGGAGAAAGAAGCTAAGGGATGCCCCGGAGGGAAACTGCTCTAGGACGATACAGCTGGAGAGGCAGGAAGGCCAAGCACCAGAGGACAGCGGACCTCCCACTAGAAATGCCCTGTGGCTACTGGGGATGCAGCCCAGCTGGCCAGTGAAAGAAGGAGAGGTGGGAATTGTCCGCAAAGAGGCTGTAGCAAGAACATTCTAAAGGAGAGGATGGAGGGTGGGAAGGGAGCTGGACAGAGCCTTGGAAAGGGAGGAGAGAAGGAAATTCTGAAGGAGCTGTCTTAGAGGCAGGACCTCAGCCTCGTGGGCTGTCTCATTAAGCAAAGAGCACAGAAGTCGCACAGAGGTGGGCCTTTTTTGCAAGGTTCTCTGCAGGACAAGTCAAGGGGGCGAGCCTGGGGAAAGGGCTTTGATCTGGTGGAAGAGGGCCTCCAGGTGACTTGGAGCATCTTGGTGAAGCAGTGGGGACCGGAGCCGAGCTGCTAGACATCAAAAGGAGAGCACATAGAGACGTCCCTGGTGGCTCAGTGGTGAAGACTTCACGTGTCCACTGCAGAGGGCATGGGTTTGATCCCTGGTTGGGGAGCGAAGGTCCTGCAAGGTGTACAGTACACTCAAAAAATAAAAGGCTAAAATTTAAAGAGTGAGAGAAAAAATGATCAACATTGCCGTTAATTGTCCACTTCAGACAATGCAAAATATGTAAATTCTTTTGATCAGTGTAAATCATTAAAAATGCTCAAAAAAAAAAAGGAGAATGCTTGTAGATGCACGTTTCAGAACTTTGACAGAGAAAAGAAATAGAGGCCAAATACAGAGGGCCGAGGTGGCAGAAGAGTTACATGAAGCCCGTACCCTGACCCAGTAAGGGCGGACCCTATGCATCCCAAAGGCAGGTGCTGGGGCTTTTTTTGAATTTATTTTTTAATTGGAGGAAAATTGCTTGACAATTGTGTTGGCTTCTGCCATACAGCAATGCAAATCAGTCAAAACTTTATATATCCCCTCTTAAGCCTCCTGGAGAGGGGCTTTTGAAGGTGGGGACTTCACACAGGTGCACATTTGAACGTGGCGCTTCTCTTTTTTCTCTTTTCCCATCTTTCTGCCCTCCCAGACTGACCTTTATACTTCTGCTACTCCACTTTGTGATTTTATACATTAGGATAGTTTGGATAATTAGTGTTTAGAAACTAATGTGTGGCATTCTCTGGAAAGGAAGTGATAATCATGAATAAATGATTAAAAGATGATTTTCTTTAAGATTGCTAGCATTCCTGACTTATAATGTGAAAGATATGATATCTGGTGGCCCCAAAGCAGAAAGGTTGGGGAGTAAAGAAAATTCAGAAGTGGGACAGGAGAAAAATTGAGCTGGAGATTTTCTTAGAGGATTTTACTTCCAATGGAACAAAATGACAAATAACAAGAACATAGCCCACTGCTCTGAGATGATAAAGATCATTATTACCCCCTTAACCTAGAGTATTCAACTGCTATGTTTTTTCCCCACAATGGTAAAAGCTTGCTCTAACAAAAGCAAATTTTAGTATAATTACAAGGACATGCATGTTCAGTCAACTAAGAATAATCTACACAGCATTTTTAAAAGATCTGTGGAGTAAAAAAAGAGAAAGTTCAAGAAAAAAAATCTCTGAAAACTTAATTAATAATTTGAGATTTTGCACGCAAACATTTTAACAGACTGTTATTCCACGTCATTTTGAGATAATTTATGGCCCGAGTCCAAAACATATTGTTGTTGTAATAAATGATGTATGCTCTCTAGGACAATATAACCATAGCATTCCGTGACATTAATAGCAGCATTTGTACAACATGTGAAAAAAGGAAGAAAAATGGGAGCTCTGTAGCTTTTATTCATGGAAAAGTAATAAAAAAAAAATTACCCCAAAATGGAGAGCCTTGTGCATCTATAGTTTAATTCAACATTCCTCCAAAAATAGTTCTACAGTTCTAGACACCGTGCTTGAGGTTGGGAATATAGCACAAAAAAAACACAGTGCCTTCTAAACTGCAAGTGTTATGAAGTTAATTTAAAGTCACATCAGCACTTTGAAACAGAATCAATTATAATTTTAAAAAAAAAAGAAAAGAGAAGCAGAAAATTCCATTCTGGGTGTATATACGCAAAGAAATTGAAAGCAGGGTCTCAAACAGATGTCTATACGGCCATGTTTATAAAAGCATCATTCACAATGGCCAAAATGGGGAAACAACTCATTGTCCATGGATCAATGGAGAGATAAAATGTGGTCTATCCATACAATGGAATATGATGTACTCTTGAAGGAAAGGGAACTCTGACCCGTGCTACCACACAGATGAATCTTAAGGACATTATGCTGAGTCAAATAAGCTGTCACAAAAAGACAAACGCTGGATGATTCCACTTATATGAGGTCCCTGCATGTGTGAGAGCTAAGTCGCTTCAGCTGTGTCCGACTCTTTGTGACCCTATGGCCTGCAGCCTGCCAGGCTCCTCTGTGCATGGGATTCTCCAGGCAAGAATACTGGACTGGGTTGCCACGCGCCTCTCCAGGGCGTCTTCCCGACCCAGGGATCAAACCCACATCTCCTGTGTCTACTGTATTGACAAGCAAGTTCTTTACCCCTCCCACCACCTGGGAAGCCCTATATGAGGTTCCCAGAGGAGTCAAATTAGTAGAGACTGAAAGTATCAGTAGAATGGCTGTGCTGAGGGAGGGTAAGTTGGTGTTTAATGGAAACAGAGTTTCCATTTGGGATAATGACAAAGTTCAGGAGATGGCTGGTGGTGATGGTTGTCCCATGGGGTGAATGTGCTTAATGCCAGCAGACTGTGCACTTCAAAATGCTTAAAACGGCAACTTTAATGTTGTGCATATTTTACTATGAGAAAAAATAAATAAATGAAACAGGAAATATCAGGGTGCCCTGAACATAGTAAGAACAAGCGTTTTCCCCTCAAGCGTTGATCTGTACCTGAACTGTCTGTTTGAGTGCTGAGCTGGGAGGCAAAGGGTATCTCTCCCTGTAGGTGACATGGAACACTCACACAAATAAATACCTCAGTGCAAACTGGGGAGTGCAATGAAACACAGCCAGAAGGAGGGTTTTCAGATGACTCTGGAGGGTCTGAACTGGACTGAGGCGTGAATGGAGACACAGCAACAGTGGGCAGGGAGCCAGTGGGCGCTGCTTCAGGCAAGCAAGGCTCCTCTGGGGAGCTGGGTAGGAGATCGGGCGGCCTGTCCACACGGGGCTTGGGTTTTATTCTAAGAGCAAAGAGAAGTTGCCTTTCAGTTAGTGATTTGGGTTGAATTGTGCCCTCCCCCCCCCTTTCTGAGTCAAGTCCCTGGTGGCTCAGAGGGTAAAGTGTCTGCCCGCAGTGTGGGAGACCCAGGTTCAGTCCCTGGGTTGGGAAGATCCCCTGGAGAAGGAAATGGCAATCCACTCCAGTACTCTTGCTTGGAAAATTCCATGGACTGAGGAGCCCTATAGGCTACAGTCCATGGGGTCACAAAGAGTCAGACACGACGGAAGGACTTCACTTTCACTTTCCCCCTTCATATGTTGAAATACTAATTCCTGGTGCTTCAGAACGCGACCTTTTTTGGAGACATGGTCCTTACAGAGGGAATCGAGTTAAAACGAGTGGGTGGGCCCTAATCCAATAGGACTGGTGTCCTTATAAGAAGAGGACATTAGGACACAGACACACACAAAGGAAAGACCATATGAAGAAGACACAGCCAGAAGATGGCTGTCCCCAAGCTAAGGAGAGAGGCTTGGAGTCCATCCTCCCTTCCTAGCCCTGCCTACCCCTTGACTATGGTCTTCTAGCCTCTGGACGTGTGAAACCATAAACTTCTGTTTTTTCAGCCTCCTGGTGTGTGGCGCTTCATTACAGTAACCCTGATGAACTCATTCAGCTAGTATAACATCTCAAGCCTTCCCAAGTGGCGCTAGTGGTAAAGAACCTGCTTGCTGGTGCAGGAGATGTAAGCAACATGGGTTTGATCCCTAGGTCAGAAAGACCCCCTGGAGGAGGGCATGGCAACCCACTCCAGTATTCTTGCCTGGAGAATCCTATAGAGAGAGGAGCCTGGTGGGCTGCAGTCCACAGGGTTGCAGAGAATCACACATGATTGAAGCGACTTAGCACACACACACGCATAGAATCTCAAAATTAAAACTGGGTATTCCAAAGATTCAGAACGCCGTTCACTACTGATACTAAATTATAATAGATAAATATACTTTCTCATAATAAGACTGTTACTCCATAAAATGAGAGCTAATCGCAGATTCCTAACATTGATAAAAAATGTTAAACTCTGTGGTCCCCAACCTGCCTGTTGACACTGCAGTACTTTTCTGCAACATCCCTGACAAGCGGTCACTCGGCCCATTTCAGAGTTGAAGAACTTGAATTATTAAAAAGATGGTTGGTTATTTTTATTCCACACTGCCTTTTCCAAAGTGTCCTTCATCGATCCCTCTTCTGCCTGGTCCGTTTCATCTGCCCGTGTCCTGAGGCTTCTGTCTGCTCTCATACCCTGTGGCCAAGTTTCCTGCTTACTCCAGGGTTAACTTGCCCAAAGAGGGGTTAGTGATGTCATTTAATTCTCTGACGCCTGCCCCCTGAAGTGCACACGTCCCCGCGTGGACTTCCAGTCTGTCGCTGCTCCTGCTGCAAATGCTGTCTTTGGCATCAGACACGCTGCTGCCACACCATGCACAGGGCCGCCTCTACCCCTGACTCTCATTCGTGCCCTGCACTTGAGTGCTCTGGACCTCTGCCCACGCTGTTCCCTAGTCCCTCCCTGCCTACTGGCAGAGAAGCTGCCCCATCTGGAAGGCCATCGTGGGCCTGCTACACCCCCACCACGTCTACTGGAACTTGATTGCATCTCTTACGTTAATCCACGTTGTCTTATAGGAACTTGTGAGTGTGTGTGTGTGTGTGTGTGTGTGTGTGTGTGTGTGTGTGTGTGCGGGCACACATGCGCTTGCACCTCTCCCAGGAGATTGCACGCCTCTGATGCCCATCATGCTTGACAGAACATGGACCGTACTTGGCAGTCGTAAATGTTGAGCGAACGAATGAAGGAATCAATGAACCCCCGAGACAAAATCAGTTGTCTGTTACACACACTAGACTGTCACATGCTTTGAAGGGAGTGCTCACCTACTCCAGGGTCAAGGTCTCCATTTCTACCCCTCATGCATGTAGACATCCGCACCACCTAACTGGATTCCCTTCTCCTGAATCCTTGTACCCAGACCTGGATACAGTAACCTCAGAGGGCTGACTGGCATGGCCTTTCCCTTATATAACTTGGATGTTATGATTCTATTGATACAACTGAAGTTTGTACTGATTTTTTTTTTTAGCCAAGCTATATGCTGTTGGTTCCTATTGAACTTCTGTTCGATATAAACCTCTCAGTCTTTGTCAAGTGAAATTACTGTTGGGTCTTCTCCAACCTTTACTGAGTTAATTGACGTTTTTAAATCTAAAGACGAGATTTATCTTTACCCCTGTAAAATGTCATTTTATTGGTTTCAAGCCATCCTTTTAACCAACCAAAATCTTTTAAACTCTTCTATCTGGCATCTAACACATCAGCATTGGGACAGCAGTGAACGTGCCATGGTAAACACATTAAAGTCTTCTTCATCCTTATAATTGATAAACGCATTAGCAGTACAGGGCGGGGTGGGGCTGGGAGGCTGCCGCTGCTGCTGCTGCTAAGTCGCTTCACTTGTGTCTGACTCTGTGCGACCCCATAGACAGTGGCCCACCAGGCTCCCGTCCCTGGGATTCCCCAGGCAAGAACACTGGAGTGGGTTGCCATTTCCTTCTCCAATGCATGAAAGTGAAAAGTGAAAGTGAAGTCACTCAGTCGTGTCCTACTCTTCGCGACCCCATGGACTGCAGCCTACTAGGCTCCTCCAGCCATGGGATTTTCCAGGCAAGAGCACTGGAGTGGGGTGCTCTTATGTCAGCCACATCTCACCAGGTGTATCTCCACTGATCTGTTCCTTATAAATATTCTGAATGTGCTTGTCCAGCTAAATATCATCACCTAAATACTTGTTCGCCCAGCCTGTTTTTCCCCATATCATCCACGGGGTTCTGTGAAGGCTCTTTACTAGTGCTTCGCACATCCAGCCTGGTAACCCCATGAAAAGAGGGAATGGATTTGGTTTGCCTCTTTGCAATAACATTTCCTTCCAAGTGAGTTCACACCAGCTCTTCAAAAATCTGTTAAAATTATTGCTCAGAACCCATATTAATATCAAATTTATCATCTCTGTTTTCAAGAACCCAAGTTTTTCTGCTTTGGGGGAAATCATGACATTTTTCCCTTCCCAGTTTTCTGTGACTCCCATCTGGCCAAATCTGAGACCTTTTGTGGAAACCTGGAGAAGGGATTTGCAGTCCCCACCCACTATCTCTCACCTATCTTGGGAGCTTGACAATTTCTCCTAAGGGACTTAAAAAAAAAAAAACTCTTCCCAGTTTTCAAATTACTCTCCTTACTGGAGAAAAAGAAAGCTACAAAGTCCAAGATGTGCAGACTGGATTTCAGAGTCCTTCAAGGCCTCCATTTCTCTGCCCAGTCAATCCATTCTTTAAAAATATATAGAAAAGAAGAATGGGAAAGTCGATCTGTCGTGTCTGACTCTTTGTGACCCCATGGACTATACAGTCCTTGGAATTCTCCTGGCCAGAATAATGGAGTGGGTTGCTTTTTTCTTCTGCAGATCTTCCCAACCCAAGGATTGAACCTGGGTCTCCTGCATTTCAAGTGGATTCTTTACCAGCTGAGCCACAAGGGAAGCCCAAGAATAATATGTATTTATTTTGGCCACACTTCGCTGCCTGTGAGATCTTAGTTCCCTGGCCAGGGATCAAATGCAGGCCCTCAGCAGTGGAAGCGTGGAGTCCTAACCGCTGGATGGCCAGGGAAGTCCCTTATCCTGCTTTTCATTCCCCAGCACCCTGCAGGGTTGGCTCCTGCGGCTCCACTTGCCTGGCCTTCTGGAAATGTCCTTCCGCTCAGCCTCTGAGCTCCGCTCGGGCACTGCCCCCATCGCTCGTCCAGCCGGAGTCCCTGCCTCCCCCACCGCTAACGGCTGTCAGGACCTTTCATCTGGGCTAAACCAGCCTCCTTTTTGAAGTCCTGTGGAAACTGGGCCCCCTGGGACGGGGCTGCGGCTCTTCGCTCTGCTTTTATGCCTCATCCTCCAGCAACCCACACGAATTTTCCTCGTTCTCTCCCTGGCTTCAGCCCTGGCTAGGAGCCTTACAAAGGCACGCTACCGATGCCTGTGAACCCAGCTCCCCGACTGCCTGTGCACACTGTCCTGGACAGGCTGGGTGAGTGAGCGTGCCCGTCAGGAGACCCCATTGTGTAAAAACACAGCCTCTTGAGCATCGTTATCCTGTCACAGAGATGTCGTCACCGCAGAACCATGAACTTCTGAGCCTTTCGCAGATAACTGCTCATCGTCCAAATGGATATGAAGGCTCCTTCTTATCTCAGAAACCTAGGGGTTTTTTCCCTCAGTAGGTCATTCACTCCAAAATGTTCTCAATGAGTTACACGGATCAGAAGAATTTATGTCTTTTAAAGTATCTGAAGTGGAAAATTAAAAGCAACGTTGGTTGGTTTTCTCTTTTAAAAACTGTAGCCCTTTTATTCTTTTTTAGTTTTTTTTTTTTAATTGGAGTACAGTTGCTTTACTGTATTGTGTAAGTTTCTGTTGCACAATGAGGTGAATTAGCTGTATATATATAAATATCCCCTCCCTCTCGGACCTCTTTCCCACCCCCTGCCTTTTATTTGTTGGCCTAGCCACACAGCGTGCAGTATCTTATTAGTTCCCCAATCGGGGATCGAACGTAGGCGCTTGGCAGTGAGGGCACAGAGTCCTGTCCACTGGACCCCCGAGGACGTTCTGGTCTTCTCTTTTTAAAATGGCATTCCGTTTGGGAAATTCAGTGTTCAAATCTCTCTTATCTGTTCAGTAATGCAAGTACCGCTGTGGATAGCACACGAAATTTCCTTTGAGGCATCTCCACCAAACAATGTCACTTTCAGGAATTTTTTCATTTGCTCCATCATGTTGCCTGTGAGGTTTCACGGCAGTTCTTGGCATAGAGCTGATTAACCACAGAGTAAATATTCTGATGTTAGGTCAATCACTCATTTCAGTGTGTTGGGGCAGCCGGGTTTATGCTTACGTCCTGGGTCTTTGTCAATATTCCCCCTTTGACTCTGAATTATTTTAGTTGGGATGTCAGATTATATTGTCATCCTAGCTAACATGGAAAGATGTAGCCTCTATCCATTTAATGTACTGAAAAAAGTTATGGAGGTTCATACAGTTATATTTACTATGCCATCCTAAGCTGCCTCACAGCATCAAAACTGCAAGAATTAAAGAGAACCTGCCGGAAATCTGAACTATTTATCAGGAAAGTCAAGTAAAAGGCCCACTTCTGAAGTTTTCCCAATCTCTTCTCATCACCCTCATTATGGCCTTTTTCATCCTGGTGGACGAGATACGTAATGTTTATTTATAATTAACAAAGGGTCCTGGAATCCTTCCTAATTTATTTGCCTATGGCCTACAGATTTTATCCCACTGATTAGGGCAAAAATTAAAAGGGTCTTCTGAGCAGAGATCACTAATAAGACATTGTTCCATCACCCCCAGTTATGGGCTTGCTCATTGTACTCTTTTTTTAAAAAAAAGAATGAAGTGTAAGTTGACTTACAATGTTGTGCTTCTGGTGTACAGCAAAGTGACTCATATATGTGTGTGTGTGTGTGTGTGTATCTTTTAGTTGTTAAGTCATGTCCAACTCGTGTGATCCCATAGACTATAGCCTGCCAGGTTCCTCTGTCCATGGAATTGTCCAGGCAAGAATACTGGAGTGGGTAGCCACTCCCTTCTCCAGGGAACCTCCCTGACCCAGGGATCAAACTCGCGTCTCCTGCCTTGGCAGGCAGATATTCTTTAGCGTCGAGCCACCTGCGAAGCCCTGTAGTTTATTACAAGATATTTAATATAGTCCCCTGTGTGTTCTGATCACAGATGTTTGCTGGGTGCTGACTCTTGGCTCACTCATTTGCACACACTGAGTGCCTGCTCTGTGCCAGGAACAGGGAACCCAAAGGAGACTAGAGCAATGCCTGTCTCCTGAGGGCCTCGTGGTCCAGGAGGGGAGTAGACACACAGGAACACACAGGAGGGGACCAGGCACCCAGGAGCTCACTGCGGGAGTGCTGTTCTGCATCAGCGACTGTCCATGCCACAGGCCCATGGCGGGAGGTGGGTAACAGTGCCTCAGATTTACCTGTAGGGGAATCCCTCACGAGCAGAAGGGCAAGTGAGAGAGCCAGGCTTTAAATCTGGTCTTGTCATGCCCCAAACCCTGCTTTGCAGCTCTGAACTACCACCTCTGCAGCTGAGGATGGGGGAAGGAGGGAAGATTTTACCGAAGAATAAAAACCGATGACCTGGTTGGGGACAGGAAGGAAGAAACACCTCCAGATAGGATGGGGCCATGGACCTCATCCTGTGGGGAGCAGTTCCCAGATTCATGTACTAACAGGACATGTTCAGAAAGTGTTCACTGCCTGGGCTGGGGATGAGTGAAGACACAAGGGTTACTGAACCCAAGGGGGCCAGGGCATGTGGGGAAGGAATCCTGGGTTGGGGCTGGTGGATGGGATCAGAGCTCTAGCTTTGATGGATCTGAGAGATGAAATAATTGGAGACGGAGATGGTGAGTCATCCAGGTAAAGGGGCTAGAAGTGCACACCCAGTGTGTCTGGGAAGTGATGAACCATCCAGCTCTGTTCAAGTCAAGGATGGGACGAGGAGGTCAGGCAGGCGGGGTCAGGCTCCATCCAGAGGGCCTGGGACCCCCTGCTCACAGGTTGGACTTGGCCCATGGACAACGGGGAGTCCCTTGGAAGCTTCACAATGAGGCTGCACTTCAGGACGATGGACGGAGAAGTGCGTGTGAACAGAACCAGAAATTGCAAGGATGGACTAGTGGCCATGGGCATAGCTCCAGGGGAGGCAGTGAGAGTCTGGGTATGGCCAGCAGCCACCTCCCAGGTGGGTGGTGAATTGGCTGGTTGGACCAGATTATAGACACAGAAGACACCCAGGGAGGAGCTCAGTCTGAGGGGACGGAGTGGAGGGCAGAGTGGGATGTTGGGAAGAGGTGTGAATTCCCATTTCCTTCTTCAGCAGATCTTCCCATCCCAGGGATCGAAGCCACGTCTCCTGCCTTGGCGGGCAGATTCTTTACTGCTGAGGCAAAGGGAAGCTGCATGTACTGCCGGGTTATGGACACCGAAGACGCCAAGGGAGGGTCTCACTCCGAGAGGATGGAGTGGAGGGTGGAGTGGGGTGTCCAGAAGAGAGCTGAGTGCAGGGAGAAGTGTGACCTTGGCAACGAGGGTGTATTTGGGGATGCAGAGCCTGGACCAGTGAGCAGTGGCAAGGCCTGAAGGCCAGCAGGGACCAGGAAACAGGCAGTCAGACTGGGAAAGGAGCGAAGAACTGGAAACCCTGCCCCATGGGGCAGCATGGACAGGGGGGGCCTTCTCAGGATGGAGGAGCCAGCATGGGTGACAGGAGGCATGGGTCAGAGGAGGGCCGACTTGAAAGTGGAGGTCGCTCAGGCGTGTCTGACTCTGTGACCCCAGGACTGTACAGTTCATGGAATTCTCCAGGCCAGAATACTGGAGTGGGTAGCCTTTCCCTTGTCCAGGGGATCTTGCCAACCCAGGACTTGAACAGGGGTCTCCCTCATTGCGGGCGGATTCTTTACCAGCTGAGCCACAAGGGAAACCCAAGAATACTGGAGTGGGTAGCGTTTTCCTTTTCCAGGGCATCTTCCAAACCCAGGGATCAAGCCCAGGTCTCCCACATTGCAGGCTTCATCCCAGATTGGGGGCTTCCCTGATACCTCAGTTGGTAAAGAATCCACCTGCCATGCAAGAGACCCTGGTTTGATTCCTGGGTCAGGAAGATCCGCTGGAGAAGGGACAGGCTAGCCAGTCTAGTATTCTTGGACTTCCCTGGTGGCTTAGCTGGTAAAGAGGAAGGGGAGTTGGTGACAATTCAAGGAGAAGGAAGATGGTGGCTGGAACAGACTGCCAAAGGAAACTGTGTATATGGGGAGGAGAGGTTCGGGAAGAGGGTCAGAGGATGACAGGGGCAAGATGCCACAGAAAATGCGAGGTTGCATTCATTTGCTCAACAAATCTTTGTTGGCAACATGATCATCCTGGTAAGAACGTCCTAATAGAGATTTTGTAGGGAAAGACAGCAGACAGAGCACAGTGCTGGTCTCCACATTCTGATGCTACCCCTCATGCCCACGGGACAGAGGACGGGAGAGGGCACAATCTCAGTCCAACTTCACAGGCTGGGAAACAAGCAAAGGAGAAGTACGATTTTGCCTACTCCAAACAAGCTGATACTGAAGCCAGCAAACTGGGAGTCACAAAGGAGCACCCCACTTCCCCCCAAGAAAGCCCCCCAAATTCAGGAACTGATAGCACCACCATGGAAGTGGGGATACAGGAGAGGCTGAAAACAAGAAGGTTGATCAAAAATCAGAAGAAGCTGCTATGGACTGAATTGTGTTCCCCCAGATTCCTACATGAAAGCCCCAACCTGCAAGCAACCATATTTAGGATAATGGCTTCTGTGTGCTTGGTCGTGTTTGACTTGACAACACCATGGACTGGACTATGGCCCTCCAGGCTCCTCTGTCCCTACACTTTTGATTCTCTCAGTAACAATACTGGAGTGGGTAGCCATTCAGATATTCTTCTCCAGGGGATCTTCCCAACCCAGGGATTGAACCCTGGTCTCCTACATTGCAAGCAAATTCTTTACCATTGAACTACCTGGGAAGTCTGTTAGGGCTTCTAGGAGGTAATTAAGATTCCATCCGTGCTAAGTCGTTTCAGTTGTGTCCAACTCTTTGCAATCCCATGGACTGTAGCCCAACAGACTCCTCTGTCCATGAGATTTCCCAGGCAAAAACACTGGAGTGGGTTGTCATTTCCTCCTCCAAGGGGTCTTCCTGATCCAGGGATTGAACCCACGTGTCATATATCTCCTGCATTGGCAAGAAGGTTCTTTATCACTGGTGCCACCTGGGAAGCCCAAAGGGGATGCTGTGGCTGCATGGGCCGGAATTAAACGAGGTCATAAGGGTGGGGCAGAGAAGGCAATGGCAACCCACTCCAGTATTCTTGCCTGGAGAATCCCAGGGACGGGGGAGCCTGGTGGGCTGCCAGCTATGGGGTCGCACAGAGTCGGACACGACTGAAGCGACTGAGCAGCAGCAGCAGCAGCATAAGGGTGGGGGCTGATCTGATAGGATCGGTGACTTTAGAAGAAGAGGAAGAAATGTCTTTCTCCCTCACCCGGGTCACAGACTTCCACTCTCCAAGACTGCAAGAGATAAATGTCTGATGTTTAAGCTCCCAGTGTGTCATATTTTGCTATGGCAGCCTGAGGTGACTAATACAGAAACAGTTAGATCCCTCGCCAATCTCCTTCCTTTCCTTGTAGAAGACTGAAGATTTAATCCCTGAAACAAGTGAATGAAGGCGTTTTCCCCACAAATGGATACCAGAAGGGAAGATTCTGAAGATGAAGAAGTGATGGCCTAAAGCTGAAAGGTAAGACCTCGCCCCAGCCCCTTCCCACTCTCAGCTCCTGCCGCCTGGCAGCCCACTGTCTGCTGTCGAGGGCAGAGCATGGAAGACTCTCCTTTAGGGACCACGACAACCTCTTGGGGAAAGACCCGGAGGGAGGGAGGGGTCAGGAATCACAGTAGTTGACAAGTCCTCCCATGAACAAATCTCATCTGTGGACTCAGCTTCCTGCAGCTTTTGAATGTTCGTCTCTAACGTTTGAATGGAGAACCCAGAATCTCCAAACAGTTGAGAAAATGTAAAACGAAGAATAGGCAGGAGAATAAGAGGAAAAGGACAACGCAGGGAACAGAAGGAAATAAAATAATCACCAGCATCCTCAAAGGTTGATGTGACTTGCAGCCACAAAACAAGGACAAGATGCTAAAGTTAAGGTAAGAATGAGTATTTGGAAATTAAAAATATGATGGTAGAAATAAAATCTCCACAGAAGAGTCTAAAACAGAGTTAAGGACTTCCCTGGTGGCTCAGTGGTAAAGAATCCGCCTGCCAATGCAGGGGACATGGGTGCAGTTCCTGGTCCGGGAAGATCCCATGTGTCACGAAGCAACGCAGCTTCTGAGCTGCAACTATGGAAGCCCGTGTGCCTGGAGCCTGTGCTCCGCAACAAGAGAAGCCAGGGCAATGAGAAGCCCATGGACTATCGAAGAGTAGTCCCCACTCGCTGCAACTAGAGAAAAGCCACACCGCAAGGAAGACCCAGTGCAGTCATAAATAAATACATTAATTAATTAAATTGAATGGAGCATGATATACACAGGCTTCCATGATGGCTCAGACAGTAAAGAGTCTGCCTGCAATGCAGCAGAGCCAAGTTTGATCCTTGGGTTAGGAAGATTCCCCTAGAGAAGGAAATGGCAACCCACTCCAGTATTTTTGACTGAAAAATCCCATGGACAGAGGAGCTTGGCAGGCTACAGTCTAAAGGGTCGCAAGCAGACACGACTGAGCGACTAACACACACAAGATCTACACACTACTATATACAGAGAGAGAACCAACAAGGACCTACTGTATAGCACAGGGAACTATACTCAGTATTTTCCAATAATCTGTAATGGAAATAACATCTGAAAAATAATATATTTATATGTATATATACATACATAAATATAACTTAATCACTGTGCTGTATACCTGAAACTGATATGACATTGTAAATCACCAATATGTCAGTGAAAAGAAATAAATAACAATAAGATAGTTATACAATCTCCCTGAAAAAAAAGACAAAGCAATATAGAATATAGTAGAAAAGTTCAATAATCATATTGGGAAGTACAATGTCTGAATAGTAGGCGTTTCAGAAAGCAAAAGTGAAGAAAATGGAGGGAAATCCTCAAATAAATAATTCAAGAAAAAACTTCCAAGACAAAGGGACATGAATTCCTGCACTGAAAGAGCTAGCTAAGTTCTCAGCACAATGAAGAGAGAACCAAGCACGAAAATTTATATCTCATTTTAGAACACTGGAGATAAGGGAAACATTCAAAAAGCTTTCAGAGAAAAACAACAGGTCTATGACAAAGGGTTAAGAATTAGAATGAAATTGGATTTCTCAACAGCAGTAAGAGGAGCTAGAAGACAAGGTACTTAATCGCTCAGTTGTGTCTGACTCTTTGAGACCCCATGGACTGCAGCCTGCCACTGGTCCATGGGGATTCTCCAGGCAAGAATACTGGAGTGGGTAGCCAAGCTCCTCCAGGGTATCTTTCCAACCCTGGATTGAACCCAGGTCTCCCACATTGCAGGCGGATTCTTCACAGACTGAGCCACCAGGGAAGCCCCAAGAACACTGGAGTAGGTAGCCTATCCCTTCTCCAGGAGATCTTCCCAACCCAGGAATCAAACCAGGGTCTCCTGCATTGCAGGCAGATTCTTTACCACCTGAGCTACCAGGGAAGCCCAGAAAACAAAAAGGAAATACAAAAAAGTAAATTTTAGGGGGGAACTTATTTTCAACCTATAATTTCAAACCACTCAACCAAGCATGTGAGTAGCGCAAAGGTATTCTCAGTCACGCAAGTTCTCAAAAACATAGGTACCAACCACATGCCCCTTTCTCAGGAAGCTACTGAAGGAAGGGTGTGTTCCGTCAAAATGAGAAAGAAAGAAGAAGACTCGAGCTCCAGGACACAAGGGACCCGGGAAAGAGGGAAAAGGAATCTCCGTGAAAATAGGTTGAGAGATCCTAAGACATCGCTTGTGCAATGGACAGGAATAATGGAGCTAGTGGGCAGCCAGTCAGATTGCAGCCAGGGGACAGAGGCTTTTCTCCAAGAGGATGAAACTGGGAGCTATTGAAAGGAGATTAACACATAAGCCAGAGTATTTGGGGTGACTTAGTGACAGGTACAAGGAAAACAGAAGACTCACTCCAGGACAACTACAAACCGTAGAAGAAAGCAAGTTCAACCAAATGCTGTACGGCTTAACCGTGAGGTGTTCCATAGTCCTAGTAATACAAACACAAAACGATTAAATTAAAAATTATGATGTAACTATATTGGAAAGACAGGGAGGAGAGTGTACGCATGTGTGGGTGTATAGTGAGTGATGGAAAAGAGAGGTAGGTCTTCATCTTCCATGGTGGGAAGTAAACAGATAACAAATTCCTAAGCTTCCCGAACCTGGAAAAATCAGGAAGCGTCTGAATACCCGTGTTATTTCAAGAAAGATGAATGCATTCCAAAAGGAATGGATAAAATATTTGGAAGGGACAGTTGACTCTGGGAAGTGGCAATGGCACAGGGAATAAGGGAAGGTAACTGCTTTTTTTTTTTTGATTAAGCCTTGTAGACCTGCTTGATTTTTAAAAACCTGTGCATCATGACTTTAATAAATTAAAATAAGCTTAAAATTATATGTATATCTTAACATAAATCCTTGAGCTTCAATTTGTTTATTTGCTCTTTTTTTCCCCAGATGAAATTGTCTTTTTATTTTTATTTATCTTTTATCAAGGCCTTCATTTGTTCATTCACTCAAACAAATGTGTATTGGTTCTTTTTTTTCTGCTGTTCAGAAACACAGTTTATTCCTTGGCTTTGGAACATTTTTGACTTTTAACTCAACAGGGCAAAGCAGTCTCATGCGGATTTGCTCTTTAGTTCATTTGTTTGTTGGTTCCTTCATGCGTTCACTCCACAGACAGTGGGCCTTCTTCCGGAGGTCAGGTGCCGCGCCAGATAAAGGTGAGGTCTCAATTTCTGCCCTTAAAGGCCCTTCTCTTTTCATTAGAAAAACTTCAAGGAGGTTAGAGATTTATGTGCCTTTTCAGTTTGTTTTGCATACAAGATGGGTTTCTGAAGAACTCTAAATTCTACATTTGTAAATCACTTGAAATCTTCGGCGAATGTATGGCTAGAGCTTGCTATTTAAATCTTTCGGGGGAAAAAAATCCTGCATAATATATGTGTAAACTCATATCTTCATATATTGGCCGGTCTGGTGGGAAATAGATGTGGCAGCAGGAAAGGTAATTTGAGAACGAATTTATGGGCGATGTTATTGCCGTTTGACAAGAGGGGAATTCATTTATGGCCAATATTACTAATGACAACAAATGAGAATTCATCTCTATTCCATACACTGAGCTGTGGTCCTTAACTGCATGATTATGTGCATCCTTAATGATGTCATTTAGTGGTTAAAAACTACCCATACCCCATAAATGGGATGGTAACCTGTTTAGCTTTACATCATTGAGATTCTGCATGGAATAAGTTCACAGGTTTTTCAGCCCCTCCTCTATAACAGATATGTTTGCTGCCTTTCAGTGTCATTGCTGGGAGCAGAGAGGAGCACCTCCTCTATACATTTAATAAAGGAACAGCTGTGTTACCTGCTAAGATTTTATTTTTGCCTGTAGGACATTTTATCACACCAAATTAGAGAAGCAGTAAAATATTCTTAAAAGATAGCCATCGTTTGGAAAAACCATCTGTTTTACTTGGAAGAGTATACACATAAACCGTTCCATGAAAATTTGCTGCTGAAAATGCTCTTTCTCCCAAATGTTACTTTTGTGCTATGACTATTTATAATGTCCTGGATGAATCTCCAAAATGTTTTATTCAAAGTCCCTGTTGCTCTCCCAAGACTGCCATTATGTGGGAAAGAGAAGAGGGTAATGAGTTCCACCCGCGTGTTAGGCATGCCTTTCGAATTGGAACAAAAATCACCCCAGAGTAATGAAGACATCTTTTCCACCTGGCGGTCAGACTGGCCTGCTGAAGTACAGCTCTGATCCTGTCACTGCCCAGCTCAGAGGTCCCCTGTGAGCCCCACCTGTGAAATGGACCTGTTCTTTAGATACATAGCCGCTTGGTCCCATCCCAGCCTCTGTGCAGTCCATTCCCTGTGCTCCCTGCTACGGACTGAACTGTGTCTTCCAGCATTTCTATGTCGCAGCTCTAATCCCCCCAGGTGACTTATTTGAGGACAGAGCCTGTGAAGTGGTCATGAAGGTTCAACGGGGTCATCAGGCCCTCCTATGATGGGGTCTGTGTCCTTCTAGAAAGAGCAGCCTTCATGGGACTTGCCTGGTGTCCCTGGCGGCTGGGGCTTCACCTTCCGATGCAGGGGAGGTGGGTTTGATCCCTGGCCAGGGGAGCAAAGCCCACATGCCTTGAGGCCAAAAAACATAAAACAGAAATAATATTATAACAAAGTAAATAAAGACTTTAAAAAAGTGGTCCACATCTAACAAATCTTTAAAATAAATAGATAAAGCGGGGTCTGCAGAGCCCTACCTCACCTCCACATGAGGACCCGGTGGGAGGGCAGCCACCCTTGGGCCAGGAGAGAGGTCCCCCCACCCCAAGAAACCGAACTTGATCTTGGACTCCCCGCCTCCAGAACTGGGAGAAAAGCAATGCCTGACATGGAAAGCCACCCAGCCTGCAGCATGCCATTAGGGCAGCCCGAGGGGACTAAGATACTCCCGATCTTGAAGTCATCACGTCTCAAGGCACATCGAAGGCCATTTACTCAACTGGTACCTGCTTTGGGGCCCCGTCTTCTAAACCCCTCCGCACCTAGTACTGTCCAGGGGACCCTAGCCCCTCCAGACCTTGCCTCCTCTTCCCAGGGTCTGTGCACTCCCAGAGGACAGACCAACTCCCTCAAGATGCTCTGGATTTAGAAAATAGGTTTAACATGAAAACACAGGTTCCTGTAACTTTTCACGAAGGCTCTGGTGCTCTGCCTCCCTGTCTCGGGCCGTGTGCCAGAAAACTGCGTTCCTAATTACCCAACAGTATTAAATGCGAAGTGTGTGTCAGTATGAAGAGAAGAACCACCTCTTTTTTGGTATCTTGTAACCAGAAAACCTCTTTAGGATCACTGGACTAGTTTCCATTTTAAGCTAATTAGTAAATTGCATTTTTGGCTCTTTGGCTAGGCTAAATTTAGCTCATCTTTTCCCTTTAAGTCAAGCTGTCAGTGGGATCTTTGCAATTAAAATTTTCACTCTCAACTTTCTTTCCCATTCGAGAGAGAGAGGTTGGCAATGTACCCCCTCTTCTCATCCTTCTTCCCTTCAGCTTCTCCCCAACCAGGGGCATCTCATGGGTACAGCCAGATGGCTACCTACTCCTCCACTCGCTGGCTGCCTGTGAATGGAGCTGACATCCCTGGGTCGCCCCCGCCATCAGGCCGGGCACATGCCCAGGGCTGCAGATCAGCTTCAGTCATGCATCAGACCCCAAAGCATTATATACACGGCAACCAGCAGAGAGTGGAAAAGGTGTCATAAAGCACAGGAAGCTCAGTTCGGTGCTCTGAGAGGACCTAGGGGGGCGGTGAAGAGGGTGGCTGGGAAGGAGGTCCGAGAGAGGGGATGCACATATACTTATAGCTGATGCACCTCATGGTACAGCAGAAACTAACACAGCGTTGTAAGGTAACGATACCCCAATAAAAACATATGCCACAACCTATATGACCACAGGCAGGAGCCTGGAGGCCTCCCGGCGTGCAGGGCAGGAGCCCCTTTGCTGCTGGACGTGGGAGGCTGAGGGGTCCCAGGGGAGGAGGCTGGGAGCAGGAGGAAGGGGTGCCCTAAGGAGAGGGCGAGGGCTGGGAAGGCATTACAGAAATACTGAGTGCTGCAGAAACATCTGAATCTTCCAACAAATGCCAAGGCTGATCCAGGGTGTGCCCGCTGATGCTGAGCCCTGCCCAGCCCCAAGGACGCCCGAGCAGGTCATGGCTAGGGGCACGGTGAGCTCATGCAGACGTCCCAAGGCCACCCTGCACGGCCGTCTCTGAGACCCCTAGAATCCCACCCTCTCATCTCCAGGCCCTCAGCTCTTGGCCTGGAACTCTGTTTCCCTCCTGCCCACCCTCTCGGCCCTTGAACCCCCGCAGAGGGCTCTTCCACAGCCCCCCTCCACCCAGGTGCATTTCAGAAGCCCCGCACCCCAGCCCCTCAGCAGAATGGCCTGAGAGTCGGAGTGGGGGCCACTCTCACCCAGCCTCCGTTGGGCAGAAGACAGACTCCAGGCCAGTTCCTCCCGGGGTGAGCAGCTGCTGCCCCTCCTCCAGTGGAGACAGGGCGTCACGACCCGGCCTTATGAGCACAGGGCTCACATCTGACTCCGCTCGTGGTCGTTAAGGAAGATGGGCTGGTGATTTCCAAGAAGAGAGGAGGAGGGCTCCATTATGCAGGCACTAATGCCTCTTGGGTCTCCTGCGCTGCTCCGGGGAGCAGGGTGGGGTGCGCGCGGGGCCCGGCTGGTTCCTCTTCCCATCCACCCTCTGTTCTCTGCGCATCTGGGTGATGGCAAGTAGGGCGGAGGAAGCCCCCCCAGGGGACTGGCTGCGGTGAGTGAAATGAGCTCTGTGGCCTGGAGAGTCTATGGAGCAGAGGAGGAATCTGGGAACGAGCGCCGCTGGCATCTTTGCAGTCAGAGCCACTTGGAATTTCAGCGGAGAAGTACCTATGCCAAAGTGGAAAGCATTTGTCCTCTCCCAGGTGTGGGACCCTGGGTGAATGTCCATCCCTGTCTGGCCGACACAGGAGGGAGGTGGGTTCCAGGACTGGCCTCCTCTGGTCCCTGCTAGATCTAGAGCTCTCAAGCAGCTTCTGTGGAATGATGTAGAAGGTATGGAGTGAGGTTTCCACAGCAGGAAGTGAATTTTATTTCAAGACTCTGTCTTATTCTGTGATTGTCCAGCTGACACTTTTTTAACCTTTAGTTTATGATGGCCAGAGTAGATGGTCACTATTTTTAAATTTCCCTATTCAGCAAGATGGCCAGAGATGGATGAAGCCTGTGAATCATGTTTAGCAGGAGTTCTGGGTCCTAAAGGACTCTCGCTGCAGGCTTTGGTCATGATGGCCCTGGGGGGGGGGGGATGCGGGGGGGGGGGACACAAGTGTACCCCCTCATCTGTGGGAACAGCATCATGAGCACCCTGCTCAAAGCGTGTTCAGGACACAGAGCTTCTAAACCTTGGGCAGGAGACTGAGACACTCTGTGTTTTATTTGCTCGGTGAGCTCTTGCAGTAAGAATCCCTGCTCCTGTCTGCCAGGCATCAGAGCAGAGGGGGTCAAATGGGATCATGACCCGCTGTGGGTCACAAGGTCAATTTAGTGGAGGACTGAGAGCAGCCTTTTTTAAATGAAAGATTGTGGAATAGGACAGAAATTATTAGAGTAAATCATCTGCAAGAATGTAGTAGGTAAGTAGTAATTCATGAAACATGTTTCAAATACACATATTCAAATATTTAAAAATACGCGCACACACACATATATATATATATTCTGCGTCTGTGTGGAGGAGTAAATTGCTCACAAACCAACGGTCCTACAGATGACATGTACAGATCTACAAAGTATGGACCACATAACAAAAACAACAGGGCCCTAGAGGGTAAACCTAGGTAGAAATGCCTCGGAGCAGTGTTAAAACTTACAAGAATCAACCCACAAGAGGCAAGCTTCCCATTTTTGTGGCTTTGCCCTAGGGTGGCCACATTTGTGGTGGGCATGCAAGGTGACTAAATTCCAGTAGGAGGCCTACTGTCCTTGTGGACAGAGGAACTGGGAGAAGGAGACTTAGACAACCCGAGTCACTGGATTGTCAGCAGGAGCCCATGACGGAGAGAGCCGGAGAAGAAGGAACGCAGAGTTTGTGTGTAGACGCCTGCCCGAGTCTCTGGCTGAGCCCCAAGCCACACGTGCACATGGCAGATTAAAAGCAGTCTCAAGTGAGAACTGAGGCCCCCCCTCTGCTACAAGTGTCATAGACTGCAAAGTTTGAGCCTGGCCAAATTAATTCCCTACTGAAACAAAACCATCAACTTTCTTCAAAACAATATCACAGAATCCAGTTTCCACAACAGAACATTCACAATGTCCACGACACAATCCGAAATTGCTCTTCACGTGAAGGCTCATTTTCAAGAATAAAAAGTCTGTCAATAGATACCAACCCGAAACGAGCCAGATACTATAATTATTAGACGAGAACTTCAAGCAGTTATGATAATAGTGAGGTCAAATATGTCCTAATAAAAAATGTCTGACATCCAAACCCTAACCCTGTCACCTTCTCTCAGTCAAGACGTATAATATATAAAAATGAACCACTTGATAGCATTATTCATGAGAGCCAAAAGTAGAAAATATCCAGATGTCTATCAACTGATGAGTAAACAAATGTGGTCCAACCACACAGTGGAATATTACTCAGCCATGAACAGGAATGAAGTACTGATGCATACTACAACATGGATGAACCTGGAAAACATCCAGTGAAAGGAGCCATTCATACAGACCACGCTGCATGACTCCACTAGGAGGAAATTGCCAGAACAGGAAAATCAAGGGGAAATGGGGACTGAATGCTAACGCGCTTCGGATTTATTTGGGAGCAACACAGTGGTTTTGGAATTACATGCTGGTGATGATCGCACAGCTTTGTAAATGTACAAAAAAACCCACTGAATTATATATGCTCAAGATCCTTCAAGTAAGGCTTCAACAGTACATGAACCAAGAACTTCCAGATGTACAAGCTGGATTTAGAAAAGGCAGAGGAACCAGAGATCAAATTGCCAACATCCATTGGATCATAGAAAAAGCAAGGGAATTCCAGAAAAACATCTACTGCTGCTTCATTAACTATGCTAAAGCCTTTGACGGGGTGGATCATAACAAACTGTGGAAAATTCTTAAAGAGATGGGGATACCAGACCATCTTGCCTGCCTCCTGAGAAACCTGTATGTAGGTCAAGAAGCAATAGTTAGAACCAGACATGGAACAAAGGACTGGTTCCAAATTGGGAAAGGAGTACAACAAGACTGTATATTGTCACCTGCTTATTTAATTTCTATACAGAGTACATTATGCAAAATGTCAGGCTGGATGAAGCACAAGCTGGAATCAAGATTGCTGGGAGAAATATCAATAACCTCAGATATGCAGATGATACCACCCTTATGGAAGAAAGCAAAGAGGAACTAAAGAACCTCTTGATGAATGTGAAAGAGGAGAGTGAAAAAGCTGGCTTAAAACTCAACATTCAAAAAATGAAGATCATGGCATCCAGTCCCATCACTTCACGGCAAACGGATGGGCAAACAATGGAAACAGTGACAGACTTTATTTTCTTGGGCTCCAAAATCACTGCAGACTGTGACTACAGACATGAAATTAAAAGACACTTGCTTCTCGGAAGAAAAGCTGTGACAAACTTAGACAGCATATTAAAAAGCAGAGACATCACTTTGCCGACAAAGGTCTCTATAGTCAAAGCCATGGTTTATCCAGTAGCCAGGTATGGATGTGAGAGCTGGACCATAAAGAAGGCTGAGCACCAGTGAGCTGATGCTTTTGAACTGTGGGGCTGGAGAACTCTTGAGAATCCCTTGGACAGCAAAAATATCAAACCAGTCAATCCTCAAGGAAATCAACCCTGAATGTTCACTGGAAGGACTGATGCTGAAGCTGAAGCTCCAATACTTTGACCTTTCTGACTCATTGGAAAAGACCCTGATGCTGGGAAAGATTGAGGGCAGAAGGAGAAGGGAGTGACAGAAGATGAGATGGTTGGATGGCATCAATAACATGAGTTTGAGCAAACTGGGAGTCAGCGAAGGACGGCGAAGCCTGGTGTGCTGCAGTCCATGGGGTTGCAGAGTCAGACACGACTGAGTGATTGAACAACAACTATTTGGCACACACACAGTTATTATTGTCTGAATCATAGACCCCTAAAATTCAACATCTGGTAGATGAGACATACACAGATCATGATGATAACAATGGAAATCGCTCTGAGGAAGACTAGGAAAGGGAGAGAATCAATGTTTGCTGAATATCCACTGTGTGCCAGGCCCTGTGCTCAACATGCTACAGAATTATATGATTCTTGTTACTTGGCCGTGTTTATTATCATCCCATTTTACAGATGGGGAAACTGAGGCCCAGGGAGGTTAAAATTACTGGGTTAGTGCCAGAACTGGAATTTGAACCAGCCCTGATTCCTACGAAACGACCATAGGAGGACAGAGAAGGACTTTCCTTTCCTTTTGAGGCAAGTGGAGAAGAATGTACAGGGAAGTTTAGCTGCCATTGGAACAGGGAGGACGAGAGGTGAGGAGGAGGGAAAGCTTGTATGTGATATTTATGGAGATCAGGTACCTGGAACTTGGAGGAGACAATAGGGACTGGCGGGAAATGGGGCTGGAGGCATCTACAGGGACTACATCAAACTAAGCCCCCATTTCCATTCCCAAGTAAAGGGAGGAAGGGAGGCAGTAACAAAATGAAGAGGACTGGGGATCTCACTCGTCTCCCCCTCCTTGGCTGGCTGCATGTAGGAGATGCAGCCTGGGAGGAAGCTTCCCTACACTTAGACTGAGGGTCCCCAGTGTAACACCCTGAGAAAAGCTGAGCATTAAAAGCAGAGACGTCTAGAGGATACCAGACACTTGTCCAAACGCTGATGCACATATTCCCTGGTCCAGACTGATGTCTTAAAGGATGGGGATGTGAACATGTAAACAGCCTCCCCTTCAGTATCTGGGAGGCCCCCAAAATGAGTGACGTCAGATGGACCACAGAGACTAAGGAAGCTGGGACTGTCTGCGTGAGATGTATGTCTAGGGGAGAAAGGGACTCCCACAGACGAGAAGGCACTTGGGTCCCTTCCCACTGCCAGGGAGGCCAAGGTTACTGGAGTTCAAGGCCAGCATTGCCTACTGAGGGTGACTCTGTGGAACTCCTGGCTCTGACTTCCATAGGGGCTGCCTCCTGCTGATGCCCACGGCAGGAACCCTGGGGCCTAGGCCATGCCCTTTGGGTCAGTGCTTTTCTTGGCGTCTCGAGGATGAGCTCTGGCTGCAGGAAGACCTCACCCTGGGTCAAGTGTCCCCCGGGTGACCACGATGCCATCTGCAGAGCAGGCCTCGCTGCCTGCATGCTGACACCCTCCAGCTCCCCAAGTGCCCAGCAAAATCCCTGCTGGCCTGACTCGCCGGAAGAGATGATTAATGCTGCTCGCTTTCCTGCTTCTCAGGCAAGTATTAACAGCTGGCAAATGGAGGTCCGGAGGCTGGCTGAGAAAGGAGGACCAAAGGGTCCCTTTCCAGTCCATCCTAAAGGAAATCAACCCTGAATATTCACTGGAAGGACTGATGATGAAGCCGAAACTCCAATACTTTGGCCACTTGATGCGAAGAGCTGACTCATTGGAAAAGACCCTGATGCTGGGAAAGATTGAAGGCGGGAGGAGAAGGGGACGACAGAGGATGAGATGGTTGGATGGCATCACCGACTCAATGGACATGAGTCTGAGCAAGCTTCAGGAGACAGTGAAGGACAGGGGGGCCTGGCGCGCAGCAGTCCATGGGGTCGCAAAGGGTCAGACACAACTCGGTGACTGACCGAACAGCAATGACAAAGTAATTTCCCCTTGTTGCCGGAGGGCTCTGCAGTTCCTGGCTCCTGGCTGTCTTGAATCCACATCAGAGCCGCTAACCAAGGCCGATTTCGGTCACCTCGGAGCCCCGAACTGATGACAGTGAAGATGCGCCAGCGCTGAGGGATCTGCCCGGTGGATCGCTAAGTCTCCCCTCCTTGACCAGCAGTTCTGGTGCATGTGAGCAGGGCTCCTCTTTGTGCCCACGAGCTGAGTGCTACCGTGTATGTGGTCCTTCCTGGCGGGGGGCCCATCCGCTTTCTCCCCACCTCCTCCCTTCTCTACGCTCCAGCCATGTGGAGAGTTCCTGAGGCTGCATCAGGCTCTTCTCTGCCTCTGTGCCTTTGCCCACGACCTTCCAGGCTTCTTCTGAAATCCCTTCCTCTGGGGCATCTCAGTCAGCTCTGGAGCCCTTCACCCTTCCAGCTCAGGCTTCACCCCCCCGGCTTACACGGCTGCTCCCTGAGATGCTCTCAGCCCCCACTTCGCCATGCAGAGTAAACCCTTCCCTCCTCTGGGTCTCCTCTGCCAATAGTACATCCTCCTGAGACGTTCACTTCACAAGCGCCGTTGTAACGAGCGTAATTCCTCAACTCTAAGACACATTTGTTTTCCTGTTTCTGAAATAACGGACTCTTACGTCCAGTGCACACCTTCTCCCCTTTCCCCACCCCCGAAGAAGGTGCTGTGAAATCACAGGCTGGTCTGAGCATCAGGGTGACTCAGCGCCCCATCCCCCGAATCTCCTCTGTGCCCCCACAACCTGGTGCAGTGAACTTGGCGAGCATTTGCTGGATCCAAATGTGAATTCAACTCAGGCATTTCTTGAGGCCTAGGCTAAGTGAAGTCATGTGCGCCGTAAAGTACAGAGTCCAGGATAAAAAGGTCCTCCCTCTAGGAGGTCACAGATATGTGTGTATGTGTGTGTGTGTGTGTGTGTGTGTGTGTGTGTATGTGTGAGAGAGAGAGAGGATGGCGGTGGTGGTGAGGTTGGGGACACTGTACAAAATGTCATCCACATTAACCAAGCTACAACCACCTGCCTTGGTACCTTGATGTGGACTAAACTTGAGGTTCTGTACTTGTTTTTGGTTCATTTTTTTTTTTTTTTTGAATAAGGTTTTACAATTTGTGTCCTTAGGATAAAGTCACTTCAGTCGTGTCAGACTCTTTGCTGCCCCATGGACTGCAGTCCGCCAGGCTCCTCTGTCCGTGGGGATTCTCCAGGCAGGAGTACTGGAGTGGGTTGCCATGTCTTCCTCCAGTGGATCTTTCCTACCCAGGGATTGAACCCAGGTCTCCCTCATTGCAGGCAGTTTCTTTAACACTAGCTCCACCTGGGAAGCTCCACTAATGTCTTGAATTTTGCCAACCAGTTCTTCTGAGAATCTTAATTCCTCCTCACCATTTCATTTTGCTGGGAGAGGAACCAAGGGAAGAGTATTGCCCAAGGTCAGTGGCTAGAAAGTGCCAGAGCTAGCTGGAAAGTACCAGAACCAAGACCAGTGACCCCGCTGTTCTCATTCCCTGATCCCCGCTCTCTCTTGACTGAACTGCCTCATGGGACCTCTAACTCTTGTCTTTAAATTACAAACACGAAGCCCACTCTCCAGCAGAAGCCTAATCTCTGTTCTGTGACATTAGAAGTCCTGAAGTTTTTCTTTATGCCTCCTTCTCACACAGTCGCCATGGTGATGGGAAAATATTATTCGGTGAAGGAATTATGGGAATATGAATCAGCAGAACCAGCAAAAGGGCCTTTGGAAAACCGTGACTCCCAGTGGACAGGCCGTATTTTCAAAGTAAACACTCCAGAATGATGGATTGCACGTCACTTCCTATAGAAACTCGAAGGCCAGCCTCGCTCTGTTACTGATAGCCCTGCTGTCTCCAGGCAAACCCCGATCCCCTCTCCTTTTTATAGGAAGAGCCCTGGCCATTTGTTAGCATGTTTGCTGCCTGGCAACACGGGGTTGTGGGTATCTGCTGGCTTCATTAAATTTTAAACATTTTTCCTTGCCAAGTGGAGCAAATTATTGATGTTGATTTGGGTGGATATTGAACACTGTCCAGTAGAATTTCAATGGTGAAGAGGTCAAGCCTGGTTTTTAAGTCTAAAATGATGGCCAAACATTAAATATTGTTTGAACGTAATGACTGGCTTATCCTGCTCTTGATAAACTTCCCTAAAATTTGTAGTAAATCTATGTGGGATTAAAAAAAACAAAAACATCGGCTGAGTTCCTCAAAAAAATTAAACAGAATGACCATGTGACCCAGCAATTCCACTTGTGGCTATAAACTCAAAACAATTGAAAGCAAGTACTTGAACAGATAGACGTTGTACAACATGTTCACAGCAGCACTATTCACGATAGACAAAGGGTGGGAACAACCCAGGTGTCTCCTGAGAGATGAATGGATCAACAAAATATGGTACAGCGTGAAATGGAATATTATTCAGCCTTAAAAAGGAAGGAAATTCTGATACATGCTACAGCATAGATGAAACATACAGACATTATGCCAAGTGACAGGCACAAAAAGGCAAATGCTGTGTGATTCCACCCATATGAAGATCTTACAGGAACCAAATTCACAGACCCAGGAATCCCCATACTGGGCATATACCCTGAGAAAACCATAATTGAAAAAAAAACACTTGTGCCCCAATGTTCATAGGGGGGCTGTTAGAGTATCATTCTTTACTCTCCTTCCCCCACACCTTAGTGTGGGTATGATGGTTCAATTTCTGTGTCAGCTTGATGGGACTAAGGGCGCCCAGGTCACTGGTAAAACAGTATTTCTGAGTATGTCTGTGAGGGTGTTTCCAGAAGAGCATTTGAGGAAAGAAGCTGGCCTGGGGAGGGATAGGTTAGGAGTTCAGGCTGGACATACACACACTACTATGTGAAACAAGAATCGGGACTTGCCTGGGGGACCAGCGGTTAAGACTCTGTGCTCCCGATGCAGGAGGCCCCAGCTAGACCCCGGCCAGGGAACTTGACCTGACACGATACAACTAAAGAGGCTGAAAGCCAAAAGGAAAATCTCTGGTGCTGCAATTAAGATAAAAGAAAAAATATAAAAACCAAACAAAACAAGGACCTACCTCTAGCAAAGGGAACTATAATAAATATCTTGTAATAACCCTTAATGAAAAGTAATCTCAAAGAGACTAGACGCACACATATATGCGTGTATAACTGAACTACTTTGCTGTACCACTGAGATGAACAAAACAGCATGAATCGACCATACTTCAATAAAATCATCAAAGTTGGCCTTCCCCAATGCAGGTGGGCACCTCCCAATTCACGGAGGGCCTGAATAGAACAAAAAGTGGAGGAAGGACCACTCATTCCCTCCTCCTGACCTGGGACACCCAGCTTCTCTGCCCGTGGCCCTCAGAGCTCTTGACTCGGGCTGGGGCTCACGCCTCCTGGGACTGACTGGTCTTAGGCCTTCAGGCTGGGACTCAGTGACGGGCGCGACTCTCCTGGTTCTGAAGCTCACAGATGGCAGATCTCAGGACTCCTTGACTCCATAACCAGCTGAGCCCATCCCTGTAAGAAATCTCCTATTTCCCTCCCTATAGCCCTATCGATTTCTCTAGAGAACGCTGACTAACCCCTGGGCTCTCCTTGCCCAGCTGCTGGCCATCTCTTGGAGGAAGCGTCTAAGGCCTTCCGTTGACCTGTGATGCTGGCGCAATGCGCAGGGAAGCCCTGCCCCGTAGGGAGAGCCTCCAGGGTCAGCAGCCTCCCGGAGCCAAAGCCTCCCTCGCCCGGCCCCTCCCCACCTGGCAGATCTGTGTGAAGGGCAGGCAGGATGTCTCGAGTCCTTGGTGTCCCCCACTGCTCTAAGCGGCCCTCACATCACTCTCCGTGCTCATATGTGCTGTACAGCTGTGCTGAAGCCCCCGGGGCTAAGCAGTGTGAACGCGCGTGTGCGTGCTAAGCTGCTTCAGTAGTGTCCAACTCTGTGACCCCATGGACAGTAGCCCGCCAGGCTCCTCTGGGATTCTCCAGGCCAGAACACTGGAGTGGGTTGCCATACCCTCCTCCAGGGGATCTCCCCAACCCAGGGATCGAACCCACGTCTCCGTCCTCTCCTGCACTTTGCCACTAGCACCACCTGGGAAGCCCAAGAAATGTGAATGAAGGTGGAAGTACAAGTCGCTCAGTCGTGTCCGACTCTTTGTGACCCCATGGACTAGGCAGCCCATGGAATTCTCCAGGCCAGAATACTAGAGTGGGTAGCCTTTCCCATGTCCAGGGGATCTTCCCAACCCAGGGATCGAACCCAGGTCTCCTGCATTGCAGGAGGATTTTTTTACCAGCTGAGCCACAAGGGAAGCCCAAGAATCCTGGAGTGGGTAGCCTATCCCTTCTCCAGCAGATCTTCCCTTCCTAAGCCAGGAATCGAACCAGGGTCTCCTGCATTGCAGGCAGATTCTTTACCAACTGAGCTATCAGGGAAGCCCTAGTAAACGCTAGAATCAGTTGAAATGTCTCTACAGCTTAGTGGAGAATCAGGAGAGAAATCCCAGCCTGGGGGTCATGCAGAGGACACCTGCTCCGCTCCCTGGACCCACGGTGGCCACGGGCGCTGCTCCCAGCACGTCCCTGGGGTGGGGGTGGGGTTGGCCTTGGTGCGTTCCTAGAACAACACGGGGAACCCGGCTGTGGGTGTGCCTGGGGTCTGCCTCCTTCAGCCTCTGAGATCCATCCGAGCGTCCATCTTTCTTTCCTTTTTATGGCTGAATAGTGGTCTGCTGCACAAAAGCATTGACTGTGGATCAATTTTAGTGTGGATGGACATCTGGGCAGCTTCCAGTTTGAAGTCATCATAAAAGTACTGCTGGGATGTCCCTGCTGGCCCAGTGGTTAAGAATCTGCCTTCCAGGGTAGGGGACTCCGATTGAATTCCCGGTCAGGGAGCTAAGATCCTGAAGGCTGCGGAGCAGCTAAGCCTATGCGCCGTTGCCGTGTGGGCTGGAGCCTGTGTTCTGTAATTACAGGAGACCCCCAAGCCCTGCAAGAAGACGCAGTGCAGTCAAAAACAAATGAACACTTTAAAAAGAAAATTTAAAAAAAATAAAATAAGCGTGCTGCTGTGAACATTCTTGTCTTACAGTGAATACGTGTATTTATGTCTCTCTTCACACACACACACACACACACACACCCCCTACTTACATACATGTGCATACATCATGCATACAAAGCCAGGAGTGAATTCATCCTGAGCAGATAATCTCAGTCCTTCAAAATGCCTCTAACAGGCTACACTCTACCAGCACCAGGCGTGAGTTCCAGCAGCTCCAGAGCTTTGCCAGTATTTGCATTTCCACTCAACGTCTGAAACAGGCAAAGCTCATCTAGAGTGAGAAGTCTGACTGCGTTTGCCTCTGAGGGGTAGTGACCGGGGCGGGTGCCGGGGGTATTCAGGGGCTGCAACGTTCTGTCTCTGGATCGGGGATCGGGGACTGGTTACATGGGTGTGTTTTCACTGTCTGTGCACTTCTCTGTATGCAGTGGTCAATGCCAGTTGACCGTTCATTGTTGTTCGGTCGTTTAGTGCGTCCGATCCTTTGTGAACCCATGGACCGCAGCACTCCAGGCTGCCCTGTCCATCACCAACTCCCGGAGCTTGCTCAAACTCACGCCCAGGGAGTTAGTGATGCTATCCAACCATCTCATCCTCTGTCGTCCCCTTCTCCTCCTGCCTTCAATCTTCCCAGCATCAGGGTCTTTTCTAATGAGTCGGCTCTTCACATGAGGTGGCCAAAATATTGGAGCTTCAGCTTCAGTGAATATTCAGGATTGATTTCCTTTGGAATTGACTGGTTTGATCTCCTTGCAGTCCAAGGGATTCTCAAGAGATTCTCCAACACCACAGTTCAAAAGCATCAATTCTTTAGTGCTCAACCTTCTTCATGGTTCAACTCTCATATCCATATGTGATTACTGGAAAAGACATAGCTTTGACTATACAGAGCATTGTTGGCAAAGTAATGTCTCTGCTTTTTAATGTGCTGTCTGGGTTGGTCATAGCTTTTCTTCCAAGGAGCAAGCATCTTTTAATTTCATGGCTGCAGTCACCATCTGCAGTAATTTTGGAGCCCAAGAAAATAGTCTCTCACTGTTTCCACTATTTCCCTATCTATTTGCCATGAAGTAATGGGACCAGATGCCATGATCTTCATTTTTTGAATGTTGAGTTTTAAGCCAGCTTTTTCACTCTCCTCTTTCACATTCATCAAGAGGCTCTTTAGTTCCTCTTTGCTTTCTTCCATAAGGGTGGTACATTTGCATATCAGAGGTTATTGATATTTCTCCTGGCAATCTTGATTCCAACTTATGCTTCTTCCAACCCAACATTTCATATGATGTACTCTGCATGTAAATTAAATAAGCAGGGTGACAATATACAGCCTTGATGTACTCCTTTCCCAATTGGGAATCTGTCCTTTGTTCCATGTCCGGTTCTAACTGTTGCTTCTTGACCTGTGTATAGGTTTCTCAGGAGGCAGGTCAGGTGGTCTGATACTCCCATTTCTTGAAGAATTTTCCATAGTTTGTTATGATCCACACAGTCAAAGGCTTTAGAGTAGTCAATGAAGCGGAAGTACATGTTTTTCTGGAATTTTCTTGCTTTTTCTATGATCCGACAGATGTTGGCAATCTGATCTCTGATTCCTCTGCCTTTTCTAAATCCAGCTTGAACATCTGGAAGTTCTTAGTTCATATACTATTGAAGCCTAGCTTGGAGGATTTTGAGCATTACTTTGCTAGCATGTGAAATGAGTGCAACTGTGTGGTAGTTTGAACGTTCTTTGGCATTGCCCTTCTTTGGGACTGGAATGAAAACTGACCTCTTCCAGTCTTGTGGCCACAGCTGAGCTCTCCAAATTTGCTGGCATATCAAGTGCAGCACTTTAACAGCACCATCCTTTAGGATTTGAAACAGCTCAGCTGGAATTCCATCACCACCACTAGCTTTCGTAGTGATGCTTCCTAAGGCCCACCTGACTTCTCGCTCCAGGATGTCTGGCTCTAGGTGAGTGATCACAGCGTTATGGTTATCTGGGTCCTTAAGATGTTTTTTGCTCAGTTCTTCTGTGTGTTCTTGCCACCTTGTCTTAACCTCTTCTGCTTCTCTTACAGCCACACTCTTTCTTTCCTTTATTGAGCCCATCTTTGCGTGAAATGTCCCTTGGAATCTCTGATTTTCTTGAAGAGCTCTCTAGACTTTCCCATTCTATTGTTTTCCTCTATTTATTTGAATTGTTCACTTAGGAAGGCTTTCTTATCTCTCTTGCTATTCTTTGGAACTCTGCATTCAGATAGGTGTATCGTTCCTTTTCTCCTTTGCCTTTGCTTCTCTTATTTCTCAGCTATTTGTAAGACCTCCTCAGACAACCATTTTGCTTTTTGCAGTTCTTTTTTGGGGGGATGGTTTTGATCACCTCCTCCTCTACAATGTTTTGAAGCCTCTCTCCGTCCGTAGATCTTCAGGCAATCTGTCTATCAGATCTAATCCCTTGAATCTATTTGTCACATCCACTGTGTAATCATTAGGGATTTGATTTCAGTTGTACTTGAATGGCCTAGTGGTTTTCCCTACTTTTTTCAATTTAAGTCTGAATTTTGCAATAACAATTTTGCAATTTGCCATCTTGATTGCATATATAATAATAATAATAAAAAGTTTATTGAAAAAAGTAAACTTAAAAACTATTTGGCGCACAGGGGTCATTATTGTCCCTCTTTTAGAGATGAAGATGCTGAAGATCAAGGTCATGACCTGGTGCTGAGTTCACCGTCATAGTCAATTTACGTGAAGCCCCTTTCCTGACCCATCCCCACATCTGTTCAGTTGGTGCTCATTCCACAGTGTTTCTCTAATTGCTCACCAGTTTCCATTCATGCTACTCTTCAGGCTGGATTTTGTCACCCTCAGATTTCTTGTTGTTTGCCCTTGATTCTAACCCAGGTATGATCATTGTGAATACTCATTCTGTTTCTCCCAGGCCACCTCCTGGCCCTAGGCTCAGTATTATCCACAGATTTGATAAGCATACCATCATGCGTCCTTCCAGACCCTCCTACAAATGCTGGGGATCTTACTCTATCTGGGGAGGGGCGCCAGGTCCCGTAACATCCGAGAAGAACCCCAGCCAGATCGCCGTGGACTCAGCGTTCCACGCTGGTCTGTGTCTGACACCCACCCCATGTCTGCCAGCCTGCCTTCTCCCGAACTACCCCCCAGTGTGCTATCTGGCAAGCAGTCCTCCACTGACAAATACTGATCCAGCCCCTCCTTTGGGAAGGCCCTGTGCAGGCGATGGCAGGGATAGAGAGCTGGACTGAACTTGGCTTCTAGGGAACTCAGAGGAGCAAAGTGGTTGATATTGAACTCTGGGACCAGACACAGTGTTAGTCGTCCCGTCGTGTCCTGCATCGCAGGCAGATTCTTTACCATCTGTGCCACCAAGGAAGCCCCCAACCTGTGCTCAAATCCTGCCCCTGCCCCTCAAAAGTTGGGTGGCTCTGCCCAAGTCACTCAGCCTCTCTGAGCCTCAGTTTCCTCATCTGTTAATAATAGTGCCCCCACGGGGTGTGATGAGGATTAAGTGGGTCAGCGACTGCAGAGCTCCTCCAGCAGAAAAAGTCCTCATAAGCTTTGGCTGGCATCACTTGTGATTCCTCGTGTCTCCTTTTCCTGCTTGCCCCAGGGTCAAGCCTTGATCGTCGTCTCTGTGGCCCCCAGGCAGCAAAGAGTGAGACTGGCACACGAGGCACCTGGGTTAGGTGTGTTTGAATGCCAGCTCTGTACTTACTGGCTGAGCAAGACACTGCCTGCACAGCCTAAGATGGAAGCGGGGCCGCTCCACCCGGGGACCATCAGCTCAGGGTTGGTGCTTGCTCAGTGAGGCCAAGGTTAACACGGGCGGCTGTCCGCGTGTGCTCAGGAGCGGAGAGGGTGCGGATCCTGTCTTCAAGGTCTTTCTTTACCTGGAGGCTGGGGAGAGAAGCCCGTTTCGTGATGCTGGAGGCTAGCGGGGGTGAAGGAGGGACGGTGGATAGATGGTCGTCCATTAGCAGCACAACGTATGGAGTAAATTACCGAAAGTCATTTCCTTTGAACAGCAACGTTTAAAGTCCTGCCCGGTAATGCCCAACATAATGGATTCATTTCACACTTCTGCAGTCATTAGAGGCAGTGATTGTGGACACGACAAAGCGAAGTGGGACACTCGGCACAGAGCTGAGGGGAAGGGCCAGGGCACGCCATGCCAGGGGCCGCTTGGCTGGCAGCGCTGCTCAGAGCGGGAGGGCCGCCTGGCCGGCAGCGCTGGGCTTCCAAATACAGGGACTAGAGCGGGTTTCATTTCTTTTCTTTTTTTCCTTCATTCAGTGAATTTTCTCTGTAGAGGATTTTTTTTTTCTTTTTTCGTTTATATTTAATTAGAGGATAATTACTTGGTAATGCTGTGTTGGTTTCTGCCCTACAGCAGGGTGAATCAGCCGTAAGTCTGCATACATCCCCTCCTTCCTGACCCCGCCGCCACCGCCATCCCATCGACCCCTCTGGCGGTCACGGAGCACCAGCTTGAGCTCCCTGTGCTACACACAGCCTCCCCTCAGTCACCTGTTTTACACACGGTAATGCATGTCTCACTGCAGCTCTCCGTCCGTCCCACGCTCTCCTTCCCCACTGTGCCCACAAGCCGATTCTCCACGTCTGTGTCCTACTCCTGCCCTACGGGTAGGTTCAACGGTACTTGGTTTCGTTTCTTATACACATTTCGAGAAGTTGACTTTTCGAAAAGCTGGAATTTTTAGCCCAGCCCCTTAGCTCCTGGTCCATGAGTGGTGATAGGGTTTTTCAGGGGTTGGCCCTGGCCCTGGAGCCCGTGAAGATGGTTGAGGCTCAGCTGGGCTGGAAGCAGTGACCCAGTGCGGCAGGCGTCTGTCCTCCTGACACAGTGCCCACTCTCAGCCGAGGCCCAGGACAGGCCCTTCCCTCTCCGTCCAAGGCCCGGACCGCGTGATGTGCTCCAGGTCCCTGCCCAGGCCACTGGGAGGTGCAAATGAATGGAAGGTGAAGTGGTCCCCCGTGGCCACGCTCCAGGATAGGGGCTGGCGGTTGCAGAAGGATCGCTCAGAAGAGAGACCTCCTGCCCAGACAGGCGAGGCCGGCAGTGCTGTGGCTGGCAATGCACCGCATCGCCTGGGAGGCCGAGATGGGCTCTGGGGGTGAGGGCTTGTGCTGGGGGAAGCAGAGCTCCTTTCCCCTTCCTGCTGGGGAAACCTGGGCCCACCCCGAGTCCTAGCCCAGCGCTTGTTGCATGAAGCTGGTGCCACCTGCCCTGAGCTCGCTCCGACCCGGAGGAGCGTGAGCACTTTAAACGCGGGTATATTACACATCTGGGCATCAGCTTCTCAGCTGCTGGGGCCTGGTAAAGTTTAAGTTCAAAGTCAAAGACGTCTGGGCCTGGGGCAAGTCTCCCAGGTGAGCGCAGGCCTACCCGGACCCCGATGACCCCTCTAGACCTGCCAACCTTGCCATCGGAGAAGCAACAGGCACGTGAACTCCAGACTGTGAAAACCACAGAGCTGTGTTTTGACAGACAGAGGCATTCTGCAAGTTCATGGTGACGGGGAGGGAGGGAGGCGGAATGCACACTTTACAAGAAGTCCTCAGGAGTGAGGCAGGACTAAGCCAGTCCCAGCCTCCCCAGGAAACCTCCGTATGGAATGCATAATTTATGAGGATGAGCCTATGCATATTCATGAGCTCGCTGCCTTCCAAGGCCAGTGGCTGTCTGTGAAAAATCCTCCCGTAATGAATTATTGCATGAAAGAGCTGTGGAAGCCGAGGGCAGGCCCCCAGTCCTCAAAATTACTACAGTCACTAAAGCTTGCTTTGAAGAAAATGCTTAAAACTGTGCTTGCCTTTGGTCAAATGAGGGGAGGTGAGGCATCCCAAGAGGCACTGGTGGTTAAGAACCCACTTGCCAATGCAGGAGACGCGGGTTGGATCCCTGGGCTAGGAAGATACCCTGGAGGAGGGAAAGGCAACCCACTCCAGTATTCTTGCCTGGAGAATCCCATGGACAGAGGAGTCCGGCAGGCTGCAGTCCATTAGGTGTCAGAGTCGGACACAACTGAAGAGACTTAGCTCGCACCCACAATCTTAATGAATTGCTCCTTGTGTGCCACAGTTCAGGAAGGACAAACAAGAAGTTTGCAACCGTATCCTCTCTGTCCGTCTGCAGCAGAGAACATCCACAACCTAAACTAATATACAAACGAAGGGGGCGAGGCCCAGAGAAGGAAGGCTCCACCATAGGGAACACCTAAGCCCCCAGGCTGCATAGAGCAGGATGCACCAGCAGCATTTCAGGGAAACTGAGGCAGGTCTACATTTCCCCAGAGCATCCCTGCATACCCAGCAGGTGGGACTCAAGACCAAGCCCTCCCAAGCCTCTGATCACAGACTAGCAAGAGCCTGAAATGCCCTCTGGCCAGTTACCATGCTTTCTGGGCCTCCGTCCTTCCCATCTGTTGACTGGGGAGGCTAATCCCTCCTTCCATCGACTCTGAAACACACTTTTTATGTGTAAGCACCTTGGAGACAGAAGCATGCCCTGCCGTCAATGTATTGACTGGGGTCAGTGTTTGAATGGCAGTGTTTCCTCTTTCTTAGTGGTCTGGAACATAAAGTGTGTGTTCTAATCAGTAGCGCTAGTGGTAAAGAACCCACCTGCCAATGCAGGAGACGCAAGAGATGCAGGTTCAATCCCTGGATCACAACGATCCCCTGGAGAAGGAAATGACAACCCATTCCAGTGTTCTTGCCTGGAGAATCCCATGGACTGAGGAACCTGGAGAGAGACAGTCTACAGGGCCAGAAAGAGGCAGACATGACTGAAGCGACTTAGCATGCACACAGTTAGTGCTTCCTAGGCGCTGACGGCGCTGATTTCCATCCTAAAGAAAATCAGTCCAGAATATTCATCGGAAGGACTGATGTTGAAGCTGAAACTCCAATACTTTGGTCACCTGATGCAAAGAACTGACTCATTTGAAAAGACCCTGATGCTGGGAAAGATTGAAGGCAGGAGGAGAAAGGGATGAGGAGAGGATGAGATGGTTGGATGGCATCACTGACTCAATGGACATGAGTTTGAGTAAACTCTGGGAGTTGGTGGTAGACAGGGAGGCCTGGTGTGCTGCAGTCCATGGGGTCGCAAAGAGTCAGACACGACTGAGCGACTGAACTGAACTGAACTGAGGCACTGATGAAATACAGCAGCAAGCTACCATTTACTAAGCACCTACTGTATGCCAAGCACTGGGCCCATCACTGAGCACAGGGGCTGGCACATAGTAGGTGTTCAATAAACATGAGTTTCTACCCCTTTTCAATCCTAGAAAGACAGGGCAGCCCTGCTCACCACAATTTGTCTGGTTGAAAATCTGTTCATGAAAATCCCGTAAGCTTACATTGTTTTCAGGGAGCTTCGTGGCCTTTGAAGCTTTAATTAAGCACCAGTTGAATTTGGGTTTGGGGTGGGAGAGTTGAAAAGTTTTCCCAAACTAGTCACAACCCAACTAGCATGTTACTCACGAACCCCAAGACAGTGATTCACTTTGTATTCCAGCTGGCATTTCTTGCTTACAAGCAACTCACATGTGACTCAACTTTGATTTTCTATTAAACATTAACCAGCACACTTCCTCATCCTAATAAAAGTCATTTTGGAAGCCTCCCTGTGCCTGAGCGTGTGCGCCCATGAGTGTATATTCGTATGTGCGTGCGTGTGCCCTGGGGTGAGTTCACCCAGGAGGGCCCCGCGGTGTACCACATAGAGCCTGCCAGGCTGGCTTTGGTAACACGTGAGCTGTGCTGTCACGCAGGGCCCTGTGCGCGCTCCAATGTTCTGCCTGAAATTCTTAATAATGCTTGAACAGGGACACACATATTCATTCTGCACCAGGCCCGGCGAACTGTCACCAGCCTGGGTGTACATGTGCGTGTCTGTGGAGACGTGCGTCCCTACAGATGGGGTGCATGCCTGTGTGAGGGCGTGTGCAGTTGGGGGCTGGGAAAGTGGACGTGAGCGTGCCACCGTGTGCCAGAGGGGGCCAGAGAGCGTGGCCCACGGCCCACATGGAAGCTTCAAATGCAGATTCCAGGGCCCTGAGTGTGGCTCAGGAATGCGGGACTTCAGCGAGCCCCTCCCTCGAGGTGACTACAGACAGTTTGAGAACCACTGCTGTAGGTTTCAGGCACTGAAAGTCGAGGCCCTGGCACAGCGGCATTCTTTAAGGATGTGTGTAGAACCTCCTGCAGCTCAAACCCATCTCGCCGTCCACTTCATTGTCTGAGTTCAGGTTCCCAAAGGACCAACAGCCCACCGGGAATGCCAAGGAGCCCGGAGGCTGCTCACCCCTGGAGCCTCCCTCGGCATCCTGGCCCCGAGCCAGGTGGTGACTCACGCCCAAGCAGGACAGAGCGGCCTTGACCACCAGCCCTCCCCGCCCACGCCCCTGCATCGGCAGGGTGCGGCCACGGCTGCCACCGTTGTGCCTTGGATTTATCAGCGTGGGTCCCAGGGTAGGCCCTGCTTCCTGGCGCCTGTCCTTGCCCGTGTTCCTGGCCTGACCCCTCCACAGACTGAGACTCCCCTTAAAGCACAAGGGATTGGCATTGGTCAACAGAAGCTCGAGCCATCAGAGATGCCACCTCAAGAAGCCCAGGGAAGGTCCTCATTGTACCCACCTGGGACTCTGGTCGCACCTGGTGACCCCACCAGAATAACTCCATGCCCAGCTCCCACTCACTGAAAACCATCCCAGGGCAAGACGCTGCCTGCTTGCTGAGCTCATCACGGCTGGGAGAGGGGCTGTGGGGTAGCAGACTGCGGCTGTCCCCGGCACACCCTTGTGATCTCTGCAATCTTCAGTTCCCTTCTCCCCTCCCCTGTGAAACAGCCTGTCCCTGGGCCGGCCTAGACCCGGGGCCTGGCTCCTGCCCCGCTTCCCTCAGGCCACATCTCCTCCAGGCCGCCCCTGCACCTCTCAGACCCCCAGAAGCATCTTAGTTTCCCATCCCTGCCCCGTGGGGGTGAGGGATAAAGTTCCCCCAGTGCAGGTCCTCAAGCTATGGTTGGGGGGGAACCAGGAGGGGCCCCCCCATTTCCCAGGAGGGAAGTAGCCCCAGGATGGGGAGGAGACTGACCCAGCACCACACCCTCAGCGTGAAGCCATGACGGAACATTTTCTGCTGCCCCCACCCCATTAAATGCTTTTTTCCATAGCTGCCACTGCCAAGCACCTACAGTGTACCAGACCCTCTGCAGGCTTGCTTCTGGAGCCTCTGAAATGATCATAAGAGGTAGGCAGGGATATCACAGACGAGGCGATGAGGGCTCAGAGAGGTTAGGCGTCTTGCCTGAGGACACACAGCTTGTGAAATCTGGGATTGAAAACCCGGGCCTTCACAGTGACACCTTGCCTCTCTAAGTGGCGTCAGCCTAGCCCCAAGCTCCCCTGGGCCTCTGGGGCTCCCTTACCACCCAAGGCAGCGTAGCTCCCCTGGGTCCCCCCTTGGCTCCCTGACACAGCCCAGGTGGCTGGGAGCCCAGGCCTGCCCTTCTAGTATTCACACCTCTCTTTGTTTGCCAGCAGGGACCTGGCCCAGAGGCCCCCTCTTTGCCAGGAAAGATAAGGCGTGGACACCTGCCTCGTCCTCCTCTGCGCTCCGTCTCGATTTCCCCGAAGAACACGATGGCCTGCTGTTCCCGGCGGACTGCAGGAGGCAGGACCTCCCTCTCCTGAAAGGCAGACCAGCCGTCAGCAGGATTACAGGGCTAGAGTTACGGCTTTTCCTGGGGGCCACCTGTTCTCTCCTGTAACCCTACATGGACACGAGGGGTGGGTGCCTGCCCGCTGCGGGGTCTCAGGCGGAGCTGCCTTGGCTCCCAGGAACCCGGCTTCACGTGAAGCCCGTGAAGCTCATGCGGCTCTTTGCAAGGTCGGTGCTTCGCATCCCGTATTAGAGGTGAAGAGCCAGAGTCGTACTCAGACCACACAGCTGCTGGACAGCTTTGCTGGGGCTCCCTGCCCCATGCGGGGTGCCAGGCTGACTCATTTTGTCCTCCAAACAAGACTCGGAAGAAGTGAACTCATGTATGAGTGAGCCCTGCCCACCCACACCTCTGGGTCTAACTCAATACTTACATCAAGCAGAGACTGTCTAGAGAGAATAAAAATTCTAGGCCACCAACGGGAGCCTCGGGGGGTCAGCCTGCAGCTCCCCTCTGCCTTCCTCCTCTTCCTTCAACACAGGGAACCCTGGCTGCTGGTCTGGGAGTGAATCACAGCCCCGGGCAGGGGTCTGCTGCAGTCCCTGGCTCAGCAGACGCCTGTGGTCTCTGAGTGTTACGAGTGTCGCCACGGGGGCAGCAGGGGTGGGGAGGCGGCCTTCCAGGCTAGGAGAGGGGTCCCCCCTGCTCCGACAGGCCCCACCAAACTGACGGCACCGCTACCCGCGCACGATCAAGGTGATGTCACAAGAAGCTGCTTGGTATTGGGACAAATTAATGCCTCCAGAAGATTGACGGGCACTCCTGGGACTCCTGGACGTGAACAGAACATGGTGATGTCTTGTGTCTCCCAACCCAAGTGGTGAGACTCTTTAATATCACCAACTGTAGCTCCACCTGTTCTATACATCAGAAAACTGAGGGCGGAGAGGGGAAGGGATTCATCCATGAGCCCCCAAGACTGAGGAGGGTCTCAAAGCGGGGGGACATTGGTTGGAAAGCTCTCTGGCTATGCATCCCAGCAGCCCTGAAGTTGAACCCTCATGCCTCCCTGGACTAGCCACGTGATGATCCACACCCTCTGAGCCTCAGGTTTCTTGTCCATAATATGGAAGTGATAATAACACCTAGCTAACAGGGTTGCCAGGGTGGCCTAATAGCTCAGTGGTAAAGAACCCATCTGCCAATGCAGGAGTCATGGGTTCAGTCCCTCGGTCTGGAAAATCCCCTGGAGAAGGAGATGGCAACCTACTCCAGTGTTCTTGCCTGGAGAAACCCAAGGACAGAGGAACCTGGCAGGTTACAGTCCCTGGGGTCGCAAGAGTCAGACATGACTTAGCAATTACACAACAACAATAACAACCACAGGGTTGCAGAGAAAGGATAACAGAGTTAAAGGCCTTGCAGACAGTTCTCAACCCTAAATGTTTCATAAGGGTTATTGGAGGAACAAGCCGCTTCAGCAGCATCAGAGAAATAACAAGGCAGTTTGTTGGCAGAAAACAACAAAATTCTGTAAGGCAATTATCTTTCAATTAAAAAAAAAGAAAAGACAGTTTGTTGACCATCTGGTATGAGCCAGGTGCTGGGCATAAAGATGACTTGCACATAACCGCTGCCCTCAAGATGGGTAGCATTTAATGAGAAGCATGGAGCGATGGAGGTTCCATCCTGCTGGAGAAGGAGCTGGTGGGAGGGAAGAAGGGCGTGCCTGGGAATGATAAGGCATTCCAGGAAGAGGGACCAGCACTGGTCAGGACCGGGAGGAGAGAAAGGGCATGGAAGGTGTGGTGAGTTCCACCTGCTTGGCTGCACTTGGGATGTGAGGTGGGGGGTGCTGGCAGTCCTGGGCAGGGAGCCCCGGGGGCGGCCGTGTCAGGCCACCCGCGAGGGTCACTGTGTGCCTGGCCAAAGGGCTCAGACAGCTCCAATGGGGAATTCTCCCTGAAGGGGTTCACTTGCCGATGGAGACCCAGCACCCTGGGCTGAGACAAGAGGTGGCCCCTTGGAAAAGGCAAGGACAGGTGGGGCATTACCATGGGGGACAAGGCCCCACCAGGCAGGATCCCCCTCAGCATAGGGCATGCTCACTGTGCTGCCTTCCCGGCCTCCTCTTCACGGTCATCCCAAGATGAGCCCCGGGGTACAGACGGGGAAACCGAGGCTCGGCCAAGGCAGGCACTCGGCAGGGAGTCACAGCAGGCCGCCTCCCACCCAGGCCTTGCTCTTCCCCACAAGGCTGCCTGTCAGCTTCCTGGAGTATTTCTTCCATTATCCATATGGTTCAGGGTTTATTTCCTAATTCAAGCTTCACTACTTTAAAAAACTGCTGTTTCAAAATGTGCATTTTTAGTCAATAAACTCTCTTGGTAAATGTCACACTGCTCTTGAAAACATGTGGGTTATTTTCAAATATCTTTTGATATTCATTTCTAACATAATTCCCCAGCGGTACGAGCACAGACTCTGTATGACTTCAATACCTCTGGACCATGAAAGTTTTTGCACCTTGTTTTATGTCCCCGGATATGTTCCAGTGTCTCCTGGATTTATAGCCCATGGGAACTTGAATAGAATCTGTACCCTACTGTTGTGTGAAGATTGTATAAATCTTCATTATGTTGAATTGGTTCATGGTGCTTTTCAGTCCTGCTAATATCCTTCTACTTTTCTGTATATTCATTCTACTAATTTTTGAGAGTTTGATATTGAAACTCCAACTAAACATCTTAATTTATCTATTTAAAAAAAGAGCTGTAATATATAGTAGGGCTATATGTAACTTTGTTTTGTATTTTCCAAGTCTCCTGTAAATGTGTTACCATACTTTAAAAAATAAAAGTGTGCATTTTTTATACAAATTTTAAAAAGGTAGCAGCTGATTCTTCCTGGAGTCAGTCCCCCTGCGCATCGCCTCCCACCAGCCCCATTTTCAGAGAGTCATAAATCACTTTCTTAAAGGGGCAGCGAGACCAAGGCGGGATAATTGCCCTTGACAGTCTGCAGTTCATCTGCCAAAAGGGCCTGGGCTCTGGAGGCCCAGAGGGGCAGCGAGGAGTCGCTAGACCCAGAGGCAGGCACTGCTCCCCTGGGACAATGCACCCCCCCCCCAACTCCGTGTCTGCGCCTGGGACTGGTGGGACCAGGACCCTCTCAAGCCTGACCTTTGAGACCCTCACCCTCACCGGCTCCAACCACAGGGCTCAGGGATGTGCTGGGGGTGAAGGTCCAGACCAGCTGAGTCCTCGGTCCTGTGAGCCTGGGAGGCGCAGGGTGGTCATCGCGGGAGATATTCCTGGGGGGTGCTCTGGTTGTTGGTAAGGAGCCCTACTGTGGTTGTGTGTGTGTGTGTGTTAGTCAGTCAGTCGTGTCTGACTCTTTACTACCCCGTGGACTGTAGCCCACCAGGCTCCTCTGTCCATGGAATTCTCCAAGTGAGAATACTGGAGTGGGTTGCCATTCCCTTCTCCAAGGGGGTAATCTTCCCAACCCAGGGATCGAACCCGGGTCTCCTGCACTGCCCGCAGACTCTTTACCATCTGAGCCACCTGGGAAGCCCCTAATGGGGTTCTACTTGCACTTGAAGAATTATCTGCTGTTGTTCTCTCCGGCAGCCCCGGTGTTGGTCACAGGAGTCATGAGGGAGTGCCTGCACGTGTGTGTACTGAGTGTGCATCACGGGGGAGTCCAGGGGCAAGGACTTGGAGCTTGGAGCATCCTTCTGGGCACAGAAGCAGAAATGCATCTTCCGGGGCTGGCTGCCTGTGCTGTCTCCAGGCAGAGGGCTTGGAGCTCCCAGAGCGTTTGAACTGAGAGCCGGCCGATGGCATTTTAAACCTCAGCCACTTACTGGCTCCATCAGGAGTGCCTCTGGAGCAGCTCCATCTGGGACATGGTGATTAACGACTCCAGCCTGGGCTGGCAGAAGGCCTTGGCCTTGACACCTCTTATCTTCTGATGCTCCGAATTGCTGGAAATTAACATCTCCACCTGCTGCCGCTTGCTTGTAAAACCCAAGTGAGGTCCACAACTCCTCTGCTCTTAACCCTTCTGCGCTCCCATCTCACTGAGGGTCAAAGCCAAGGACCCCCCCGCCTTGGACTGCAAAAAGGTCCTCCACCACCTTCTTGTCCCCCTCCCCAGGCTCATCTCCCCCCATGCCCTTTTCACTCTGCCCAAAGCACCCACTGGTGTTCTTTGAAAAGATCAAGCATCCCCACCCCAGGGCCTTTGCTCCTGTGGTTTCTTCTGCTGGGAACTCTCTTCCTTCAGATATTTCTAGGCTCACCCTTCAAGGCCCCCAGGTTCTTCTCAACTGTCCCCTTCTTAGAGAGACCTTTTTGATCTCTCTCTCTCTGCCCTGAGTCACTGCCTTCCAGCTTTATCACCCTGGTCACCACTGTACATCCTTTGGCTGTTTATTTTGTTCATGGTCTGTACACAGCTTGTCAGCCATGGGAGGGCACACAGGCTTTACAGCTGATCAACCAATGTTTGTCGAATGACTGACCAAACGCTGCTGCTGCTGCCTCTGCTTCTGTGCCGGCTCGTTCCGGACCTTCCATGCAGCAGGCCTCAATTCAAGGACTCGCTTTGTAATAGGAAGATCCATGTGTGAGGCTATCTCCGGCACCCCAGGGGCTCATCCCCAAGCCTGGATGCCCATGCTTTCTTGACGCCCCCCTCCCAGCCCTCTGATCTGGAGGACCCTTCCCTCTCTTATCACTTCTCACTTGTCCCTCAAGATGCAGCTCAGGGTCACCTCCTCCAGGAAGTCTTCCCTGACTATCTCTCATAACTTGGAGTCACAGCAGGTGGCTCTCTGGGCTCTCATAGTCCTTCTTCTCAGTTGTCTCTGTGCCCAGCTGTGACCAAGAGCCCTCTGTGTCCCAGGACCCAATAGTGGCCTGATCAACAGCTGGTGCCCAGGACACGACTGGCAGCTAAGTAAACAATGGCTTGCATCGTTTTTCTTTTCTTTTAAAATTCTTCTTCATAGGTCCTGGTGTTTCACCGGAAGGTCTTTAGAGACACTGGCTCCAGACTGGTTCATTTCACAGGCAGGGAAACTGAGGCCCGGAAGATGGAAGGCATGGGAACTAACTCCTGTCCAGCATGGGGTCTCCTCCCCTACCCCCCCACCCCAACTGCTATGGGACTTTCGGTGGCCATGGCTTCGGGCCTCACAGCCTGCACTGAGGCCAGAGCTTGCTGGAATGCTCAGCCTGGACTGAGTCCATTCAGAGAGAAAAGACTTGGAGCTTTCATAGGAAGATTAAGAATGTCTAAGCCCCAGACTTCCCTTTCCATAAAAGAGAAAAGCCTGAAGCACGCAGAGAAGGGAGGGCAGGGAGTAGAGGGGACCAGGAGGGAGAGAAAAAGAGGGGAGGCTACAGGCAAGGATGCCGGCTGGATCTCCCTTGGGATTAAGCCACGGGGGTCATCTAAGACTCTTGGGCCATCTCCCTGGCTCCTCAGCCAGAGCTCCAGGAGGCTAAGAGCTTCTCTGAGGAATCCTCTGCTGGTGCCTGTAGTGGGCTGAAGATGAAGTGGACCCCAAAGATATCAGGCCCCAACCGCTGGACCCTTTGAATTATATATATGAAAAGGGCTTCCCTGGTGGCTCAGATGGGAAAGCATCTCCCTGCAGTGCAGGAGACCTGGGTTTGATCCCTGGGTTGGTAAGATCCCCTGGAAAAGGGAATGGCTACCCACTCCAGTATCCTTGCCTCGGAAATCCCGTGGACAAAGAAGCCTGGTGGGCTACAGTACGTGGGGTCACAAAGAGCCAGACACAACGACTCTTGTGTGCGTGAGCAACTAACACACACACACACACAAACACATATGGAAAAGTGGTCTTTGCAGCTGTGATTAAATGAAGGATGTCAAAATGGGGAAGTTATCCTGGATCACAGGGGGACCCTAATATCACCGCAGGCATACTTGTAAGAGGGAAGCAGACAGTGCTTTGATGTGCAGAGCAGGCAACATGGCTGCAGAGGCAGAGATGGAAATGATGGGGCCACAAGTCCAGGCTGGGTGGGTTCAAGTCCCAACCTGAGTTACCTGGTTTCAACCTGACTCACTGGGCCTGGGGTGCAAAAGCCAGGCCCTCTTGTCTCAGACTTCATGGTGCAGCATGTACCCCAGAGCTTTTACAGGACCAGGCTACGTGGAAGGTCCTAGGTGACTGGACACAGAAGGAGAGGTGGCAGCAACATTTGATCAGTCAGTCATTCAGCAAACAGTTACTAATCAGGCACAGAGAAGGTGTGGTTGCAGCCCGTACTGGAGTGTCAGACAACAAACAAAAGAAAGCCAGATGTGTTTCTCTCCAAGTCTGCCGTGGAGTTGACAGTTTGTATTAATTATTACTGTAAATTTTATTAAGCTATTATTTTAAAAAAGAAGGCTAGACATCACCTGATACCCTACCCTGTTTCCCTCCCTCCTTACTGCCTTTGCCTAAGAGCCTCTCCCAATAAGCCACGTGGATAGGCTAGAAGCTCTGCTTCTGTCTGATAGAATTCCCCGACTCTGCCCTTGACCACGCGTACTGTTTGATTCACACTTAGCGGCCATCCTATAAGGCAGCGGTCCCTAGCCTTTTTGGCATCAGGGATCTGTGGAAGACAATTTTTCCACAAACCAAGGAGATCAAACCAATCAACTCTAAAGGTAATCAACCCTCAATATTCATTGGAAGGATTGATACCGAAGCTGAAGCGCCAATACTTTGGCTACCTGATGCAAAGAGCCGACTCACTGGAAAAGACCTCCGTGCAGGAAAGATTGAAGGTGGGAGGCGAAGAGGACGGGAGGATGAGATGGTTGGATGGCATCACCAACTCAATGGACATGAGTATGAGCAAACTCCGGGAGTTGGTGATGGATAAGGAAGCCTGGTGTGCTGCGGTCTACCGGGTTGCAAAGAGTCGGACATGACCTAGTGACTGGACAACAACAAAGCGGGGCGGGGATGGTTTGGGGATGATTCAAGTGCATTACATTTGTTGTGCATTTTATCTCTATTATTATTACATCAGCCCCACCTCAGATCATCAGGCTTTAGAGCCCAGAGGTTGGGGACCCCTGCTGTAATGTATCATCAGCCTTGTTTTGCACGTGAGGAGACAAAGGTCCAGGGAGATTATATGACTTTTAAAGGCTGCACAGCACCAGGTGGCAGAGCTCATGTGCCAGGGCCGGCCTGATTCCCTGTCCCTGCTGCCCACCTGTGCCCCACGTGACTGTGGACCCAGTGGCAGGACCAGGAAAAACCTGGGACCCCTGCCAGCTGCAGCATCCACCCCAGGGCCTGGGGCCCCCTTGGGACATGACCCGCCCTTCCCAGATTGTAGACTCAACTGAACATTCCAGGGTGGGCTCCAGAAGAGAACTTGATTGTTCCCTCTGGGGCGGCCTGATGAGCTCGCTGTCCGGAAGTACATTTATTTTCCACCCGTGATGATCTGACTGCCTTCTCTCACCTCCCGCCCAGCTCCTGGCTCAGGTTTCCGCTACACAATCGGCCTGACCATCGGCACCTCCGCCAGGCCCCAGGCTCCCGCCCAACCTCATGGGAGGACACTCTTGGACCCACTCCAGAGTTCTCTATTGACAGACGCAAGCGTGCAAGTCCAGGAAGGGCAACGTCACCCCCATGGTGAGCAGCCAAGGGGAGGAGGCCAAATAACTCCTGATAAGAAAAACCACAGGTTCCCCCCGCTCAGAAACCCAGATGACAGGCCGGCTTGTCTTCGCTGCTCATGTGGTCTGGACACCTGCCTCGTCTGCATTTCACCAGGCTGCATAGACATGTCCCTGTTGCTTGGTCTGCCCAGCTGAGCAGAGCTTCAAAGCTGGGCAAGAAATCATCCAGGGTTGGGCCAGGGCCAGTCAGCACCTTCTCTGATGATGTTTGTCCCTTTCCTTTGGAGCTTGCAGAAGCTTCAGGATTTCCACCTCACTCCCAGTCCCTCCTTCACAACAGCCCTCAGAGGAAGGGCTCAGAGCCCAGTCTGCAGCTTCAAGCAATGTTTGCTGGCAGCCTCTCTGCACCAGGACCCTGGAATTATCTCACTGAATCCTCACTACAGCCTGGGAGGCAGGTCCTGCTGTCATTATGCCCATTTTACAGATGAGGAAACTGAGGCATAATGTCTCAGAGCTGAGAGGTGATGGCCAAGAAGCACAGAAAAAGATGCTCAACACCATTAGTCACTAGGGAAAAGCAAATCAAAACCACCATGAGGGACTTCCCTGGTGGTCCAGGGATTAAGAATCTGCCTTACAAGGCAGGGGAAGCAGGTTCAAACCCTGGTCGGGGAACTAAGCTCCTACATGCCACAGGGCAACTAAGCCTGTGTGCTGCAAGTGAAACTTGACACAGACAAATATAAATAAATAAAATAAAATATTTCTTTAAAAATCCATAGTGAGGCACCATTTTACTCCCACTGGGATGGCTGGAATCAGAAAGATCATAACAGGGTTTCACTGGTGGCCCAGTGGTAAAGAATCCACCTGCCAATGCAGGAGGCGTGGGTCTGATCCAGGAAGATCCCACACGCCACTGGGCAGCTAAGCCCATGCCCCACAACTACCGAGTCTGTGCTGCAGAGCCCAGGAGCTGTAACGGCTGAAGCCCGAGGGCCCTAGAGCCTGCCTTCTGCAACAAGAGAAGCCCATGCAACTACAGAGCAGCCCCTGCTCACCGCAACAAGAGAAAGCCCGCACAGCGACGAAGAGCCAGCACGGCCAACAATAAATAAAAATAAACGTAAAAAAAATAATTAAAAAAAAAAACCAGGAGTGATGAAATCTCTTTAGAAAGATCATAAGTTCCAGAAGGAAGTGGGGCAATCAGGACCCTCATACATTGCTGGTGGGAGTGTACACAGTACAACCTCTTTGCAGTCAAATGCTCCACCACTGACGCACCCACTGGGGCAGTCTCTTTGGAAAATATTCTGGTCTTTTTTTTCAAAAAGTCAAATGCGGTTCCAGGAATTCTACTTCCAGATGTGTAACAACCCAGGAGAGACAAAGACCCATGTTCACGCAGAAACTCGTACACGACCATTCACAGCGGCATCGTCTATAATAGCCAAAAAGTAGAAACGAGCTAAATGGTCACCCACTAAAGAATGGATGTAAAATGAGGTCTGGATCTGTACCGTGGAATACTATCTGTCCACAAGAGGAAACAGCACCGACACGCATTTAACACGAATGAACCTAAAAACATGATGCTCAGAGAGAGAGCAGCTGATCACAGAAGGCCACACAGCGTATGATTCTACTTACGTGAAACGTCCAGAATCGGCAAATCGAGAGAACCGGAAAGGAGAGTAGTGGTTGCCAGGGGCTGGGGGTTGACCGCTAATGGTGTCTTTGATTGTTATTTAGTAGTTAAGTCGTGTCTGATGCTTTTCGATCCCATGGACCGTAGCCACCAGGCTCCTCTGTCCAAGGGATTTCTCAGGCATTTAAGAATCCTGGAGTGGGTTACCATTTCCTTCTCCAGGGGATCTTCCTGACCTAGGGATAGAACCCCCACCTCCCGCATTGGCAGGTGGGTTCTTTATCCCTGAGCCATCAGGGAAGCCCAGGGGTTTCGTTACCACCAGGAGGTGATAAAAATGTTGTAAAATTGATTGTGGAGATGGTCATAAAATTCAGGTCAAATGGGTGAGCTGTATGGCATGTAAGTTACATCTCAATAAGGCCGTTACCAAAAAGGTTAAAAAGGATGGCCCAGGACTCTCCACAGAGCCTGCAGCTCTGAAGGCCACTGGTTCGACCCTCCAGCCACCCTGTGAGACTCAGAGGGGCCTGAGCTCAACTGCCCTGGGAGACTGACCTCCCAGCTGATCCTGCAGTTTCAGGGTGGGCTGGGAGCCTTGGACCCCCGCGTGCTCTGAGCAACGATGTGCTCTCCGGCTCTTCTGGGCGAAGGCTGCCCCCAGACCCCACAAGACAGAGAAATCCAGCTGGGTCCACTCCTCCCCTGGGTGTGCCCTAATGGATGCTGATTGGAGGGGAGTGGGGCTCCCCCCAGGCACCCAGGACTCGCACAGTCTCTTGATGGCTCAGCTACCAGTCCTGGTGGAACCTATTTATAGCACGTGGCCTCCTGGGCTGGGGTCATGGCTGAGACTCCTCCTCTCTCAACAAGTTTCAAGATGGAAAGAGAAGGGAAGGAATGCTGTGGGGGCTGCGGGATGGGGCTTTTGCTGCACACCCCCCCACCCCGTTTCTGCCTCCCACAGCGCTGAGTGCGGGATTTCCTCCTGGTCACTGGAAAGTGCTCCCAGATGTCAGGAAGGCACTCTGGCTAGGCAGGCTTCCAAATTCCAGGTTGGAACTCAGGGGCAATCCACCACCCAGCGGCGTCCAGGCCTGTGAGAGGCACACAGTGTCCCTCGCAGAGCTGTGACGGGGTAGCAAGCGCAGGTGGGAGGGAGCCGCCCAGAGCAGGACACACAGCAGATGCTCAGTAAACCAGAACTTGTGGTCTTTGGTGCTTCTCTCTGGGAGGAACTGGGGAGGGCTGGGGTGGCCAAGGGGTGTGGCCACAGTCAAGGCTCTGTTCCAGCCTCAGCCACACTTATTGGGCATGAAGGTGCCCAGAGCACCCAGCAGCAGCAGTTTGGGGATGCAGTGTGGCCCTGGGCATGGAGGGTGTGGCTGAGCCCACCCTGGTCCAGGGGCAGAGCCAGTGGCCAGCGCTTGGCTCATCCTCATCGAGTGAGCAGGGAACAGCTCCACAGAGAGATGCTGAATCATTTAAGGCCCATTGAGTATCCTAAGATTCTGCTTCAGCAAAGAGAACTGATTATCTCATGGGACACTCCTGGGCCTAGATTCGCATGGAAACCTCTCTAGAAAGAGCAAAGGACTTATTGGAGGTCACTGAGTACTTTAGCATCAGGACCGAGCTCAGGTCCAGGTGTTCAGTCTTCAACCCCAGGGCTCTCCCTGGCAGACCCTTGCCTTCCAAAGAAATACAGAGGGAATCTCATCTGCTGTCTTGTCTCCTGATAAAAGCCCTTCTCCCAAGCCTGTTCCCTGATCTACTGGCCTTCTTTGGGAAGGACTGAAGGCCTCCAGACCCTCCTCAGGCTGCAAGGCTGCTCAGTGCAAAAGAGGAGCCACGGAAGGGGCCAGCACGCCTGAAACCTGGCCCCATCTCCGCCACTGTGTGCTCCGGGGCAAGTCACTCAAAGTCTCTAAACCTCAGTTTGCTCATCTGTAAAATGGAACAACAGTGTTTACCACATAGGGTTATGAGGAGAATCATGCAGAATTAGGTATGTGAAAGGACCTAGGAGAAGAGGAGGCAGCATCCATGTAGTGCCTGCTATGTATATTCTCCTCTACTGCCCTCATAACTTGAGCCTATTAACCCTGTGGAGGAGGAAACTGAAGTGGGTTGTTGAAGGCAAGTCTGTGGGAGGAGACCCAACTCTCCGCTCCCACCGCAGCACCTGGCGGGACACGTGAATCAGGGGGTCCGCTCAGACCGCGAGCTCCTCTCCAGTGAGAAGTGGCAGGAAGGGTGTTTTCAGCAAATGCACCAGTGCTTTGACATGTTTTTCCACCTGAAACAAATGAGGCAGGATTCCTAGAAATGTGTTTAAGCCTGGTAGAGAGTACTCTAAACAGTTTGGCTTAGACATTGAAATATGGGGCCCAGAACTGCAGGAGCGTCCACACCCCAACACGGAGCCCAGCAACCTCAAACTCCAGTTTTAAGTCCTGGATTTGCGTGACATCATGGACTTCTGGAACAGGGCTCGGACCACCTCCAGGCTCTGCAATTATTTTTAAATCAGGTCTGATCTCATCACGCATAACAGCGTGTGTTGTTCATTGCCACAGGCCTCTGTTAGGCTGCGTGTTTTTATTTAAATTTGCTTAGTTGTATACTATTAAAGGGCTTCCCCTGGTGGCTCCGTGGTAAAGAACCTGCCTGCCAATGCAGGAGATGCAAGTTCAATCCCTGGGTTCCGAACCACTGGAGAAGGAAATGGCAACCCACTCCAGTATTCTTGCCAGGAGAATCCCATGGACAGAGGAGCATGGCAGGCTACAGTCCATGGGGTCACAAAGAGTAGGACACAATTTAGTGACTAAACAGCAGCAACACACTAAAGCCTGGTGGGAAAGCTTATAACTAAGCCGAAGATGCTGTATTTATTTTGTCACGTTGCAGAATCAAGAAAACAAGGTCTGACTGAGAAGGATGGAGTACAAACTCACAATTTTTATTTTCCAATATATTTCCATAACCATTTCCTTCTAAAATCCTATGTTTTTATCTGACAGTCTCAGTGATTAAACTGGCTCATGGACGATCCATCCCAGCTCCCTCTTTTGTGCCTGAGGGAATAATAAATCAAGAGCTTTTTGGCAACAAGCAGCTAAACGTTTCTCTTGCTTCTGCTTTTCCTCGCTGGTGCTGTGACCAGATCTTTCAGAAATTTATTTTTGGACTTTTAAAGGCAAGTTCAGATTTGAGGGAGAGAACATGTTTTGAGAAATCTTGCCCCTGGTTTTGAGATCTGCTTATCAGAAAGACTTACACATTTCAGAGGCTTGTTGACCATAGTGCATAAGATATGCTCTGAGCATTTCATAATGAAAATAGGCTACGTTTTAACAAGTCACTTGGGGGTGGTGGGAGGGAGGCTCACAAGGGAGGGGATATATGTTGCTGAGTCACGTTGTCGTACAGCGGAAACTAACAGGAGGTTGTAAAGCAGTTCTTGTCGCTGTTGTTCAGACTCTAGGTCCTGTCTGACTCTTTTGAGGTCCCCTGCACTGCAGCCCGCCAGGCTCCTCTGTCCATGGGATTCTCCTGGCAAGAATACTGGAGTGGGTTGCCATTTCCTTCTCCAGGAGATCTTCCTGACCCAGGGATCGAACCGCATCTCCTGCTTGGCAGCTAGATTCTTTTACTACTGAGTCACCTGAACGTGTAAAGCAATTATATGCCAATTTTTAAAAACTAAATTTAAAAAGAGAGAGGGAAATTTTTTTTAAAGTCAGTTGGGAAAAAAGTTAATGGGGCGCAGATATTACTAATCCATCCCCTAATAGAGCTCTGTACCTGCCCTCTTGCCATTGGGTGTGACCAAAGGACTTGCTTTAGCCAATGAAATGCCAGTAGAGATCGTACTGATCACCTCTGGATGGGAGCGGTTAACTGCAGGTGTGACGTCTCCGCCCCTTGCTTTATCTGCCATATGAGGGGAAACTGGGTCCCTGTGCAGGCATCACACCTGCCAAGCCAACACGTAGGTGACCTGCCCCAGAGAGTCACCCAGACCTGCAGTAAACTTTGCATGAGTGAGGAACACATCTTTGTGGCTTTAAGCCACTGTGATTTGTGTCTTTCATAGTATACCAAGCCTGTCCGGAGTTGATAGAGTCAGTACAAACCAAAGCAGGTGTTTTGACCAATGCAAAAACTGGAAACAATAGGTGGCTGAGATGGGCCCAAGATCGGTTATTATCCACATCTTCGTGCGTGCTAAGTCGCACACAGTCAGACATGACTGAAGCGACTTAGCACACACGAAGGTATGCATAGTAACAGATCTTTGGCCCATCTCAGCCACCAGTTTCGTATTTTATTTTCCCTGCATAGTTTCAAAAAAAAAAAAAAAGCAGACAAATGGTTGCAGACCCAACAGCTTTGGGTCATTTAAAAAATATAATTCAAACTATTTAAAATGTATCTTGCTATCTCAAGGATGCTCATTTAGAATGCACCCAATACTTTAAAAGAACAGAAGTGGGCAACTTTTCTTTCCAGGTGGAATTCCTAACAACTTCTAAGCTGTATTTCTTGTCATGAATGTAAAAGCTTCCGGGGGTGCTTCAAGAGGCTGGAGTGGGGACAGGAGCCACGTGGATTTATTCATTTGCTGCTCAGAGATTCTCTGGCCGGGGTGAGGGCTGACACAGAGATGGCAGGGCTCCTGAGCCTTGCTTGATGTCCCAACAGGGGACAGACGTGATAGCTGTGTGCTCACCTGTAGGATTGTATGGGGATAGAGGCAAACCAAAAGAATGTCTCTGAGACCAGAAAGGGAAGGAGGCTTGTCTCAGGTCGCACGGCAATGAGCCCCCATCACATCTCCTGTCACCCAAGGTGCTATGAGCGGGATAGCGGCGTCCAGGAGGGCACCGGTCAAGCTGTTTGAACAAGAGGCAGAGATGGTGGGGTGGGGCACTCCAAGGGTGTGGGGCCCCTGGGGCCGCAGATTCCAGGGAAGGGTGCCTGGAGGAGGCACGACCCCACAGCTGGACGATGGGCCGGTTCTGAGCAGCAGGAGAGAAGGTGTGAAGCCTGCACACAGGTGCTGAGGGGCTTGCGTTGGGGAATCGAGTCCTGGCTCATCACTCCCCAGCCAGTGACCCTGAGCCAGTCTTTCTTTCTCTTGGGCCTCAGTTTACCCCTCCATGACATGGGATCCATGGGTGGGAAGTGTGGATGGGGAGTGTGGTGTGAACTGTGATGGGCAGTGATGGGGCATCGTCTGGAAGGTCCTCATTCGCCCCTGATCCCAGCTTCCCGCGCGAGGTCAGACGCTCCTCGGGTTAAACCCTTCCTGCCATCGCCAGCACAGCACCTGAACTGCCACGGCCATGGGTTAAAGGTTCATTTCTGGGGCCGAGCAGTTGCCACCCACATCTCCACTGGCCCCTGGTTCATGGGAGTTTGAAGGTGACATCTCATCTAACCCCCACAACACCCCCCGAGGTCATGGCGTCACCTCCACTTACAGATGAGCCGACTGAAGGTCGGAGAGGAGAAGGACCTCCCTGTGTCCTGGGGCAAGTCTGCCCGACCCTGGAAATCATTCTCTAGGGACTCTACCAGGATGTACGAACCGGCCTCTGGGGCTTTGCCAGGTCACCCCACCCCACCCCCAGGCTCCCGACCCTTCTGGCGGGAGAGGCAGCATCGGGCCTCAACGCCCCCCCAGCACTACCTCTCCATCCCCCCCAGCGCTTTCCAGATCCTCCCATTCTCCCCGCAGCGGGCCTCAGCCCCTCTGCCCAGGACCATCCCAGGACATCACCAGCCTCCTCCTGGGCCTCCTGGCCTCCGGAGTCTCTCCGGACCCTGCACCCCTACATGGAAGCAATCCAGGCGCCTCCCTGGCTCAAGACCTTGCTGGCTCTCTGTTGTCTGTGAAGATAGCGCCCAGTGACCTGTCTGGGGTGGGGGGCAGCCCTCACCGACAGGAGGGAGGCCAGGTAGAGAGATGCTGAGGCCTGGGGCCAAGCCCGCCTCTCCTGGGAGAAGACCCTTCCGTCTCCAAGAGCGGGGCCTGTACAATAAAAGCATTTTGCTTTTATCTCCTTGTGGAGATGCCCGGCACAGACCTGGCCCTGAGGCCGGTTGGTAACCACAGAGGAGAGCAGAGCGCAGCCCATGACTCAGAGGGAGGTGGGGGCTGCTGTGCACACTGGCAGGGGGCCCGCCGTGATGACCGGAAGCAGGAAGCTGGGGCAGGTTGTCTCCGGGCTCTGGGATGCCAGGAGCTGAGTGAGAAACGGGGTGGCCACCCCGATATCAGCCACTACCTGCCCCAGTAAAACCACTTCCCACTGTGCAAACAATGTGGCTGCAGCCCCCAGGGAGGGGGTTGGGGTGGGTGGGCAGTGGGATTGATGGAAGGTTTTCCAGGACGAGGAGGAAGGTCACTTTACTGGCTGAGCGCTTCCTTGGGTTAGGGGTGTCCATCCTAGCCATACCCTCTGGGGCAGGATGAATATCCACCTATCACTGAGGCTCAGAGAGGTTAAGTGATTTGCCCAAAGCCACAGAGCCAGGGAATGGCAGAGTAGGGATGCAAGCCCTGGGCTCTGATGGACCTGCATTTGGGGGCTCTGCTGAAGATCCAGTGGCATGTTCTTCGGTGCTTGGAATAATAAAGATTCTTTGCTGGAAACTTTCCGAAATATGGGAGATTCGGACAGCACAGGGGCTGGACTCTCTTCCTGTGGCGCTCCAGAGCTGAGAGGTCAGAGGTACCACAAGGTCAGAGGCAAGGAAAGCCAAGCAACAGACCCAGGATGTGACGAGCCCCCCCACCCATGACGGCACCTACACACCACCTCCAGTGAGGGACTTGGCAAGGCCCCACTTTACGGATGAGGAAGCTGGGCCTCAGGGCGGAAGTGACCCATCCAGCCCTCCGTGTCGCCGAGGGGCAGAGCCAGGTCTGGAAGCCAGGCGGTTGTAGGGGAAGCACCCTCACTGGACCCGGTGACAGGCTGGCGGTTCCCGGGGCAGGCGGGCTCCTGCTATAAATATGATGCTGACTTCTGGTAACCTTAGCCTCCAGGCTGCCCTGCCCAGGCTCAGGGCCATAAATCCTGGAGCGGACCACCTGCCTCTGCACTCCTGCACTGGGGAATCGTCCTGACAACCCTAACAAGGTACCACGATTTTTTTATAGGCTCTGAATCACTGGAGGCAGTGTTGAGCTAGCAGTCTCCCAGATGAGAAGGGCCATTGCTCAGGGGAGAGCCAAAAAGTCCTGCAAGATGGCCAGACTCCCCACCCCCAGGGGAGCAGGGGGGGACATCCTAGGAAAGGCGTCTGACCTGAGCTCTGAACAGACAGGGTCTAGGAAGCTGGGTTTGAAGCTCAGCTCTCCCACTGACCAGCTGGGTGACTTTGGACAAGTCTGCCTCTCTGAGCTTTGGTTTCCTTAGTCATACAGTGAAGTCCACGCCACTGATCTCCAGGGATTAAACAGACAGTGCATCCACAATGGCCGGGACACAAGACACAGCAGACAACTTGGTCCCTTTGCTTCCTTTTTTGGGTCACGGCTCATTTAATGGTTGAATAATAAAACCAACAGCTACAACAGCTGACAATAAGCCTGGTATGATTTTCAGCGTGCTGCATGCTCTTGGTCACTTAATCCTCCCTGGAACTTAAAGCGCTGATATCCTATTATTGCCCCCATTTAACAGATGAGGAAACTGAGGTTCTGCGCCCTTGAGTAATCCATCCAATGTCACACAGGTTGTAGGCGCAGAGCTGAGAACTTTCCTGCTGTCCACACAGGCACAGAGACTGGTTACTGAGAACAGGTGGAAATATTTCACAGCAGCCTGCCGGGCCCAGTCGCTGCTGCACAGAAGGAATCTGAGAAAGACTGGAATTGCAGACGACACACCCTAGGAGATTCCACCCCCCCCCCCCCCCACCTCCACCATAAGCAAGCATGCATCCCTGCACCCAGGAGCTGTCTTTACTCCTGCCAACCTGGAGTGATCACAACCCAGCACATCAGACAGCAAAGACGATCACACAGTATCCTACAGGCAGGAAGCCAGGAGTCACCAGTCCACCCAGGGTGGGCAGGGCAAGGATGCTGACCGCCAGCCTCCAATCCAACTGACCTTCTCCCAACCCCGACAGGGAAGGCAGTCTGCCCCCAGGCTCCAGGCCACACACAGACACATGCTCAGTACCCATTCCATCGCCCTGATGGGTTAATATTGTCCTGGGCTTCCTGAAATACCCATCCCCACAGCAGGGTGGTTTTACAAGCTGCTAAAAGCAGGGCTATGTCCCCGTGGAGGGAGAGAGCTATTCCGGGTTGGTGTCAGGTGTGGGCAGAGCCAGCCAGAAAACGGCCTGTCTGCACCCCCTGTACCCCCCGCCCCCCGCCCCATGCTGGCTCCTTCACAACCATGGCGGACAATTCCTGGCAGTCAGCGCCACTGGCGCCAGGCAGAAGAGGGTGAGGTCAGGCTAGCTTTGTCGGTATCCCCCTTCCCAAACACACACACCCCCCCACACACACCCTGTTCCACGTCTGACTCGGCCAGGCCCAGGCAGGGAACTGTCTGTCAGACTCCGTGCAGGGTAGGGCCACACACTGTTGCCCCCAGCTCACCCCAAAGCCCTCTTTCCATCACAGCCTGACGTGCCGAGATTATCCGTGGTGCTGTTTGACGGGTAAGGAATCCATGGGCCACAGACACGGCCAAGGCAATGAGGCGCAGCTGGAAGGGGCCGGCCGGGCTGCACAGACCTGAGGGCTTCTGGCGCCAGCCCGGGCGCCCCGCTCGCTGCCCCCACAAAGACACCGCTAAGCTCTCGCTGCACACCTGTGGATGCTTGCATGCCTCATCGCTGTCGATCTTTACAACCACCTGGGGGTTCTCCTTCCTCACCTGGAGCCACTGAGGCTCTCTCTGAGCCATTCCGCCACTCGCCCAAGGTCACCCAACTTGGAAGCGAAGGAACTGGAATTGGAACTTGGGCAGCCTGACTCCAGAGTCCCCGATATGTTCCCTGAATTAAGCTGTCTCCAGCCGCCCCCCTACCCCCTACCTCACCCAAGGCAGGTTCAGGATAACGTCTACATCAGAGCTCGTCTTCAGCTGGATGGAGCCAGGGGCAATCAGCCAGAGACATGAGCAGCCAGCCCCCACCGTAGCCCCTCACCTTGGGCAGGCCAGAGGGCATGTGGGCAGACCCCAGTGTCTGACCACCCCTCTACCTGCCTGGTTTCCAACCTAGAGGGTTTGGGCGCCCCTGGGTGGAGGGGGCCTGTCTGTGTAGGCAGACCAGAAGCTCAGAACGTCCTGGCCGTCTCAGACCTCTGGGAGGTCTAATGGGAGCTGCTCACTCCCCTGTCCCCCATCACCAAGTAAATGTTTACACACACTTGTTTGCACATGGTTCCAGGAGCCCACACCCTGTGCCCACCCAGGGTCCAACCGCAGCCAGGGCCCCTGCGCCGGGGGTGGGTCAGCTCCGCGGCCCGGATGACAGCCGGGAGGGTCTGCAGCTGAAACAGCTTCCTGCTCTCGCCCCACGGGGAAGCCAGGGGTGAGGCACTACTGAGCTCTGAAAGTCACGCACCTCCCGCCAAACGCACAGCCAACTCCCCCGCCCCCACCCAGGCATCGGGCTCGAGGAAGGGGGTCCAGCCCCGCAGCTGCCTGCAGCCTGCGGTAGGGGCGGCCCGCGTCCTCGGTGACCAGTGGCCTTGGCTCTGCAACCGGAGCCGCGGTGGGTAAATATAGCGCTGCCACTCACCGGCCGAGGGGCCCTCGCCGTCCGACATGGTGCAGGAGATGGGCAAGCAGCCGGCCACAGCCTGCAGGGACACTCGGGGACCTCAGCGGCTGTCGCCCACCTGGTGGGGCTCCGGGCTGCGTCCAGTCCCCAGGCGGCGTCCTGCCCCGGCAGGCCCAGCCACCACCCCCACCCCCCCATGCTGGGCCGGGCAGATAACGAGCTCAGGGCCAGGAGCCTGCGGGATTGGTGGATAAATCTGGGCACTGCCCTCCCCTGCCCCCAGCCTCCCCGGCAGAGTCAGAAGGTGGCCGGAGAGACCGCTACACCCCCTGGGCACTCGGTCAGGCTGTAAGACCCCTCTCTGCCAGCCTGGGACCCAGAGTGTCTGCAAGCTCTCTCCTGAGGACTGGTCCCACCCACCCACCCAGTGAGGGGCACTTAGGGTCCTTAGAGAAGGCTGAGAGTGAGTGATGCCACCCAGAGCTGCCACGCTTGTCCCCTCTCTCAGCTCTCAGGGGTCACAGAGGGCGTGACCCATCCAAGGCCACTCGGCAGGTTAGGCGTGTGGCCGGAGCTGGGCTCTGGAGCCGACTGGCTCCAAGGTGGCCAGGAGGTGTGTCCCTTGCCTTTGTCTGAGAGATGAGAGCCGTAGACAGCAGGGGCCCTACTGTTCTAACTGCTCCATGTGTGCTGGGGGATGGAGAGGGACCCCCAGAGGGCAGCCGTGTGACTCTGTCTGACACAGAAGGGGTGCTCAGGAAACATCGGTTGAATGAACATACCAAACCAAGCCCTTAGTATGCACTTCTGTGTGCTTGCCTTAAGAGCCAACCCACTTCTGCTCCTGGGTCCCCCACAAGGACCAGAGACCAGGGGAATGAGGCAGGTGGAGGGTTCTAGGCTGAGTTTCTGAGTGCCCCTGGCTGCCCACCCCTACCCCCTACGCAGGTCCGAGGTTAGCACAGGGGGAGTGCAGTGACAGAAAGGGAAGGCTGGTATCAACTCCAGTCAGAGAAATACTGGAGGGCTTCCTGGAAGAGCTGGCATTTGAGTTACATCTTTGATGGAAAAGAAAGTTTTTTTTCAGAGGATGAGAGGATGTTTCAGGAAGAGAGACCAGTAGGTGTGAAAGTAAGAGGCAGGAAAGCTCAACTGGAGGGTGACCCCAAGGGGAGAAGAAGGTTGGTCCGGGTGGAAGGGGGGTCATCCAGGGCTAGGGAAGTTAGGGGAGGCTTCCTGGAGGAGGGGGCAGACATTAGTGCCTCAGAAAATGGGGGCAGGGATGGAATGGCATTCCAAGGCATCTAGCAGCTCTTCCATTGGCAGTGAGACCTTTCCCAGCCTGGAGACTGGGGGTGGGGGTGGGGGGATGTGAAGGCAGGAGGGGCCCCTTTCCAGAGATGGAAGTGGGGTGGGGTGTGTGGAGTCACACCAGCTGTCAGAGTGAACAGCAAAGAAATTCACTCCCTGGGAGGTGGGTCTAGGCCTCTCGGCCTTTGCCTGTACTATGCCCTTGCTCAGGAATTCCCTGTCCTCTACTCCAGTCTCCTCCTCTGGGAACCCCTGTCAGATTGCCCCTAAAGGCTGGTCAGGGGCCCCCTGCATTCTGCTCTGCAGACTCTGACCTCACTGTGGTCACTGCCCAGTCCTGCCTCTTTCTACCTCTTGGTTGGCTCTTGCTCTTCTGAATGATAATGAGCTCACTGTCCCTGGAGGTATGTAAGCAGGGCTGGACAGTCACTGGCTGGGGACACGGTGGAGAATTCAAGCATCAGGTGGACTTACATTAAATGTCTCTGGAGTTCCTCTAGAGTAACTTGTCCCGGTCTCCCTGGACCTCACCCTGTTTTAGCCCTGAAAGTCTTAAGGCATCCTGCAAAACTTCTGTCGCAGGCAAACCAGGACTGTTGTTGGTCATCCTGGGTCCCTCCTAAGCAAGATTTTTATATAAGTGAAAAAAAAACCACACACACAGAACAAGACAATCTGTCTCTGAAGCCCTAACCCCGTCCCCAATCTCCTCCTTCCTACACACCATCTAGATGTGATTCTAAGACTGGGATTCTGGAGGTGAAAGTGGACACCCAGCTGCCCTGTGCCTTGGGAGGCCATGCAGGGAAGAAAGGAGGCAGGTCGGCAAGGACAGGAGGCTCGCCTGGACTCCCCACCTGCAGAGCTGGGAGGAGTCTCGCCTGCTGGGTCTGGAGGCCTAAGGAGATACTGCTGCAGTCTGTGTCCCCAGGGAGGGGCTGGGACAGGCTGGGACCACGAGCCCAGGCCTCCACCCTGCTTTCTCCCCTGGCGCTGCAGCGGGAGGGCACGAGTGGTTTCAGACCTGCCTCGCTGTGCGGCCTTGGCCCAGTCGTGATCCCTCTCTGTGCCTCTAATGCCACATCGGTGGAGCATTTACAAGCACCTCCTGTACCTAGCCCTGGGTCGGGCTTGCAGACAGGGACCCCACAGAGTCCCTGCCATCAGACATGTCCGGTCCCGGGGAGGGAGGGGTGCCTGCAGGCTGTCTCCTTTGTATTGTTCTGCAGTGCATGTTCAGGGCCCCCTAGAAGGTGCCCCCCAAGACTGGCCCCAGAGGCCAGGCCAGGTGCCACGGGCACGCCCAGCACTGGACAAACCACGGGGCTACAGAAAGAGCCCCACCAAGGCTCCTGGCATCCTAGGCAGAGGCCTCGCCTTGCCCTCTGCCATGTGGGCCGCAGGACCGGGCTTGGGGAACGTGACGCCAGAGGGGCTGGGGTCCCATGCCAGCTCCCCCTGCCCTCCTTGGTGACTGGGACAAGCTGACCCCCGCCTCGGTTTCTCACCTGGAAGTGGGAAGGGCCTTCGGTGAGGACCAGCACCAAGGCCGAGACGCCCTGGAGGAGGCTCCACCTCCCCACTCTGCAGCTGTCTGTCTGTCTGCTCCTGAGTCCCACCCAAACCAGCCGCCCTGGGTCCACCCAGCTGGAGCCGGCTCCCTGTGCGCAGGCCACTTCCTCTTCCTGTCCCGGCCCCAAGTCCCTTCCTGTTTTCTTTAGTATGGGAATGTGTCCTGCGGAAAAAACAACTTGATTCCTCAGCTCCGGCCGTCGCTGCCGGAGCCCGGGCCCACAGCGTGCGTGTCTGTGAGCACGTGTGCGGCAGCGGTGTGGCGCGCACCGCATGGGAGCGTGTGCGTGTGCATTCTTGCGTGTGCAGAGGCGGGTCCATGCATGCACGTGGATGTACGGTGTGCACGCTTGCACCTCCACCCTCCGGCTGCTCGGTCATCGGTGTCCCTGTTGGGGGACAGCAAGCAGGCTGGCACCGTCTCGGCTCATGATTGTCTGATGCCACTTCAGGCACCCATGGGTGCTAGTGCTGGGGCCTGGGTGGGATGTGGACACAGCCTCCTGGGGGGCTCACGGGCACGTGGGGGCAGTGGGGCGAGGGCGGGGAGCCGACATCTGGGCAGGAAGATGGTCAGCTTCAGGGTGGAGGTCAGCCTTGGCCCAGAGTTCGGGGCACCCAGGGGACGGACGAGGCAGGAGACAAGGGGAGGGGGCGGGCTGGCTGTCCCTGCAGCCTTGGCAGTCAGCTGGAGTTGAGGTGCTGGAAGGGAACAGAGGGTTTTAGGGATAGCCCTGAGCTGGGGTCCCCCCAGAGCCCTCCCCCACACCTCGTGGTCTCAGGGTAAGCCTGCTCCCCTTCCCAGAGGAGGGCGACCACCAGCCTCACAGTGACCTCGCCTGGGGACCGTGAGCTCTGCACCTCCCCACAGCCCCACACCTGCTCCCCCACCAGCCCCCCGAGTTCCCACTGTTTGGCCAACCAGCACCGGCACTGGGAGGTCAGGGACCCGGGAGGGTGGGAGGGTCAGGGCTGGCCTGATCAGAGGCAGGAGGGCATCGGAGCGTGGGGGATCAAGGCGGAGGTTCTGCTTCCCATGGGCCCCGGCTGGGTCTCAAGGGTCCCAGCACCTCCCCCCTGCTGGAGACCTGTCTCCCTGGGCCTTGGGGCCTCCTGTAAATAGAGGCAGGAAGGTTTCAAACAAGGAACCTCACCTGGGGCATTGGTGGCTCACACACACACACACACACCCACTCTCCAGTGTAGACCTGGGAGCTGGTTTCCCACACCCAAGGCCCCCTTAAGTTGACGGCCACCTCAGTGGCCTTGGGCGAGCCTCCCGTCTCCAGGCTCCTGGCCAGGAAAGCCTGAGGGACCTGTTAGCTGCACTGGGGGTCCCCAGGGTGTGAGGGCATGTGTGGGTTCCCTGGGGCAATCCCCTTCCCCCTGGGTGGGAGCCAAGGAGCTGCCATCACTTGGGGGGGGCACACGGAGCTGGTGGGGAGGCGCTGGCCTCCTCCTCAGGCTGTTGGGCTCACAGCAGGGGCGAGAGGCCCCACCTCTTGGACCTTGTCTGAAGAAGGGGCCCAGCGTCACAGTACAGCTGGGCCTGGGGCTGGCCGAGCAGCAGGGGCTCGATGGGTGAGCAGACCCCATCATCCCAGATTCCTCCTCAGCCAGGATCCCGAGCCCACCCGAAGGCCCTGGCCCTGGGCTGAGGGAGGCAGGAGACTGCCCCTGATGGATCGCCGCCCTTGCCACCACCCCCCCAATCCTGGACCAGCAGAGCTGGGCCCGAGGACAAGGAGTCAGGAGAGGAGACAAGCTTTTGCCCCTGCCCACTGGCGTTGACTCTGGGGCCCTCCACAGCCCACCTGGGAGGCCAGGCTTCTGAATGAAAGGCCCTGGACGCCCCTACCCCTCAACCTCCTGCCCGGCCTCTCCACCCTGAGGCCCATGGAACCTCCTCCCAGGCAGGCCTGGGACCCGGGCGTGGTAGGCGGGGGCTGCCCTCCCGGAGCCAGCCAGGAGCGGGAGGCTCAGGCCTCCACTGGTCCCTGTCCTCTGCAGAGACCCCCAGGGCCCCCACCCTGAGGGTGACCACTCTGCCTGACTGGCTGGGTCCAGCTCCCCAGCTGAGGCTGCGTAAGCTGGGCAAGACCAGGAAGGTAACTGTGGTTTCCTCCCGGGAGAAGGCAGTGAGGGACAGCCTGGTTCTGGGGGAATTGAGGGCTATTAAAGTTCCAGACCATCGTCCCTACCCTTTCCCTGATTCAGAGAAATGACCCTCCTGGGTAAGCCTCCCGTCACCTGCCAGAAATACCCCCAGCGTCTGTCCCTCCCCCGGCCAGACTTATTTTTGGACATCCATCCAGAGATGTCTGCGACTGTCTAAAGCCCAGAGAAAGGTCTGGGCAGACCTTTAGGGAGTCGAGACCCCACATTCGTCAGGAAGCCCCCTGAAGACGCAGGATTCTCGCCTCAGAGGAGAGCAAGCATCTGTACAGTGGGGGTGCAACTCAGGACCAAGCCCTGGCTTGCATCCCCTCTGGCGCCTGCCGAGGTCATCTGCACGTGGCCAGCCCCTCTCATGATTGCCCACACTGTGTTTGTGGGGTCCCCCTGGCTGGACCTCCCTGACCCTGGACCAGGGTAGAGGACAGCAGGAACCCCACCCAGTGCCTTCCCAGGGGGGCAGCTCACTGTGGTCCTCTGCCCAACCACTTGGGCTGCCACCGAGGTCCCCCGTGGCAGCTCCACGCCAGCACCCAGCCCGGCGCCCGGAGCACAGACAAAGAACGCCAGCCACCTGACCGTGGCTGGGCCACATCGGCAGACAAGGCTCCTGAGGCCTGGCCAGAGACACCCTGGGGTCCCCCCCAAGTCTCCAGACCCTTGGGGCGGCGGAGGGCACAGGGAGCATAAAAACGCAGTCTGGGTGTGGCGGCAGCTCAGCACTGAGGAGTCAGGGGCACTGGAGTGAGCGTGCAGGCTGGAAGCCTCCTGAGGGCGAGCGTGTAGACCCATCCAGGTTGACAGAGAGGCGGCGAGCCGGAAAGGACCGTCACTGCCCGCCGTCCTGCGGGAGGGACCGGCAGGGCAGGGAGGGGACCAGAGCCGCCTGACCCCGGACTCAGCTTCACGCGTTTCTCTGCCCCCCAGGGCCCTTTCTGGGTGGGTTCAGATGGCCCAGTGAGTCCCACCGCAGGCCTGCCAGCATGGCCCCCGCCAGACCCAGGCCCTCCGACCCGAGAGCGGGGAGGGAGGCACCGGGTGATCGCCGCACCCCCACGCGTGGCAGCGCCCCGGCCGCCCCACCAGCCTGACCTTCGGCCGTCTCCGTGGGCCCGGCTCTGAAATGGGGACCGCGATGCCCGCCTCCCCACCTCCATCCCAGGGTCACTGGAGGCCCCAGACCACCGGCGCCTGGCCGGGGGAAGGCCAGCGTCGCACCCTCTCGCCCTGACCCCCTCCTCCGGGAGGCTGGACTTGCTGGCGTCGCTCGAGTCCCTCCCCCTCCGGACCTCGGGACCCTCGGGCGGCGGGGAGGCCTCGTCCACACGGCCCGGAGCGGGACGCGGATCCGAGCGCTGCGCCGGGGCGCCACCATGCGTCCCCTCTGGGAACTGCACTGCCCGGCTTCCTCCCCTCTCTGGAGCGAACAGCAGTCAAGGCGCCGCCGCGGGTGGGTGTGCAGCCAGCGCCCACGGTGGAAGACTGTGCTGGGCACCATCCACGGAGGACGCTCTTAACTCTCCCGCCAACCTTAGGACGTGGGTACTATTATCTGTCCTCCCTGACAATGGGGAGACTGGGGGCCAAGCCCCACAACCAGTGATGGGTGGGGGTAGCATTTGACCCCAGGAGGTCCGGCTGCAGGACCCTGGTTTTAATCTAGCCCACCTTGCCTGGGCCCCAGGGGCTGGTACCAGCCCTGTGCACCCTGGGGTCTCCTGTGAAGTGAAAGTCGCTCAGTCATGTCCGACTCTTGGTGACCTCATGGACTATACAGTCCATGAAATTCTCCAGGCCAGAATACTGGAGTGGGTAGCCTTTGCCTTCTCCAGGGGATCTTCCCAACCCAGAGATCGAACTCAGGTCTCCCGCATTGCAAGCGGATTCTTTACCAGCTGAGCCACCAGGGAAGCTTGGGTCTCCTGGAGGGGGGCCTTAAGAAGAAAAGTTCCCGGTCCCTACCCCATAGACTGGCCCAGCTGGCATAGCCGTCTCAGAACCACAGGAGGTTCTGGCCTTGCCCTTGAACCCACCCCCCAACAAGGCAGGTAGATGGAAACTGAGGGGGTGGTGTGTAGCTTGATAAGGGCCCAGCTGAGAGCTCAGGTTTGGTAGGGGACTGGGAGAGCATAGGACCCTCACTCAGCAAGGAATCTGCAGCCACAGCCAGACCCGGAGGTCCGACATCCTGCCAGAGGCACAGGTGCAGCCGCTCTTACTGTAGGTTCCCACGTCCAGCGGTTCTATCCCAGTGCAGAGCACCCACCTGTGCTGAGCAGGTCACTGCCTCCCCTGAGCCTCAGTTTTCTCATCTGTTAAATGGGAAGATCCCTAGGAGCCATCATTCAAGACTGCAGCAAGGGTTGAGGAGCAGACTTACAACAAGGACACCCCAAATCCATACCCTCCCGGGTGTAGCAGGGGGATCTGTCTGGGACACGTTCCCCAGGCAGGGGAAAGTTTCTTTTTTTTTTTAATTAATTATTTTTGGTGTTTTTGTTTGTGCTGGTTCTCTGTTGCTGTGTGTGGGCTTTTTCTAGTTGAGGAAAGTGAGGACTACTCTCTAGACGCAGGACACAGGCTTCTCACTGCGGTGGCTTCTCCTGTTGCAAAGCACAGGCTCTGGACGACAGGCTCTGTCCGTAGTTGTGGCTCACGGGCTTAGCTGCTCCGCGGTGTGCGGAATCATCCCGGCCCAGGGATCGAACCTGCGTACCCTGCACTGGCAGGCAGATCCACTGTACCACCAGGGAAGTCTGGGGGAAGTTTCTTTTACCTAGACAAACTCCCAAGTGCTGAAGGAGAAAGTGGGGGTGGCCCTTTCCTTGGACAGGCCCAGAGGACACGGTGAGGCCAGGTTTTCCTACCCTTTGGCCACACCTTGGCCCTGAACAGGAAGCAGAAATTTCTTTACCTGCCCACCACCGTGAGGGTTGCATTCTCACTGCCTGGGCCCCAGAGGGGCAGCCCTGTGCGAACAGATGCAGAGGGTGCAGTGGGCATTCGTGCTCAGCTCCACCAGACTACCCCCAAGAGAGGTCCTGGGGGCTCCAGCCTGTCAGAGGCCCTCTCAGGTATCCATGGCCTTGTTGGGAGTAGACTAGACCACAAAGGCCCTGGGACCCCCAATCTCCTCAATTCAAGCTCTCAACACTGCCCACATTCCCAGCCTCACCCCAGGACCACGGTCTTCCACACAAGGTAACAGGCTTCTACTAACACTACATGGGAATTTGGGCAGTCTTCTCCCAATGTGGCATTGTCTGGGCATCCCCAGGGGCAGCTTCCAGAACTACGTCAGCCCTCAGAGAGATCGGTCTCAACATGGCCCCCATTTTACAGATGAGCAAACGGAGGCCAGAGTGCCCTGCCCCAATCTGACCATTCATTTGTGCAGTCAACACATTTATTTATTGAGCATCGACTGTGCCAGGCCCTGGGTGGGCACAGGGGGCTCAGAGATGAATCACACACAGGCCCTGCCCTCGAGGCACTCGGAGCCTGGCAGGGCAGTCGGTCATGTCAGAGGACGCTCACGATACAGTGCGGTCAGTGTGGAGTTAGAGGTAGCACAGGTGATGGAGGCGGGGAGCACAGAGCAGGGGCCCCTGGCCCAGCCGGGGGATGGCAGGAGGGCTTCCTGGAAGAGGTGACACCTGAAGAGGGCTTTAGGGAGTGAGCAAGAGTTAGGGTGTCTGGCAGAGGGAGTGGTCTGTACAAAGAGGTGGTGGGGGGAGAGACAACAGCACATCTGGGTGGCAGCTGGGGGTTAGGCAGGGACTGGTTGGGGGTGGCGGGGTTAGCAGGGAGGGGGAGCTCGGAGAGGGTGAAGCAGGCAGTGGAGGGCCGAGGGCCCGCTGGGAGCCAGCGTGGAGGGTGCTCCCAGGGGAGGGGGTGGGGGAGCAGGGTGCCCAGGGCCCTGGCTGAGGAGTGCGGTCCCGCCCGGGCCCCTCAGCAGGGCGGGGGCGGGGGCGCCGGCTGCCAGCCCCGGGGCTGCAGCGTGCACAGCACAGGGTCCAGCGGCTTTAGCGTGGCCTGCTCCTGCAGCCCGAATCGCTGCCCGGGCACCAGCCGGAACTCCAGCCTCTGCAGCAGCTTGGCCATGACCACCTTCACCTCCATCTGCGTGCGCAGGGGGCGGGACGGCGAGTCAGCGGGGTGGAGGAGGGATGTGAGGCGCCATGGCTGCCTGGGCCCCCAGCCCCCAGCCCCGGGGACCCTGGAGCAGCGGGGGGCTCTGAAGTGCTTCCCGGACCAGACACTACCCTGCCGTCACCTCTGCGCCGAAACCCTGCAGCTGGCCTCCTACCTGAGCAAACTGCTGCCCGATGCAGGAGCGGGGTCCCAGGGAGAAGGGGAAGTAGGTGAACTTGGGCCTGTGAAAGGGAGGGAGGGAGGCGTCAGGAGGTGAGTCATGGCAAGGCCACCCCTGTGATGACGGCTTCGGGCCGGGGCTGCTTTTGACCATGCTCAACACGTCACCAGCTGACTGCTGAGCTCCAGGTCAACGTTTTCTCATTTCATCCTCCGCTGAGCCTTCCGGAAGCAGCTGTGATTAGTCCCATTTCACAGATGAAGGAACTGAGGCTCAGAGAGGCAGTCACTCCCCCAAGGTCCTACGTCACTCGGTCCACTTACTCAGCCGGTCACATGTCCAGCTCCGGGCAGTCTGGGTCTGGGCTTTCATCCCCATCGGAGCTGCGGTACTTAAAAGCCGTCACTCCCGCAGCCACCTCCAGAGGGAGCTGTCGGTGTTCCCATTTCTCAGATAGGCTCACATGGGCCGCGGAAGGCTCAGCCACTTGCCCAAGTCACAGGGCTGTCCGGTAAAAGGGACTGGTTATAAGCACACACTTTAAAGCCAGTCTGAGCCCTTGCTGGCTGTGCCTCTTGGGCAAGTTACCTAACCTCTCTGAGCTGTGATTTCCTCCCTGTAAATGGGGGCAGAGTGGGGATCCCAGGTCCCTTGCAGTGATCAGTGGTCAAGGCAGCTAAGGCCAGAGGCCGTGGGGCCGTCCTCCCACCAGGCCTCCACTCATGCACAGCTTGAAGACAGACTTACTTGGGTGCTTTGGGGCCGAAGCGATCCGGGTTGAAAGTCAGCGGATCCTCAAAGTATGTGTCCATCCGCCCCATGACGTAGGTGCTGAACTGCCGGGCAGAGGATCCGCTTGTCTCTGGGTCCAAGGGTAGGTCCCCTCACACTTCCCCAGCCTGCTGCAGTCCAGTCACCCAGTGGGGAGACTCGGAGCAGAGTACCCCCTCCTCGACTCCCCACCACCCGCCCATCTGGACCAGGGTGGGATTCCACTGGCCCCTAAAGAGTGTCTAAGAGGAAGAAAGAGGGCAGCCCGATGTGTCGCTCACCAGCTAGGCACACTACATCATCCCATGCTTGCCTTTACCCTGTACGGGAGCCACAATCATCCCTCTTTTACAGATGAGGAAACTGAGGCTCAGAGGTTCATGACATGCCTGAAGTCACCTGGCAAGTAAGTGGCCAAAATGAGATGCAAACTCAGGTCTGCGGCAAGGCCATCCTCTCGATTCCTGAGAGCTGTTATTATTCAAAGTTTGTCTTCAGCACAAGACTTGCTTCAGTGGAGTGGGGGTAGGGATGCCACTGACCACTCGGTAGTCTTTCACCTGCACACCTGGTGCCTGCTGACTGGGGATGCTGCCCTGTGCCCCAGCCCGGGCCCTGGGTGCTGGTCTCTGCACAGAGTGTCTTGCCAAGCCTCTGCTGCTCCTTCTTTGCGTGGGGTCCAGGGCTGCCAGGGCTGGAGTGGGAGCGTAAGACAGGGAGGGGTCTGGGGGCAGCAGAGGTGCCTACCATGTGCCAGGGAGTTGTGCCAGACACGGGATGCACAGTATGCTGTTGACTAGGGTACCAGCATCCCCATCTTGCCAGGATGGTACTGAGACCCAGAAGTTCAGGGTCTTGCCTAAGATGACTCAGCCAGCAGGGAGCAGGGCTGGGGTTAGAGCCTGGGTTTGCCCACTCAAGGTCATGGGGTTGCAGGTTGGACACAGGGGTTGAGAGTCAGCCCCAGGGCCTTGCCCTGCCAGATGTAAGGACAGTCTGAAGAGATGGTCATTGCAGTAGCTAAAAGTGCAGAAAAACAGGATAAAGAAGCACGCATGGATGAAGCTTTGCTGGTGTGCTGGGGGGAGCGTGCCCAGGCCCTGGGGCAGGGAGAGCCGCTCAACAGGTGGGACACATCATTCTTCTTTGTGAAAATAAAACTGGGACCTATTGGGGCTGAATTGTGTGCCCCTAAAATTCATATGTTGAAGTTAACTTCAGAATGTGACTCTATTTAGAGATAGGCTCTTTACAGAGGTAATTAAGTAAAAATGAGGTCACTGGGGTCCTTAATCCGATCTGGTGCTTCCCAGGTGGCGCTAGTGGTAAAGAACCCGCCTGCCAATGCAGGAGATGTAAGAGACTTGGGCTTGATCCCTGGATCGGGAAGATCCCCTGGATGGCAACCCACTCCAGTATTCTTGCCTGGAGAATCCCATGGACAGAGGGGTCTGGTGGGCTATGGTCCATGGGGTCACAAAGGGCCAGAGACAACTGAAATGACTCAGCACAGCACAGAGCAATCCAGAATGACTGATGTCATGTTACAGGGCAGTGAAAATGGATGGCCGACAGCCGCACGTGGAAATCTACACAATCTTAATAGACATTGTGCTGAGTCACAGAGCAAGTCCTAGAACATATTATTGTGTGGGTACACACACACACACACAAAGGTGAGCAGGTGGCAGGCAAAGAATTCAGGAGAGTGACAGCTTCTGGGGGGAACCAGGAGAGCCACGTATGCACAGGTGGGTTATATTCTAGTTTTGGGGGTAGGTACTGAGTTTGGGGAGGTCACTGTGCATGGGAAGAGCCTGAATGAATGAATAAGGAAACAGCAGAGAAACAAAATTAAAGGAGAACAGGGGGAGAAAGCCAGCCTTAGCGGGAGCAGGAACTGTGGACAGAAAAGGAACCGGGACAAGTTTGGGCCAGCTCAGAAACTGGGCACATCCCCATATCTGCCCCTTGCTAGCTGTGTGACCTCAGGAAAGTAACCTAATCTCCCTGAGCCTCAGTGGCCTCAGCTGTAAATGAGGCCTCTCTATTTTAAAAGCATCCACTGTAACCTCACACTGTAAAGTGTGGCAGGGAGAGAAGGCACATCACAGGGTTATGGTCAGACTCAAAAGAGAAGGCACGGGGTAGTCAGGGAAGAGCCCCTGACCTCAGGGGACAGCCCCCAGCTGGCCACTCGGGGATGGGCAGGCAGGGCCCCCACGCACCAGGAGCGGCGTGTTGCCGGGGACTCGGACCCCGTCAATCAAGGTCTCCTCCTCCAGCAGACGGAAGGTGCCCCACGCCGGCGGGTACAGCCTCAGCGACTCTTTGAGGACCTGCAGACACCGCATGGGCAGATAATGAGAGACAGATGTCAGGAGACCCCACAGAAAGTGCCAGAAGCATGTCCCAGACCCTTCTCTGCTCCCATTCATGGCGCTGAGTGTGTGCCCACAGACAGACTTGGTCCCCAGCCCCTGTAAGGTTAGCCTCATCTGCATGTCCAACCCCTCATGGGACAGAAGGGGAAACTGAGGCCCGGGGAGGGGGCTGAGCAAAGCCACCGTGCCAGGAGCCAGGCCTCCCTCTAAACCGGGGCCCCCACCATCCCAAGGACCCAGGGCAGCGGAGGAAGGCTTCCCCCTGTGCTGTCTTGGGGACTGGATGGGACTCTGCTGGCCGAGACTGGCCCCCGGGTCGAAGGTCTAAGACTTTTGTAACCCAGGCTCCTTGGGAAACCCAAATACAGCACCTCTGACTAATAGGCTGATTTCCATATTGGGATCATCTGGGAAGCTTTAGCCACGCCCCCAGCGGCTTAATATCCTTGGTCCGGAGCAGCCCGGACACAGGCAGGTCTGGAACCTCCCAGGGGATTCCCCGGTGCCAGGACACTGGAGAAGCCCTGTCCTACAGGGTCCAGGGAGGCAGCAGGCCTGGTCAGTGAGTCACCCCCCTCTGCCCAGAAGCTTCTCCCCACCCCCACACCTGAGACAGGTACTGCAGTCTCCCCAGGTCCTCGCAGTCAAGGTGCCTCTTGGACCCAATGACCTCGTCCACCTCGGCCTGCAGCCTGTTGGTCAGACAAAGACAAGTTCGTCTCCAAGGGGAGTGGTCCCCACCTGAGTGTTAAGAGGGGGCATGGCAGGAAGTGTGAGGAGAGAAGCCTGGGTCCCCCCCAGCACGCACACTGCCCCGGGGCCCTGTTCTTGGAGAAACCGCCATGGCCAAACCCAGATGCCCAAGCAGTTTCCGGCCCTGAACACATTCACCCATCGTTGTGTGCCGCTTGGAATCGGCTGCAGGAGGTAACCCACCTCCGAACAGGGTCTTTACACAAAGATGCCTATTTCATAAATGAAGATTAAATTCCGTATCTTTGTTTGGAAGACTTAATATTGATGCCCATTCTCTCAGGATTATAAATTGTCTTTATAATGATAATTATTCTCAGAATCCCATTCTATCAAGTATATAATTTGATACCATGCTTATGAAATGCAAGTTGCATTTTCTTTAGACACTGAAAAAAAAGAAGCACAAAGAGGACTGTTTTAGCTAGGCTCAAAGCAGCTGGAAACAGCAGAGTGAACGATACAGGTACCAGCCTTAGGATGCACAATGTAGAGCCTGTTATACAGAGTGAAGTAAGTCAGGAGGAGAAAAACAACTATCATATATTAGCACACACACATGGAGTCTAGAAAGATGGTGCTGATGAACCTATTTGCAGGGCAGCAATAGAGGTGGAGACACAGAGAACAGACTTGTGGACACAGAGGGGGAAGGAGAGGGTGGGATGAATAGAGCAGCATGGAAGCATACACGTAATCGTGTGTAAAACAGACAGCCAGTGGGAATTTGCTGTATGAAGCAGGGAGCTCAAACCTGGTGCTCTGTGTCTATCTAGGGCGGGTGAGATAGGGTGGGAGGTGGGAGAGAGGCTCAGGAAGGAGGGGACATACGTATGCCTAGGATGGAGTCATGTTGATGTGTGGCAGAAATGCACCTGATACTGTAAAGCAACCATCCTCCAACTAAAAATAAATAACTTTTAAACAATAATATGCAGCAGGGAAAGTGGTCCTGGACCACTTCCTACCCATGCCGGAGGCAGAAAATAACAAGGGTTGTGAGGACGTGGAGAAACCAGGACCCTTGGACACAGTTGATGAGAAGGTAAAATCGCGCAGCTGCTATGGAAAATGGTATGGAGGCTGCTCAAAAAATGAAACACAGAATTACCATGTGACGGTAACCCCGCTTCTTGGTGCTTGGTGCTTAATACCCAAAACAACTGAACGTCGGGCCTCAAACAGATTATTCGCACCCTGACGCTTGCAGCAACACTGTTCACAATAGCCCAAAGCTGGAAGCGACCCAAGTGTCCACTGACGGGCGAACGGGGGGGCAAGAGGTGGTCCATCCATACGATGGAGTATCACTCAGACTTAAAAGGGAAGGGCATCCCCCTGCGTGCTGCCACATGGCTGAACCTTGAGGACGTGATGCTGAGTGAAAGAAGCCAAGCGAAAAGGACAAATACTGTATGGTTCCCCTTGTACAAGGCACCTGGAGGAGTCAGATTTACAGAGACAGGAAACAGAACGGAGGTGGCCAGGGGCTGGAGGAAGGGAGGCAGGCAGTGGTGAGTTAGTCCTGAATGGGGACAGTTTCTGTTTGGGAGGCTGGAACGTTCTGGGGATGGACGGTGGGGATGGCGGCCTGACTGTGAATGTACTTAACGCCACTGGACTGCACACTTGAAAACAGTTTAAATGGTCAACTTTATTATATGTGTAATATGATATATACCACACACACACACACACACACACAGCCACAGTATTTAAAGGAGAATGAGGGGGAGGGGTTTGGGGGAGAGTGGATACGTGTACGTGCGCCACTGAGCACCTCCACTGTTCACCTGCAACCACCACAACAGTGCTGACCAGCTACACCCCAATACAAAACAGAGAGCTGAAGGAAAGAAGGATGAATGAACTCAGCAAGAGGTTGCAGAACTGCGGGGCGACGTCATGATAACATACATGGTGAAATTCAGGAGTTAACCATGGACGGTCACTGGGCGGATGGGGGCACCACAGTGGGTTTATTGTTGCTGATTTTTTGCCCATGCCTTGTGGCATGTGGGATCTTAGTTCCCTCACCAGGGATCGACCCCACACCCCCTGCATTGGAGTGCAGAGTCTCAACCACTGGACTGCTAGGGAAGTCCCTGGATTTATTATAGTAATTAATTAAATTTTCCATTTATTCCAAAATTTTAATAAATCCTATTATGTATTTTCATTTTATTTACTTTTATAATTGTATTTTATTATGTATTTTTAAACACCAATGAGCTACGATTGACCCTTGCACAACACAGGAGTTGGGGCACCGATCCTCCGCACAGTCAAAAATCTGAGTATAAGTCTGGACAATCGGCCTTCCGTGTCTGCGGTTCCACATCTCTGGACTCAACCCACCACGGACCGTGTGGTGCTGGAGCCAGTATGAGTGGCAGAAATCCACTTATAACGGGCCCCACAGTTCAAACCCTGTTGTTTGAACTGGGATTCAAACAGAGATTTTTCAGGCTAGAATACTGGAGTGGGTTGCCATTTCCTTTTCCAGGGGCTCTTCCCTACCCAGGGATGGAACCCATGTTTCTTGAATCTCCTTCATTGGCAGGTGGATTCTTTACCACTAGCGCCACCTGGGAAGCCCTATGTGTTATTTTAGATTCCCAGGCAACCGTTCAGCCTGCCCCTTCTGCTGGGATAACAGCCTTTGCCCTAATGGGCCCTTCTCCTGATCCCTAGAGCTCCCAGCCCCTAGCCTGTCCTTGGCATTTGGCTCAGCCCGTCTGGGCCCCAGTCCTTGAGGGACCCTGTATTTAAGGAAACCAACGGCCCACTCAAATGCCACCTCCCCAGGGAGGCCCGCCTTTGTCTCGCCAGCTGAAGACAAGCGCTCCCTCAGCACTTTGCTTGGAATTCGGTTCAGTCCTCAGTGCCAGGCCCTGGCCAGGCCCTGCACACATCTCGGGAGGGAAAGAGCCAAGGCCCTGCCCTCTTGGAGCTTCCGGTTTCACGACTGAAATAGACTCAAAGCAGATGGTCCCAGTGGAAGATGCGTGTGTGAGGTGGGGGCAGGCTAGGAGGGGAAACAGAGTGCCTGCTTTTGGGGTCAGAAGGGCTTGGGGAGGGGGAAGGGGGAGGGGGAAAGGGGAGGGGAGGGGGAGGAAGGAGGAAGGAAAAAGGGGGGAAAGGGGGAGGGGAGGAGAGGGGGAGGGGACAAGGGGGTTCTCCAGGAGAAAAGCAGGAAGAGGAGCTTCTAGAAGTAGGAACAGCATGTGCAAAGACCCTGGAGTGAAGGGGAGCAGGGCTCACTGAGTGGGGCTGGTGGGGCTCAGCCATGGGAGGTAGGAGCAGGCGGCCCTCTGGGAACCAGAAGTCAGACAATCCCCTTCACCAACCTCAAGGGGACCCCCCCAACCTCCCCTCCCCATACCTCGCCAAGATCTCGGGCTGGCGTGACAGTTCCATCACTGTGAACGCCAGGTGATTGGCAGAAGTCTCGTGACCTGCAGGGAAGGAGGAGAATGGCAGCCCCAAGCGGCCTCCGGGGCTGCGGCTGGCCCAGCCCCCCGGGCCTCTGGGACCCCGAGCCCCTAGAGGCAGTTCAAGGCTTCACTTCCCCCCCTTGGCTGAGCCAGACCTACAGAGACGAAGGAGATAGCTGTCCACCGCCGCACCCAGTGCCACCCAGTGCAGTCAAAGGAACAGCCTTCGCCCCCATGCATCCAGGTGTCACACCCCGGAAGACCTTTCCTCCAACCCTCCTTGGGCCTCACCTGGCCTAGAGGGATATTTCTCCCCATTTTGTGGAAGAGCAAGCTGAGGCTGAAAGGAATATGTCTCTCTCGGGTCACAAAGCAAGAGGGGCAGAGCTGGGACTCAAGCAAAGCAAGGCTTTTGGGGCCAAGGCCTGCAACCTGCCTAAACCGCGGGCACCAGCTCCTGAGGTCTGGAGAGGGTACATCTCCTCTCTGGTCACCGTGGAGAGCTTCTAACTGGGACCTGATGAGTCTGGGCAATCTCTGAGGGCTTCTCTGAGGAAGAGACGCCTGCAGGATCGCTGAAGGGTGAGGAGTTTTCTAGGTGAAGGGCAATGCTCAAGATGTATTTGATGAGCAAACAAATCAATGTGCTTAGCACGTCTTCTGGTGCAAGTCTACCAAAGGCCTCGCCACAAATTCTGAGTAATCCAGAGCCTTACATTCACGTGGCCAAGCTCTCATGAGTCCCCAAAGGCAGCTTTACAAAACTTCACAAATGCCAGCTCCTTAATCAGGTGGGTTAAGGAGTTAACCAGGTAGCTGATGCAGCAGCTGACTCATTGGGAAAGCCCCTGATGCTGGGAAAGATTGAGGGCAGGAGAAGAAGGGGGCAACAAAGGATGAGATCATTGGATGGCATCACCAATTCAATGGACCTGAACTTGGGCAAACTCTAAGAGATGGTGAGGGAGTCCTGGCAGGCTACGGTCCACAGGGTTGCAAAGAGTCAGACTCAACTTAGCAACTGAACAACACCAACCAACCAAGTGGGAGGCCACCAAGAGAGCCTCCTGGGTCTCCCCAGCAGCAGCGAGAGAGGGAGTCTGCACTCCTCACCCCAACCCACCCCAGAGTGGAACTCTGCTCAGCCTGTCTAAGACCACCTCTGAGTCAGGTAGTCCACGGTCCCCAGCATTCCTGCAAAGCGCGGAACCCTTGTGGCCACTGAAGCTACAGACCAGCGATGAAGAAGGTGACGAAGTTGTCCAGCAGGATCTCGTCGTCCTGGGCCCCCTCTTCAGCTGAAAGACAAGGCGCGTCTCAGGGCCCTGGGAGCCTGGTCCCCTCTCCCCTGTGATGGGTCACCCTGGTGGGGGCGAGGCACCCCCACCACCCCCCCTCCCGGGGCCGGCGGAGCCCTGGCACCTTTGAGGATCTGCGTGAGGATGTCGGCCGGCACGTCCTCCCCCCTCTGCAGGGCCTCGCGGCGCCGCTGGACCCACTCCTTGCCGACCTGGCGTAGGAAGCGGACGCTCTCCCGGGTCTCGCGAAGTTGCTTCCACTTCCCAGGCATAAACTGCAGGAGAGTTCCCGCTCCGTGTCAGCGTGCCACCCCCCCGCCTCCCCGGGCCCCCCAGCTCCAGAACAACTTAAGAAATCCACACTAGGCTAGGAAGTCAGAAGAACGTGAGAACATTCTAGAAAAGACCAAGTAGCCAGATTTTACCAAGATGGTGGGCTAAGCCCAAGCACTGCCTTCCCCTTCCTGCCCTGAATCCCTAGAAATGTTGGGAAAGATGCCTTAAAATACCCACGAACCACTGGGGACACAGACATAGAAAACAGGCTTATGGACAGATGGGGAGCTGAGGGGGCGGCAGTGGTGCTGGGCGTGGGGGTGGGGGAGGAAGAAGAGGGTGGGATGTATGGAGAGAGTAATCTGGAAACATACATTTTCATATGTAAAATAGGAATTTGCTGTATGACTCAGGGAACTCAAAGCAGGGATCTGAAACAATCTCCAGGGGTGGGAAGGGGAGGGAGGTTCAACAGGGAGGGGACATGTGAACCTATGGCTGATTCATGTTGATGGCTGGCAGAAGCCTACACAATACTGTAAAGCAATTGTCCTTTAGATAAAAATAGATTATTTTTTTAAAAAAAGCCCACAAAGCACTGGAAAATAGGAAAGGATTCCTGGGGAAACTTCCTTGATGATCCAGTGATTAAGACTCTATGCTTCTTCTACTGCAGGGGGTGCAATCTCTGGTCAGGAAACTATTAACTTGATCTCATATGTCATGGGTGGTATAGCCAAAAATAAATTATATATATATATATATATATTTTTTTTAAAGGATTCCTGAAGGATGGATACAGTTAGGATTGCACTGAAGGCAGAAAGGGGACAGAAGCCAGAGGGAAGTGGAGTGGAATTAACTGCCAACAGATGCAGTGGCATCAGGGGACTCTAAGCACAGAGTCTGAAGTCCTAGGGAACAGGAAGGCTTGTCTGGGAATCAGCTCAAGTACTGTAGCTGAGCGTGACCCTGCAGGGTCTTCCCAGAGCAGAACCCAACTGCTCCTGCCCCCTGCCATCCTCCACCTGCCTCTTGTCTATAGGAAAACCTTAGCCTCCAAGGTCTTCCCCAAGTTCCAAAGGGTAAATTTAATCAGAGAAGTGAGAAAATGCAGAAAGAAAGGAAAACAGCCAAGGAAGACAAAACAAAAAATAGTTTAGCCATTAAATAAAGTCACGGGCATTTAGTTCCTCCTCAAGGGCTATAGATAATATTGGGAGCCATATCTTTGGAGCTGTTTGCAGATACCTCCTCTGGTGGAGGAAGTTAACAGTACGCTGCCCATAAGCATGTAGACCCCAGTCCAGACAGAACCAGAAGTTTGATAATGTTGCTTCCGGATTACCTCACCACCAGTCAATCAGAAGAATATCCACAAGCTGATCTCACACCCCACAACTCCTCTCCCTCGCTCTGTCTTTGAAAACATTTCCCTGAAAGCCTTAGGGGAGTTCAGGCTTTTTAGGCACTAGCTGCCTGGACTCCTTGCTTGGTGCCCTGCAATAAACACTGCTCTTTCCTTTACCACAAACCAGTATCAGTAGATGGGCTTTACTGCGGCAGGCGAGCAGACCCAAATTTGGTTCAATAAGAGCACCACCTTTCCCCCTTCTTCTTCCTTCATGCCTGGGACAATGAGGTGATAGCCGGAGCTGCAGCAGCCGTCTTATAACAATGAGGTGGTATGCTAAAGACATTGGAACAGAAAGACGGAAAAATCCAGGAACATCTGACACTGTGGAGTCATCATCGCCATCCTGGGTTACTTGCTTCAGGATCATTTTACATTAGAGAAAGATTTACTCCTAATTTTCTTAAACCACTTTGATTTTCCGCCTCTACTTTAGGGGATTCATGCAAATCCTGACTGATTCGGAAGTCACTTCAGACATATCAGAACTCAAAACCCATTCTGGAAAAAAAAAAAAATCACCAGAGGAGGTGCTCCAGCAAATGAGGACAAGACAAGCCATGATGGCTGGTACCTTCGCCAGAGTGTTCCGGGATGCGCTGATGCCCTCCAGGATCAGTTTTACTTTCCGGGACAGAGGCTTCTGGGCACCCAGCAGCATGCTGGTCTCCATCCCAAAAGCTGCCTGGGGGAAAGAGAAGGGTGAGGTCACATGTCGGGGATGGGAGGACTGAAGACCCAGGGCAGAGCCTGGGCAAGCGGTGCACGCACTGTGTCATTGCCTCCTTACAAAAACCGATGACAATCCCGACCCTGTGGGATGTGGCAGGATTAAGTGGCACACAATAGCCACTCAGTGAACCTAGGCCTCATTCCTTGGCAAGATGCGTTTCCCCTGAAATGCAGCCTTCCTTGGGTGTTTATTCTAAACCTAGCCTCCCAGTGAACTTTTGAACGATGACAGCTCCTCACTCACTAAGCCTGCACTCGGTTTTACCTGGGTTTGAAGTTATCTGGGCCCCTGCTGAGATGGCTGGTGGGTGGGGTGAAAAGCCCAGCCACACTCTATGGCAGGAGGGGGTTTGGGGAGGAGGCTTGCCAAGGGGGAGGTAGGCTTGGGCTGAGAGTCAGGCAGGCTTGCGATCCAGTCCGGGTCCTGCGACTGACCAGCCAAGAGCCAGTCCCTGAATTTCTTCAGTCCATTTCTAGAGAATGAGTTAGCAGCTCCAGTCTCACAACAGGTTGTTTTGCATGTTCAAGGAAGTAAGGGAGATGACCCTCCCAGGCCAGAGAAGCATGGCTGATAGTGGAGGAGTGGGAGGGAGGGGAGGGAAGCAAGAAAGGGAAATGGAGGGGAGAAGAGCCCACTGCTGGGGTGGCCCGCCCACCCCCACCCCACCATCCTCCCATCACCTTGGCCACGATGTCCATGGTGGCACAGGTCAGCATGTCCTGCATGGACACGGGGGTCTGACCATCCGCTTGGGCTTCCAGGATCTCCACCAGCTGTTCTGCTTTCTCATTGAACGTTCCCATCAAGCCGACCAAGGAGCTGGGGAAGCAGCACAGGCATGAGCAGCCCCTGGGACCAGCCTGGGCCTGCAGACATCCTCTGTCCCCTCTCTGGAGGGAGACAGTGTGCAGAGTGGCGACGGGGGACTCCCCCAGCCTTTCTGCTCTCCCCATGAGACCCAGCTCACAGGTTGAGGTTGCAATCATCAAACTAAACCTTGGGGTTCACAATCCCCCTCCACTCAGCACGGCTCGTGTCACTTTACGCTTCTTTTAATGATTCCACGTGTACCCTTTCTGCCACTGGGCCCTTCAGCTCTGACTCCAAGGAGACGTGGCGATGTAGAAACTCCAGAGGACAGTGGGGAGGGAGGGCATAAGGGCCTCTAGGGCCTCCCAGCGTCCAGGAGGTTCTCCTCTGACCTCTCTGCTCACACTGCCCACTCTGCTTGCCTGCCCTACCCAGGCCGCCACCAGCAGCCTTTTACCATCCCATTTCACTCTCTGTCCTTGAGCAATCACAGTGCCCAACAGAAATGAGTCTCCAGACCCAGAACTCTCAACCCACAGTGTCCCTGCTCCAGGATAGCTCCCTGACTTGTCTGCCTGGCAAACAGTTTAGAAAGAGATATGGAAAGATGTATCCCAAACTCACAAAAGTGGTATCCCTGAGGGGTTGGCAGGAGGGAAGATCGCTCCTTTGTACATTACATATTTCTGATTTTTACAAAGAGAAAGTGCTGTTTTTGAAATTGAAAGTAATTTTTAATGTTAGCAATCTGGGTAAAAGGCATAAGAATGTTTTCCCTCCTATTCTTATTCTTGAAACTTATCTAGAGATTTGGAATTTTTTTCCAAATAAGAGGTTTCTAAAACCAGTAAAAATAGAAAATTGTGGAAGAGAGAGGAAAAAAAAAAAGTGACATTTGTAGTTAGGAAAGACTATTAGGTCTTCATTTCCAATCAGCCAGCTCTACTCCGGTTTCCAACTCTAGGACAAGTCCTGGCATCCTTGTGGTCACTAATGACCTGTCCCATGACGGCTGCGTATCTTAGTCTCTATGGCCCAGGACTTTACTGAAAGCACCACTCTGATCTCATCCTTGCCCACCTAAAACGCTCTGAAGCACCCTGCTGCTCTCAGGAGGGAGGGAAGGCCCTCACCTGGGCCCAGGAGGCAGTCTGCCCTTGTTCATTCCCACCTGCTGCTTTGTGCTCCTGTTACAGTGGCCTTGCATCTCCTCTGAAGCACAACGCTCCTTCCTGCCTCAGGGCCTTTGCACATGCTGTCCCCTCTGCCTGAGCTCTCTCCCCTCCCATCCTCAGCCCCTACACTCCACTAGCCCCTTAACATCTGCCTTCTCTCCAGATTCACACCCAAATGCCACACCCTCAGGAAAATGTCTCCTAAGCCTGGGTGGTGGTGGTGGTGGTGGTTTAGTCACTAAGCTGTGTCCAACTCTTTGTGACCCCATAAGCTGTAGCCCACCAGGCTCCTCTGTCCATAGGATTTCCCAGGCAAGAATACTGGAGTGGGTTGTCATTCCCTTTTCCAGGGAATCTTCTCAACCCAGGGATCGAATCCAGGTCTCCTGCATTGTAGACAGTCTCCTGCACTGCAGGTGGATTCTTTACTGACTGAACCACCAGGGAAGCCCTCATATATGCCCCCCAAAGTACTCTTGATTTTTCTCTCACAGCACTTACATGGTTTACAAGTATATATTAATTTACAAGATTCCTTGTAATTGTCTTTTTCTTTTAAAAAAAAAGTCACATTCTAATTGACTATTTGGGTCCCATGGGACAGTTATCACACCAGTACTGAATCCCTTACAGCTACTGCACATACAAAATATCAGTCTGGAATGTTAGCAGTACAGTAAAGCCCCAACCCCTTGTTTATGATGGAATGACTGGGACCCAAGGCCTTTCAGTAAAATTAATACCTGGAAAAGCAGAAACTGGCAGTTAACTCTCACGATTTTATTAAAGATACAGAATGATATTTTCTGTGTACAATGGCTGGAGATGAAACTCACCAGTGGTTCCTGCTTTTTACTCCCAATAGTGAATTCAGATTCACCAAGGGTCACTGACACTTTCACAAACACAGGAATCACCCAACTTTTCTTTTCATACAACTTTGTAAATTTTGCATTTCCAATAAAATTAACCTAGACAACTACCTTATTGTAAAAATAAAAAATTAAAATAGTGATGGTTGCATTACCACATGAATACACTTAATGCTGCCACTGAGCTGTACTCCTAAAAATAGACAAGATGGTACATGTGATGTTATGTGTATCTTGCCACAATTTAAAAAATTTTAAATAAAAAGATCTGTGAAAGCAATTAGAAAAGTGTAAAGTGCAGTTCAAACGTGAGGTTCAGTGTGCTAGAGAGAGTCCACCAAGTCAATGATGTCATGAGCACTGTGAGCAGTCATGTGATTAGAATCCATGTCCTCCAGTGACCTCAAAGCTTTCTACAGGCAGGACCATGTCATCTTGGCTGGCCTTCATAACCCTGGAGCTCAGCACAAGCATCTATTCAATAAATGCCTCCTCACAGTCTATTCCTTTTATCATTCCTGGCAACTTTCCAGCAAAACCAACACCATTCCATGCATTCATTCACTTTATGGACGTTCCCGGAGGGCTTGTGAAGGATCTGGTGCCCGACTGGGTGCAGGGGTCCAGGGACAGTGCGTGTCTTCTGCCTTTAAGGACCTGAGATCTAGTGGGGGAGGCAGACTGAGAGAGAGGCACTGCGGCGGATGTGATAGGAGCCGTGACAGAGACATGACCTCAGTCTTAGGAGGTCAGGAAACACCTCCCCAAAGCAGTGACATCTTAGCTGGGTATCAAAGGAGGCATGGGAATTCCCTGGGGTGACACAGAGGGCAGGGGGGATGGCAGCAACAAAGGCAGAGATGCCAGGTGCCCAGCAGTTCCAGAAAGCTGGAGGAGAGAGGGTCCAAAGGTTGGCGGGGTCCCAGGAGCAGATTGAGGAGGGTGAGGTCTGACCTTCATCGTTCAGATCATAGGGCCCACTGAAGGCTTCAGGACAGGGGAGAGATACGGTTAGATCTGAGTCAGCAAGATGTCCCAAGGGTGGTGAGGTGGACGCATCAGAGGAGGGAGACAGGAGGCAGGGAGGCCAGGGAGGAGGCTGGGCTAAAACTCTTAAGTGAAAAGGTTTATGTGGTCATCACACAGATTATATACTAAACAGTAACTTCATAGTGGAGAAGCCTGGAGGACACCCTCTTAAGCGAGCAAGCAGTTAACATCTCCAGCGGAGGGACAGATCAATACAAGCTTCCCGATAGGACACCCTGAGGAGGACACCACATTACTCCTGGGCCATTCCTGTCAACAAGGCACAACCTGAGGGTTACTGAGCAAGAAACAGCAAACAGAGCTGAAGGAAATTCTACAAAAATGGCCCGTGATCTTAAGGTCAAGAAATTCAAGGACTAAGAACTGTTCCAGAACAACGGAGGCTAAAGAGATATAGTAACTAAACATAACACATGGACCTGGGCTAGATCCTAGACAAGGGAAAAATAGCTGTCCTTACACAAATGACAAAATATGGATTATGGATCACTCAATGCTCTGTAACAGCCTATGTGTGAAAAGAATCTAAAAAGTGAACACGTGGATGTGTATAACGGATCCACTTTGCTGCGGTTCATCCACCTGAAATGAATACAATGTCAATCAAATGTATCCCAATAAAAAAATTTAAAAACAGAACATAAAAGTAAAAAAAAAGTTACCCTCAACTGAAAACAACAATAAATGAAGAATTCCAGATGAGGAGAGATGAGGTCTGAACCAGGGGACGGCTGGTGGGCAGGGACCCCCACACCTCCAGGCATTGAGGTCATTCCGCTCCTGATATTCACAAACCACATGGGAGCCTCTCTTCTCCCGCCCCCCACCTCCACCCCCAGGCCTGCCTGTCTCTCTCTCTCTCTCTCTGATCAGTAATGCTGTGTCCTTCTTCTCTGCCTTCAGCCCAAGTGAGGCCCCTTCAAACGAAAACACAGCTTTTCCAAGCCCACCCAGGCTGGGAGCCCAGCACCACCTCTGAGCATGACACTGTTGGGGCCCACCTGCGGCTACACTCACCTCCGGCTGAAGGCCAGATCCATGACCCTCCGCTGTTTGTGCCAGCGCTCATAGTCACATTCGGACACCAAGCCTTGGCCAAACAGCCTGCAAGAGAGACAGACGCTTGATGTGAGAGACGGGGTGAAGAAATGAGAACTGACTGCCTGACGAGGTCAGTTCACCTTTCACTCATGACGATGAGAAGGTACTGGAACCAGACAGTGGTGGCAATTACACACGTGGAGAATGTACCGAATCCCATGTGCTTAAGGAGGTAGATTTTATGTGATGTGAATTTTACCATAACAAACACATAAGAAATGGGGTGACTGTGTCCCAACCTCATTACCCTCCATATTCCCACCCACCACCTGGAGGGGAAGGTCAGGGAAGGTGCTGATGTCAAGAGTGGCGGCCACCAGGGATGGCCCCTGTTGTGTGCCCGGCAGCCGGGGTATTGGGACTGAATGCTACATCCAACGTTCTGGACCCCATGGACCCTCCACTCGCGGCCAGAGGCTCTCCCAGGCGGCCCCTGGGCCCCTCCTTGAACCCTACCTCTCGCCAAACACAGTCTGGATCGCGTGGTACATCTTGGAGTCCTTGTTGTACTTGGTTGACATCAGGAACTTCTAAATATCCCCAAAAAAGCAACGTGAGTTTGTGCCCCCGTGAGAGGCTGCAGAGGACTCAGCAGTTTTCTGGGCTCTTGTTAAACACACCTCCAAAAGTCACCCTGAGCTGAGTGCCAGCTACGGTGGGAACACCCGAATGTGTGATCTCACTGACTTCCTCTGGAAGTCCTGTCTCTCTGGGATGAGGAAAGCAGGGCACAGAGGGGTAAAGGGATTTTTTTTTCCTGTGGTCACACAGCTGGGAAATGATGTCGGGGAGGGGGCTTCCTCACTGCAACTCCCACGCTCAGGAGCCCACACCACACCACCTTGCACAGTGGCTAAAACCAGAAAAGGCATGGGCTGCTCTGAAACCAGAATAGGGAAGGGGGAAACCCTGGTAGGAGGGCTTCTAGGACACAGGAGATGCACTCAGCAAAGATTCGGTGTTGTTACTGCCAACCCAAACATGGAAGTCAAGGAAGGCTTCCTGGAAGAAAGGTCCACCTCCTCACCAAGAGCAGGATGGTAGCAACAGTAACAGTAGCAAACAGCTTTTGAGGAAGCACCACCCAGAGTTGACCGCTCAGGCTGTGGACTCTGCTGGCTTAAATTTGAATCTGGGCTCAAATATCTTTCTTCTACCACTTGCTAACTCTATGACCCTGGGTGAGTTACTCACCTCCTGTGCCTGTTTTCTTATTTGACAAGATGGGAATCGGGAGCGTGCCTGCCTGGTAGGATTGCTGTGAGAGTAAATTAGCTCTACATGCAAAGCATAGAGAATGGCACCTGGCACACAGCAGGTGTTCTATAAGTGCCAGAACATAACAGCATCCTGCTGTTCATTTAATGCCCAGCAACCCAAAGATGTGGGTGGCATTTCTATGCTCTTCTCACATCTAGGTGAAAAACTGGCCCAAGGTCACAGACACGGTAAATGGTGGACGCAGGATTTGAATTTAGGCAATTTGATGAAGTCCAGCACTCTTCAAAGGAATAAAACTAATATGATTGGGGGAAAAAAGTCTCTTGCTAGTCTGTTCAAGAAGATAAAACTGAAATTGCTATTCTCAGGAACAAAAGAGAACAATACCACAGAGCTAGTATGATAAAATAAAAATAATAGATAAATATGGCAGACAACTTGATGCTAGTAATTTCAACAATTTAGAAGAAATAGGCAAATTCCTTGAAAGACACAAAACTCAAGAAAATACAAAAAATCTGAATGGCCATATATCAATTTTAAAAATTGATTGTATAATTTAAATAAAACAGGAAACACTTTCCTTAGACAAAAGGACAAGCCTAGATGGCATCACTGCTAAATTCTACCAAACATTCAAGGAAGAAATAACACTACTCCTATACAGACTCTTTCAAAAAACAGAGGAGAGCAAATATTTCCCAACTCATCTTATGAGGCCTGTTAACCTGATTTCCAAAGTCAGGGATCAAGAAGAGAATAAATATAGAAACAAAAGTTCTTAACAAAAGATGTGTAAATTGTATCCCTCTAACCAGGAACAAATTGTATCATGCCCAGGAATGCAAGGTTGGTTTGACACTTGAACGCTAGTCAATGTAATCCATCATATTAATATATATCTTTCAACTTCTTTTCTCATTGAACATCATGAAGGTCTTGTGTATGGTTTTTGGTAGCATGCTTTAAAAAGTCTTAAACTGTGTCTGAATTTGCAATGAGATTTAAAAAATAATAATAATAATAAAATGACTTTTAACATTCGGTTAGAGACATCATGGCCATTCAACCTGTGATCGAGACGCAGAGTTGTGTTTTATCCTCTTAACACCACAGTCATTCTCCACGCAGAGTAACACACCCACTAGTCAGCTTGGCACCCACGAGGAGAATGACAGCACCGTCACGGACTGAGCACTTGCTGTGCACCAAGCATGGGCTGGGTAGCTCACATACATTATGTCAGCTCCATTCTTAGCACCATCTGCAAGAGCAGCAGCATCCCTGTTTGACAGACAGGGAAACAATGGCCCAGAGTGATAAAGTAAACTGTCCGAGGTTCCATAGCCACTTGGAGGCAAAGCCCAGTTCTGCCAACTTCAAAGTAGACTGTCTAATGGCCATCCTTAGTACCAAGATGGCAGACGCGATCCTGCACATACTACAGGCCAACTAATGCAACTGTTTTGTTTCCTCACTTCCAAGATGAGGGCCAGAAAGAGCCCCTACCGATTAAGTGGGTTCATAATTGCAAAGGACACCAAAGTGCATGCTGAAGAAAATTTTGACCCTTTATTTGTTCCTTTCTTTGTTAAATAAATGGATCAACATTTCATTCTCATCAGAGCCTTAAAAGAGAGGGGCTATAGCCCCACCTTGCAGAGGAAGGAACTGCTAAGAGAGGTGGACTAACTAAAGGTATGTGAACCAGTTCCCAACCCAGAAGAGTCTAACAATAACCCACTGTCCACATCAAACAGCTCTGCTCTTAGGAGCGCCCCCTCCCACCACTACCAACAAACGGTGGGTGGTTAGAGGGGAAGATGCTGTTCCCGTTGGGATCCTTGGGAAACCAGCCCAAATTTGTGTGACTCTGGAATGTTTCTCCCACAGTCCCTGGGATAGTGTTTCATGCACGCAACCAGGGAAAGGGCGGGCTCTCCTTCGAAACCACACTGCTTCCTACCTTGACTGACTCGGGGCTCGTGACGATGACCGAGGTTTTGTGGAAGACATTGACCCTCACGACAGGCCCGTACTTCTTAGCCCTGGAAACCAAAGTGATGCGAAGGAGGCTGTCAACTACCAAAGATGTGAGTATCATCAAATCAACCCAGGCTCAGCTGGAGAAGCAGGGCATCCCATCCCAGAGGTGGGGGGCACTCAACAGGGGTCTGGAGCCTAGATTCTGCCTTGGTGCCACCCCTGCTGAGTTACATCCCACTCTGGCCTCAGTTTCCACATCCTTGAAAACAGGGTCCCTACTCTCCTCCTTTGCCCCAAAAGGTTGTGCTGGGAATCAAGCAATATCATGGCTTTGAGAAATGTAAAATCCCACCCCAAACACCAATGTGTTACATAGTCACACACCCACCCAATTTACAGATGAAGAACTGTGCTGGACTGGGGGTGGGGGGAAGCTGGCCCATGAGGGGTAGGGGCTGGGGTAGGAGCAACAAATACCAAGTTAGGACCCACCAATCCAAAAACACATCTTGGAGCACGCGGCCACAAACCTCATCCTTTTTCCAAAAGTAGGGGAGGTGTCCTAGAAGGAAACTAGAAGAAATGGGAAACATTAAAATCTCTGGACGCCACCATCAAAGAGTGCTCCCTTCCCCATAGGACCTTGTGGAGTCAGTGTTATCAGGCCCACTTCACAGATGGAAAGACTGAGGCATGGAGAGGTACAGCCCTGGCTCAGGGTCACCAGGCAGGACGCAAATCCCAGTCTGACTGGCTCCACAAGTTTTCTTAGAAAGATGGAAAAGAATAAAACGATCTCCCTGGTGCAGAAGTTGGGAGCTGGCATGAGGAATAATACTTTGGCCACCTGATGCAAAGAGCCAACTCATTGGATAAGACCCTGATGCTGGGAAAGACTAAAGGTAAAAGGAGAAGAGGGCGGCAGGGGATGAGATGATTGGATAGCATCACTGACTCAATGGACATGAATCTGAGCAAACTCTGGGAGATAGTGAAGGACAGAGAAGCCTGGCATGCTGTAGTCCATGGGGAAGCAAAGAGTCAGACTCGACTGAGCAATTGAATCACAGTGGGGAATAACCTGAGACATTCACTGAGCATTTACTAAATGCCAGGAACCATGCTGAGCCTGACTCCATCTGAACTCCCCACACTTTCTGGAAGCAGGTCTATTACTAACCCAGTTAATAGGCAGGGCAACTGAACCTGGCCTCAGGTGTGTGGCTGGTAGCTGGGTACCCGGCAGCCCTTCTCACCATTGCATATTTTGGTCGTGTTAACTCAGCAGTGTGACAACCAGGTTGTAAACAAGCCTGTTTGGTGTCACTTTCGGCACATTTCAAGGTACCAGTGACTTCCTGTCTCCTGTTTAACTTGATTCCCATCAAACTCACTTACTATAGCTTCCAGAATGGGTGACGAAAAAATTGCAATTGGGGTTTTCTGGGTCAAGGAACTCACATTCTCCTGGTGGAGGAGACAGAATGAACAAACAATTAGTAAGTAAACAGGAAGTCAGATGGGAGAAAAATCAGAGTTGGGGGAAATAAAGAGAACTGGGGATAGACATAGGAGGATTATTTTAAACAGGCAACATCACTTTAAGAAGGTGACATGTGAGCTGCAAGGAGTGAGGAACTCAGTCACAGAGGTATCTAGGGGAAGAGCATGGCAGGCAAAGGGAATGGTAGGTGCAAAGGCCCTGAGGTAGGAGCATCCTTGGTGAGTTCAAGGAACAGCGAGGAGGTGGTGTGGCTGGAGCAGAATGCTTGAGGGAAAATGGTTCAGGATGGGATCGGCAAGGATGGAGTTCAGATCATGTGCAGCCCTGTGGACTGTTATCCAAACTTTTGCTTTGACCTTGTTGAAGTAGGGGCCACGGGAGGGTTTTAAGCAGAGCAGAGATGGGATTTGGCTTGGGTTTTAAACGAACTGTCCTCACTGCTACAAGGCGGAGAGTAAACAGGGCAGGCAGAGGTGGAAGCAGGGGCACCAGTGAGGGGCTGTAAGTGGAGATGAGATGTCAGACTCTGAATGCATGAAGGTGGGTGGAGCCAAGGGGACCTGCTGATGGACTGGACGTGGGGCATGAGAGAGGGGTCAGGGATGACCCTGGGGTTTTGGCCTGTGCCACTGGGAGGCTGGATGGAGCTGCCGTTCATCGGGGTGAAGAGGACTGGGGTGGGGGGGGCCTGCTGGCAGCAGCAAACACTGCATGCCCGCTCCCTGCCCTTGTCCTTGCGGGTGGAGGCTTCTGAAGGCCAGCACCCGAGACCCTGCTCTGTGCTCTCTTGGCTCTGCCTAGGGGAGGGGCAGGCTGGAAATCCCAGCCCAACAGCCCCTAGACCAGCCCTCCATCAGAGACCACTTCTCCCTTCACCTCCGGCACGGACCACTGGGTCCCAGAGTTCCCCCAAGGGTTGCATCTCAGTTGCCCCCAGAGGTAACTTGCTTTATCCGGCTTCTGACCTTCTTTCTCACAACCCCACCAGAATCACCTTCCCCAGACTGCTTACACATCAAATTTCATCTCAGCCTGAGACAAGCGGATGAAACTGGGAGCCAGCCTTGGAGCTGCTAGCTGTGCGCTGCACAGCTCACGTGGAAGGGATGCAGGCAGGCGGTCCCCTGAGACTGACTAGAGATGCCAGTGTGAATCCTCAGCAAAGAAGTGCGGTTTACAGACAGGTGGACCACAAGCAGTGGGCACAGACAGAGAAGAGGTCCCAAGAGTGAGCCGCTGTTGGGGGCACAGGTAGGAAGGGGACAACCAGCCAGGGAGACTGGGCAGGAGTTGCCAGGTGGGGAGGCCAGTGACAGAGAGGGGAAACCTGTCAAGAGGTAGGAAGCGACTGGTCCTGGCCTGGGCTGCTGTGGGGCCAGGCAAGATGGGGCCCAACACTGACCGAGCTGCCTAGCTCCACAGAGGTCACTGGGGCCTTGACCAAAGCCCACTGGGTGGAGAGGTGGGGTCAGAGACCAGGGGGTGGGAGATTCAAGAGAGAAGGGGAGGGGTGAACGGGGACCCCAAACAGGTAGGCTTTGGAGGGGGTGTTGCCACAGGGGTGCAAAGCCAGGATGGGGGGGCGGCAGCTGGAGGGAACGAGGGGGAAGAGGTTTGTTTTACAGCCTATTACATAAAAATAGGAATGATGCAGAAGAGAAGGAAGAGTGATGACAGAAGAGAGGGGGGCAACGCAGTGGTTGCTGAGCGGTGGAAGAGGAGGGCGTCCTTAGCCAGGAGCATCGAGGTCCCAGCAAAGGGGGTGCAGGGCAGGTGGCCGCTGTGATGGCAGAGCCCCGGAAGGAAGTTCACTGAGGCTGCTCATTTGCTCAGGAAAGGAGGAGGCGAGAATAAAGGCCAAGGCTGTGCTGGCTGGAGGAGATGAGGGACTGTAGGACTCAGAGCGAGTGGCCGAGTGGAAGGGAGGTCAGCGGGCCACAGGACCCACTCAAGGTGAGTGGCTTTGAACTTACACCACGCCACCTGCAGCAAGATGGACTGTGGACATCACACATGACTGGCTTCATTTCCAGAATAATCCAGTATCCCTGGACACTCCCCAAAGTTGCATGTTTGGGGAAAATGCTTTCAGCTTTGAATCCCCTGAGTGAGAACAGAGTCTAGACCCTCCTCACCTCCCCAGGCCTGTCTGAGTCTCTATCCTAAGCAGCAGAGTCCAAAGCCACCTGGGCAGGAAGATGAGCAACACCTCAAGAAGGTAAAAGGCATGGAGTGGCGTGGGGTCCCCACTGCCAGGCAAGAAAAGGAGTCTAAGGCCCGTTCCTCCTTGTTCCTACAGGGGGTGCTAGGGAGGCAAAGATGGAGCGCTTCAAAGATCAGGCGTTAGAAGCAGGTGAGCATGAGGGAAAGAGGGGCCGGGAGCCTCCTGGCACCAGGAGGGGCAGACAGAAGCCCACTTGTGTGCCTCTGGTAGCAGATGGGATATGGCAAAGCAGCCCAGGGAGCGAGGGGTGGGCAAAAATGCCCCTCCCCTGCCTGGTGCCCAGCAAGCCTAGTTTCTGATAATCCCGCGATAGGCACCTTGGGAATCTGAGTTTTCCAATGGGCAGAGAAAGTGTGGGACAGTTACTGGAGCAGAAGTCATCTGGAGGGCCCACTGTGAGGCCACCCAGAGGAGTGCAGGGGGCCCACAAAATGACTCAGGGGTGGGTCACCCACTGGAAGTGATGGCGGGGGGCCGTGAATTTGCCTCGTGCCAGGCGGATGGGGTGGGGGTGAGTGCTCAGCTGGGCACCCCAAGTCCACTGGATGCACCCCACAACAGAGCCGGACATGGGTCTCCACCACTGCCGGGAACCCTCCAGCAACTGTCAGACCGCCCCCACGCCTGGCACCTTGGCAAGTAGGAGAGGGCAGAGAGAACCAATGCTGCCCAGGAGTTTTGAAAAAAAAAATTACAAAATAAAAACTGAGAGGGAGAGAGACTTTTCATGGTCAAACTTACATTCATCCCATTCCTGGGGGGTGGGGGTGGGGGTTGGGAGGGTGTGGGGCTGATAAGGAAGTTCAGAGGAGTGACAATACAGAAGCTGAATGTCTGTGTGGGACCTGAACATGAGGTCTGTGTTTTCAGATGTTACATGGCTTGTTGCAGTCGGATGTAATTTGTAATGACCACTCAGAAGTGGGGCAATCAGGGAGGGTGTCGTGGAGGAGGGGGCATCCTGGTGACTCCTGCAGAATAAAGAGGATGAGGAGGGGGGCTGGGATAACACAGCAGCTGCCTCTTGCAGGGAAGAGGGTTCCCTGCCTGCAAGCTGGCAGAGCCCCAAAGCACGAGGGGTGAATGCCACTACTGGAAACTCAACACACACATAGATTTCTTGTTAACCGTGATGTTGCCAGTCATGGCTTAGGGACCCAAACTTTGAATGCCAAAGCATCTGATTTGTGCTAAAAAGAGGTTCCAGAACTTTCCTTTAGTGCAGTTTTGTATTTGACCAGCAACCAATTTTTAATCCAAAATCTTTTGCACACGCACTGTTCAGCTGACCTCATTAGAATAAAGACCCCAACCCACATTACACTCAGCCTCTTCCCACTCCTCCACCCACCCATCCGCATCCCTGTAGGTCACATGTCACTTCTGCAGTATAAGATCTCGGGGAGAATCCAGGCATGAAAGGGAAAGAAACCCGGACACATGCTACATGGATGACCCTGGAAAACATTCTGCTAAGCTAAAGAAACCAGACACAAAGGTCACATATCGGATGAGTCCATTTATACGAAATGTCCAAAACAGGCAAATCTATGGAGACAGAAGGCAAATTAGTGGTTGTCAGGGAGTTCGGGGGGATGAGGAGTGACAGCTAACGGGTATGGGGTTTCTTTCTGTGATGATGAAAATGTTCTAGAGCTAGCGGTGGTGGTTGCATAACTCTGTCACTATACTAAGAAGCACTGAATTGTACACTTTAAAGGGGTACATGTTACAGCATACCTAATTTTATTTTTTTAAATGCAATTTCAAAAAATTGATGGGGGGAGAGTAGCATAGAGGGGCTTGATTTAAGTTCTGTCTTCTCAAGAGACAGAGACTGGCCCGGGCCTGCAGTGTTTGAAGCACTAGGGTTTACAAGAAGGTCAAGCCAGGAGGAGGCCTATCTGAATGAGCACAGAATTCACAGTTCCAAGCTGTTGATGGCTGATTTGAAAAGCTGAAAGGGTGACAGTGTACCTAACCAAACTGGCAAGAGACTTCTACCATCCATCTTGAATCAGAGTTTATCCAGGGTCTACTGTGCGTGGACCAGGTGCTCCTGAGCGAGGTGTCAGGGACACAGAAGTGAACGAGCCAGACACAGGCCCACGGGAAAGACAGACACTTAACAAGAGTTGCACCATTTGGGGGACTTTGTAAAATGATCATAATGTATCTGGGTGTGGGAGCAGGTAGGGCCTCCCTGAACAGTTGGCACTTAAGCCAAGCCCAGAAGACTGGGGAAGAATCATCTAGAAGGAGGGGAAAACACAGCTGTGAAGTAAGGAAAAAGGCTGGGAGAGGGCACCTGGAAGGACAAAGTGGCACCAAGGGGAACAGTTGCCTCCCTGTGCCTCCCCAGTCACAGAGCTCTTTCCTGAGCCCACCAAACAGGGACTCAGGCAGGGCATCCGGCATGCACTGCTGGTGGGTGCCTTCCAGAATGTTGGTGTCCTGAGGTTTTACAAAGGGTGTTCTAATGCCATGGTTTATTCATTCAGTCAACAAATATTTATTGAGCATCTGCAAAGTGCCAGGCGCTGGGGATACACATGTGAACACACAGGATCCCTGCCCTCCCGGGGCTCACATTTTAAAAGGGGAGACAGACAGTCAACAGGTGAACAGTCAACAGGTGAAAAGGAGGTAAGTTCGGTGGTGAAGGCCCCATTGAGGAGTTTGGAGCTAGGAGGTGGGCTTGGGGAACAGGAGGACCCTGGAGTAGGGCTGCAGCTGGGGTGGGTGGGTGCATAAAGATTGGGGACAGTAGTGAGCAAGCAAGGGGAGAGAACAGTGGAGAGCAGATTCTGAGGCTCAGCAGGGGCCTTGCTGGCTACAGAATGGACTTGATTTAGATTTAGCTCTAAAGTGATGGGAAGCTTCTGGAGCAAAGAAACAACACGTTTGATTTAAGCTTCGGAAAGATAAACTTCTGGTGGGGAGGGGGGAAGAAACGTGAATGGGGTTGAGAGCTGAGGATGGAATGAAAGTGCTAAGAAGACAAAAAGGAGATACCAGGACAGAAATAGGGAGAAAAAAGGGGGGAGGGTAATGTGACCAAAGTACAGTGTACCTCAATCCAGGTTGAGTGACCTCATCTAAGTCCCAAAGTTAAGAGCGCCCACTTTAAGAGCCAGGCTGACCCGGGTTTAAATCTAGGCTTACCAACTGTGTGACCTTGGGCAGGTGACTTTGCCTCTGCGCGCCTCAGTCTCCTCGTCTGAACGATGGGGTAACAATAGCGCCTACCTAACAGGGTCGTCGCTACCATCACGTTGTCTGGGCCCAGCAGAGCGCGGTGGGCGCCCAGCAGCTGCTGCGGCTGTGAGTAATTTGTTACTAAGAATAGTTAGCGCCCCTCTCCTGGCTGCCGTTTCCAAGCGGCCGCGCGCAGTGGCAAGGTTGGACCCCCAGCCCGGATGCCAGCTTGGACTCGGTTCCCCCACCTCCCCAATCCAGCGCTCCATCCATGCCCCCGCCCCCACCCCCCCAGCTCACCTGGGCCGCGGCGGCCCGGGGATGTGCTCGTAGCGGCTGCGAGCGCGGTGCACGAAGGTGCAGCAGAGGCCGAAGACGACCAGGACGGCGCTGCCAAGCAGCATCAGCAGCCCGGAGCTCATGGCTCCTGGGCCGGCCTGGCCGGGGTCGGGGTCGGGGCCGGGCATGGAGGGGGCGGGAGGCCGCTAGCCGACTCAGCTGTCAGAGCCGCGCGCCGCCTCGGCCCCAGGCCCGGCGCGACCCAGCACCGCCCCCGCCCGCTCGGCTCCGCCCCCGCCAGCTCCGACCCCTCCCAGGGCGTTTGGTCCCCGCCAACCACGTCTCCGCCTCCGGCTCCAGCTCTCGGGGCCGGCTCCAGACTTGCCCCGCCCACCCTGAAGCTCCGCCCCAACAGCAACACTGCCCCGCCCAGTTCCTTTGCCACGCCCATAGCACGTGGTCTTCACCAATCACAACTAGGCTTCTGGCCCAGCTCCCCTCAGCCCCGCCCTCTCCCCGCCTCCCCAGGCTCCGCCCACATCCCATCAAGCTCCACCCCAACAAGCTCCGCCCAGAACGCGTTGTCCCTGGCAACCTTAATTCCTCCGCTCTTGCAGCCCTGGCGGCGGCGCTAAATCCTTCTGGCTGGTCCGCCCTCCCTGGCGAATAACGGCCTTCCTCCGCGCGCAGTCCCAGGCCCCTAAATCTTCCTGGAAACCCCATCCCAGCCTCCAAATTTCTGTATTACGCCGACTGTTCCCAGCCCTCTCTCTGGAAGCTCCAACCTCCAAAACAGGTGTCCCCTTCACTGGGCAGGTGAAGAGGACCCTGGGCACACAGGGAAGCCTGTGTCTGCGAATGAAGAGCACATGGCTGGACCCGAGGCTGCCACCGAGACCAAGTAGAAGCCCCAGTCGGGGACCGCGGGTGCAACGTCCCAGGCTTTGACCCAGGTCCGAAGGAGCAGGAGTTGGAGTGGGTGAAAAATCTGCGTGCGGAAAGTCCCGGTCAAGCCGGAAAACGGGAAGTGTGCTCAGGGTGGCCAAAGGGTATTTTTGAACTATTAGCCAAGACCTCCTTCCCTTTTATAACCTGTTTCTTCTTACCGATCCAGGTATGACAAGAAGAGCCCAGCTCTTCCGTCTGGGGCTTTTTAGCTCCCAATTTTTATACCCAGGAGCGACCTAAGAGGAAAGGAGTGGATGGAAAGGGCCAGGTGTGCCTCCCTCCACCCCCACTCCCCACCCCCGCCCCGTTCTCATCCAGATAAAGATCCTCCAGCCCGGGGAGGAGGCGTCCAAAGAGTTTAGATGTTGCTGGGTTTCTGAGAAAAGGACATTCCCCGGCCCCACTCAGGGGCCGGAGTCCCAGAATCCTGAGAGATTTGGGGAAAACAGAGAAAGCATGTATACCTCCTTCCCAGGTACAGCCAGGGACAGTCCCCCCCACGGGCATGAGTGCGGTGTGTGGGATACAGGGTGCCAGAGAGAGCCAAGGTTTGAGAGCTGGGTCAAGCATAGAGGAGATCCCCCACCCCCACTGCAAGCTGGACGTCCATCCCAGCTCAGAGACCACACCAGCCTCTCCCTAGGGCTGGAAGACCGTGGCTTGCCACGGTGCCCGCATGTGGCAGTGAGAAGCAGCCACAGGCACGCACTGGCCAGCCCTGTGGGGCAGGGGAGAGGGAAGCAGGGAGAGCAGACAGACCCTTCTAGGTTGCGAAACTTCCAGGGGTCGGGGCCATTCGAAGAGAGGACGCTGAACGGTGGTCCCTCGAGGGCAGTGTGTGTGTGCCCAGTTGTGTGTGACTCTATTCGACCCCTTGGACTATAGCCCACCAGACTTCCCTGTCCATGGAATTTTCCAGGCAAGAATACTGGAGCGGGTTGCCATTTCCTTCTCCAAGGGATCTTCACAACCCAGGGATTGAACCCACGTCTCTTTCATCTCCTGCAGTGGCAAGCGGATTCTTTACCACTAGCACCTCCTGGGAAGCCAGCGTCAAATCTTAATCTGCTCTGTCCATAGTGCAAGGCAGCCATGGGACAGCCTCAGGGTACATTTGTGAGTGCGAGCCTGTCCAACTAAAGAAGGAAGAGAAGTGGGCATTAATATTCTCTGGTGCATCGGTCAGCACCAGTGACCTCTGGCTCTATGCCTTTGCCATCTCCTCTAATCCTCCCAGCTCTCCTGGGAGCAGTAGAGACTGTTGGGACCAAACACTGAGCTCGGCTGGGAGGCCCTTTGCCTGGGAGTCCCCAGCAGAGGGCACCGCCTGGAAGCACGTGGCCAATGACCTGGCCCTTTTCTGAGAAGGTTTGGACCAATGCTGTCCACCATGGTAGACACTGACCACGTGGCTTCCATACCGGAAGTGGTTTCCAGCAGGGATCACTGAGGGAGGTGCAGGCAGAAGAACTGGCTCTGAAGTGGCTGCTTCCACTTGAGTGGTCTGGCAGGGCACAGGTCCAGCGGTAGCCCAGGGAACAAGAAAGAGCAGGCTCCTTGGCTCCAAGTTCACTTCCGCTCTGAACTGGGACCCGGTTACACAGCCACCCTGGAGATCACCTGGACAGGAGTGGCTGACCGTGAGAGAAATGTACAACCTAAAAGCTGGGAGTTACACTTTATTTGGGGACATAACTGAGAACTAAAGCCTGAGATAACCTCTCGGCTAGCCCTGAGGAACTGCTCCAAAGAAGTAAGGGAGGAGAAAGATATATTCCCTGGTGGCTCAGATGGTAAAGAATCCACCTGCAATGTGGGAGACCCAGGTTTGATCCCTGGGTTGGGAAGATCCCCTGGAGGAGGGCATGGCAACCCACTCCAGCATTCTTGCCTGGAGAATCCCCATGAACAGAGGAGCATGGAGGGCTACAGCCCATGGGGTCACAAAGAGCAGGAGACTGAGAGACTAAGCACTACTACTATATATAAACATATAAGGTCTCCTGCATTGGCAGGCAGGTTCTTTAACACGAGCGCCACCTGGGAAACCCCGTAAATATAGAGGTGAGCTCGATCCCTGGGTCGAGAAGAGCCTCTGGAGAAGGAAATGGCTACCCACTCCAGTATTCTTGCCTGGGAAATCCCAGGGACAGAGGAGCCTGGTGGCCTACAGTCCATAGGGTCGCAGGAGTTGGACATGACTTGGCAAAAAACACCAGTACCGACATATATTAATATAGATATGAGTTTTTGTAAAAATAAAAAACATGTAGTCAAACATCAAAAGATGACTGCTAACCATAAAAAAACAGACATCTCAAGTTAATGATTTTAGTGCTGGACACGCAAGAGTCTGGGCTCACCGAAATTATTCCTCAGATAGGCATCTTGAGCAACCTTGCCCATGAACTTGGGCAAACTCTAGGAGATAGGAAGGGACAGGGATCCTGGCAGGCTGCAGCCCACGGGACTGCAAAGAGTCTCACACAACTTAGCAACTTGAACGGCAAAAAAATGCATCTTAACTATATAAGGCCAGTGTCCAGTTTTTCTCCAGCTTGAAAATTCCTCATGGCACACGGTAGGGGGTAGCTGCATGGCTGATGGCTTGATGGCAGGCAACATTCCTTGTTTACCTGGAATGGCAGGCAACAGTTTTTTCTTCCAAGTGTCAGGGGTACCACATGGAGTAAATGTGAGGGTTCAATGATCCTGCATACCTGAGGCTAGTCCTCAGCAGGGCATGAGCGGACAGGTGATCCCATGGAAGATGTGGGTTCTCCGTGGGAGCCAAAGGGGCTCATCTTCCCCCCACGGCAAGGACTTGCCGCTGGATCATTCTCACGCTGGTCCCTCCACATGGCAGGCCCCTCCCCACCCTGTCTTGTGCAGCTGACAAGCAGTAGGTGTGAACACCACCAACCACCTGCTGAGCTTTCCATCGAGAAAGCAACACGGAACAGCCTGGACATGTTTGTAAAGATTATCTCACGTTTTTCTTCCAACAATCCTGCTGATTACTTCTGCTTTCCAGTGAGGCTCAGAGAGGTTAAGTGTCCTTCCTAAGGTCACACAGTCAAGGCTGGAACCCTGCTCTCTATCATCTCTAGCGTTTTCTCCGAGCGGAGCATCGGCAAGGTGCAAACAACAGGAATACCTTGCAGAGCTGGAGATTGCCCGTCTGCGGGTGGCCGTCAGCCGTGAGGGCTGGGGGTGGGGAGCGGCACTTCCTGTCCTCAGAGGAGAGAGGTGGTCACCCAGGGCCCTGCCCGGAGAGGGCTTGCTGGAGGGGTGCAGGTGAATAGAGAACGAGGCCAACCAGGGACCTGGAGCACTGTTCCCTTAGGCTGGCACCCAGGATGCAGGCTTCGGCTCTGGGCCACACCTGGGACATCCCCACAGCAGTGACTCCGGGGGCTCCAGGCTGAGCTGTGTGACGCTGGGAGGAGGCAGGCCCTCTCTGGGCAGGTTCTGAGAGACCACTCTAGCTGCTGACCAGAGCCCAGCTTAGAGGGAATGAGGGAAGAGGCCTCTAGGGAGCAGAGGGAGCCTTGGCTCAGACCCGCCTCCATCCCCAGAGACCTTGGAAGACTCGGAGGTCAGGAGCCAAGTCCCTGGGGGACAGGGTCACTTGAAATTGCTCCCTCCAGTTGCTGAGGCTGGCGGCAGAATGAGAGGAGCACTATGTGGGGAGTCCATGCCCAACTCTGCCCCTCCCTGGGGCTGTGTCCCCAACTACACATGACAGGGCCCAAGGCAGCGGGGCTCCAAAGCCTGGTTTCTAATATTGGCTGTGTGACATTGGGCAAGTAACTCAGGGCCTGGGGCCTCAGCTTCCACATCTGTAAAATGGGTGAGAAGGTGATCACAGCACCTACCTCCTAGAGTTAATAAGAGGCTTAAAAAGTGACTAATATATAAAACCTTTAGGACAGCACCTGGCTCATTAAGTGTTCAGCCAATGTCAGCTACCTGCCCTGGTTATTACTAATGAAAGAGCGGTGAGTATGTGAGCCTCCTTCTCAGGAGTCAGGCTGCAGCTTCAGTCTCATTCAGAGCCTGAGGAGGTGATGGGTCTTCGGGTTGGGGAGGAGGAGCACTCTGCCTGGAGGACTGGCGGACCAAGGCCAGCACTGCCCAGAGGAGCAACGGGGTTTGGGACCTCCCCCACTTATCCCTACAAACAGCCGCATCACTCAGGGCCTAGCAGAGGGCTGGACCACTCCACCTCACCACTTGGGGAAGATGCCAGCGCCGCAGATGGTGGCCCAGGCTGTGGGTGCTGAGGTGAGTGGGAGGTGCCCACTACCCAGGCCCCGCCTTGTAGGGTCACGCCCTCCAGGCCGTGAACTTAGAGGGGAGCTCTGTCGGGTGGGGAGGGGCAGGGAAGAGCCTGGAGGAGCCCCTGGAAGAGGAGGCAGAGGCTGCTGCAACCCTTCCCCTGGCTTCAGGCCAGAGGGACCAACAGCTCTGCCCTCTCACTGGGCAGGGCCAAGGTGCTGCCTTCTCTGAAGGTCCTGGGGGCCGGCCTTCCTCCCCTGGACCCTGGTCTTAGGTCAGCCCCAACTGAACAAAGGCCTGGGACACTCAGCCTCCCAGGTTCACTTCCCCAGCTGCCCAGTGAGGAGTTTGGCTGAGATGGTCCCCGTGGGCCACCCGCTTGTCCGTAGAGATCCACGGGGGTCTCCATCAGCTATTTCCCCGAGAGGCCAGCAGCCCACAGTAGGGGGAAGGGGGGCCCTGGGCCAAGCTGAGACTTTCTGTGGGTGTAGCCAGGGGCTTCAGTGGTTCGGGTGCTGGCAGGTGTTAGGGCTAGGCAGCTTGTGTTCAAATCTGGCTTCCCCCTCCCTGGCAGGGTGATATCTCAACTACGATATTTTTAAGTCTGGGCACCTCAGTTTCCCCATCTGTAAAAGGGGAGGACGAGGGCTGTTTTGAGGATTGAATGAGTTCAGGCATGCTGCACGTTCTTAAGACGAAGCCACACCCCATGGGGGGTTAATTGTTTCCAGGTGGGGCTCAACAGGGTTAGAAAAGCCACAAGGGTCTGGGGCCCTCGCCACCCCCACTTAGGGCAGAGGTAGGGGGAGTTGGAGAGGATGGTGGTAGTTGTGGTTTAGTAGCTAAGTCGTATCCAACTATTGCCACCTCATGGACTGTAGCCTGCCAGGCTCCTCTGGCCATGGGATTCTCTGGGAAAGAATCCCTAAAGCTTTTCTCTGCAGCCCCTGTACTCCACAATGAGCTTCCTGACAGGCTTCTGCCTGCACCGTTTTCTCTGCCAGGCATGCCACCCAGTGCCAGCTGCACTTTCAGGACAACACCCATGTCGGGTTGGGATGCCCCACCCGGAGCCCTCTCAGCAACCCCCTCCCGGACACAGGCCATATCCGTCCTCATTGCCCGGTGACCACCCCTCGGCTTCTCCTCCCTGCCTCCTATCAGAGGCTGAACCCAGCTACACTGATGCCCCTGGACAGGCCTGGCATGAGCCCAGGCTGGGGCTATCAGTGGGCAAAGGAACCTCCACCTGTGAGTGGGAGGGAAACTGCAGGCCCAGGGCCCCTTCTCCCACCCCACCCCCAGCTTCCAGGCAGGGGCGAGTCAGAGAAAAGAGGCATGAAGAAGGGTTTGTAAACAGTCACGTTGCTGGCACAGCCCTGGGTGACAGAGCATCAGTAGTCTCGCTGGGTCCATAGCCTGGCCGGCCCCTGGGGTGGGGCCAGAGGAAGCAGAAGGTTCCCTGGGATTTCACTGAGGGGCTGGGTTGGGGGATGGAGATGGCAGAGGCGGCCCTGGCACAGGCTTGAAAGTGGAGAAACCCGAAGCCTCACCAGCAATCGTGGTGCCTGAACAGGCTGGGCCCAGGAGGCTTCTCCCTGAAGTCACCTGGTGCCCCTTGCCTGCCCTCCCCAGGCACTTGCTTCCTCCTGGGCAGCCTGACTCCCACGGCCCACGGGGTGGCCCCAGACCCATCCATCTGATGACTTCCCTTGTCCCCACTAGATGCCTTCAGGTTCTCCTCCACAGCTCTGACTGCCAGGCCACCGGTCCACATCCTTTGGGTCACATTTCTCAGGCCATGGTCCAGCTGGTCTGCGGGCCTTCCACTCCCCGGCTGAGCAGGGCAGACCTGGTCCCCTCCCTCCATCCACCTGCGGACCTCTGTTAATGCAGCCAGTGAGCAGGTCCACCCTTGAAGGGCAGCTGCCCTCGGGGTTGTGCTCCCGGCCCGATGCTTGAGATGAGTGGAGGTAAGAACACCTCCGCCCAGAACCACGGGCCCACAGGGACCACACCGACCCCAGCACACACTCTGCCGCTTCCGGGTAGACGCAGGGGCAGAAACACAGAGCACGTGCGCCCCGCACACGCCTCGCACGCATCCACAGGACCGCACTGCAGGTGGGTCACCCCAGGCACCCACCCCACGTTCCGCTCCACCCTCGGACCCCGGCGCACGCACCAGGCGCGCGCCCTGGGCGGAGGGGCCTCCCGGGCTCCGGACGGACGACGCTCGCCTACAGATCAGGGTCCTCGCGGCTGCACACGACGCCGGCGTCCTCCTGGTGGCCGCAGTTGTGCGAGCCCAGGCCGGCGTGCGCGCACTCCAGCAGGTTGCGCTCGCTGCCCGTACAGCGCACGTCGTCCAGCAGGATGGGCAGCGTGCGGCCCTCGCCGAACTCGGCGCGCTTGGCGGCCCGCGCCGCGTACCGGAAGCCCAGCTGGCGGCACACGACGGCGGCCGCCTTCGTGTCCCAGGCGTCGTCGCACACGGTGCCCCAGCGTCCCCCTGCGAACACCTCCACGCGCCCGCGGCCCGGGCTCAGGCCCGCCGGCCGCACCAGACGCACTGCGCCGTTCGAGGGCTCGGGGTCGGGTGTGCCCGGCCGTCCCCGCCGCCGCCCGCTGCCCCGACGGCGCCCGGGCCGCGGGGTGGGCCGTGCGGGCCGCGGGGTGGGCGCCGGCGGAGCGGCCGTGGGGCGGCTGCGGCGGGGAGCCTTGGTGGGCCGTGGGGTGCTCTCCGTCCTCCGGATGAACTCTGCACAGAGGAAGAGCCTGCGGTCAGAGGGACCCCGGCCACCGCAGCCCACTCCAGTCCTCCACCCCAGAAGACAGACTCCAGGGAAAGATGTCCTGGTTCTGCCCTCTGCGCAGACCCTGAGAATGAGGTCCCCAACCATGCTTCTGGGGTCACCCTGACCCCACAGGTGCCAACCTGGAGCTGGGGCTAGGCGCTTTTCCCGTCATTCTGCAAACCCCTGCTGCTGCCTTCACTGCCCAGGCCGACCCTCCCCCACCTCTGGACCGCAGCGTCCTCCCCACCCAGGCTCAACCCTCATCGGGCTCCAGGCACTTCCCGGTCTGCCCCCACGCCCTCCAGCTCCTCAGGGCTCTGGGTCCCCACGGCGCCCCGCATAACTTCTCTCACGGGGCCTGGGACACTAAATGGCTTCTCTGTCTGCCCCAGCCGGGACAGGGCCTGGTCTGACTTCTCCTGTAGCCCCGGCATCCAGCACAGAGCCAGGACCCCACAGAAGAGCAAAAAACTGCCGCATGAGTGAGTGGAAAAGGGCCAAGGTTTGAAATCAACTGTGGCTAGAATTAACTCCCACCCGGAACACCCAGCTCACCCCTTCTCCCAGACGTCTTCTCTGGGCAGTGGGGCACCCCTTCTTCAGGGTCAGGCACCCCCACCCGCCCTGCTGCCTAGCTTCCCCCTCTTCCTGCCCCGTTACCCCCAACTCCAGTCTGCCAACTGGAGACCTGCTGGGCACACTCAGCCCACTAAAGTATTTCCTTTGGCCCGCAGGGCGCTTTTTAAAATTGTGAACTAGTTGCCAATATTTTCAAATCAGGAGATTGTACAATAACAACCCAAGAAGGCAGGGACCATATCTGCTTGCTCAGCGTTAAAGCCCCAGATACATGTGCTGAATAGATGCACGCATGCATATCCTGCTTGTCTTGAGAACTGGAAGATCTGACAACACGGGGTCTGTCTCTGTTCCCACCTAACTTGGGCCCAGTGGAACAGCCCCTCCTCAGGGCATACCCTCTTCAGAGGGCCCCAGATCCCATGGGCGGTCACTGTGGCCTTGCCTGGCCTCTCCAGAGGATTGGCAACCCTTCCCTCCCCACGAAGCTTGTCAAAAACAGAACCGACTTATAGCAGACCTGGCCCAAACATCCCCTCTCCTACGTGCCCTTGCACGGAGAATAACTCTTTCCACTGTCGCTCAGATATAGATTTACCTTCCTCTTTCTCTGTCCCTCCTTAGAACTCTGAGTGAACCTTGCCTAGGACCCCCAATTTCTCCCTTTGTCATGCTGATTCTGAGGCCTGCAGCCCCTCGGAGCCACCTACAGTGGCCTGGGACTGACACACACCAGTGGAAGGGAGTTTCAGGAGTTCCATGCCCTCTGAGTGTCTGTTGTGCACTGGGCACAGTGCTGGGCACAGTGAGGGAGCCGAGGAAGGGCATCCAGACCCAGCTAGGAGCACGCACTTCTGGGGGAGCCGCAAGTGTGGGCTGCAGAAACCCCCTCTGTGTCTCCCGTTGGCAGGCACTTACTTTCTTTGGGCACGAAGTGGATGAGGCGGCTTCTGACCTTCACCTGGGAGGGCTGGATCTGACACTTGCCAGGTGGTGCCCGTCTGCCGACACACAGGAAGTCATGAGTCACCCCAGCCCCCTGGGAGCTCACTCTGAGTGTGTCCCTCTGGTATCACCCACCCCCTGCAGCCACGCACGAAGGGGAAGGGCTGGAGTACGTTCAGGCCTGGGCAGGTGTGGACGGTCACAAGGGTGGCCATTTAGGGAGCAGCACCCGGGCGGCTCGGTGGTCAAGAATCCGCCTGCCAATGCAGGAGACTCCAGAGACAGAGGTTTGATCCCTGGGTAGGGAAGATCCACTGGAGAAGGAAATGGCAACCCACTCCAGTCCTTTTGCCTGGAGAATCCCGTGGACTGAGGAGCCTGGTGGGCTATGAGTTGGACCCAGCGGCACAGCCCTGCTGCACCACACCTCCCAGACCCCAGGAGCCCAACCCCAGGACAGGAACACCCCTAAACAGCCTGCCAAACACCCACTCAAACCTCTGCCTGAAGTGCACGAGGGTCCCGGCAGCCACTTCTAATTCAGGGCATGAAGCATCCTTGGGATGCGATCAAACGTCACGCTCCTCCTTCCCAGCCTGCCGGTCTGAGTCCTGTAACTGTCACTGCAGCCCCATCCCTGCACCTTACCCTGGCCCCCATCCACCACAGCCTTTGAGGAGGGTCTCTCTCTGCCCCTCTGGCTCTGAGATTTCTGGTGATGCAGAATCAAAGGGAAAGGTTAAGTCGATCTGAAGAATAATGGTCGGTGGGGGGGGGGGGCGGTAGGAGAGAGCCTCGGGGCTGGCGGCAGAGCTGAGGGAACTGAGAGCCTTGGAGTGCCAGGTTGGAGAGCGCCAGGAGAGAAAAGAGCCTGAGAAGGGTTGCCAGGGCTCTGAATTGGGTCTCCTTGGACATCTTGGAGGGGCACAAGGAAGGAATGGAATCCCATTTTAATGAGCTTCTGGCCGTTGATCTGTGAGTCTTTGAATGGGACCGATCCTATTCTGGGACCAACCCACGTGGGTCCAAGACTTCAATGGGTCCCAGGAGCACGAGGGGAAAGCCCAAGGGCTGAAGCAGCCACGTGACCCCGGGGGGCTTTCAAACAGCCCAGGCAAAAGGGAGAAAGTGAGGGGGGACGTGGGCCGTTCCCCCCCAGAGGCTGAAACACAGCCCGGTTCACATCCTTCTCCAAGCTGCAGAAAGGGTGGTTTTTCCGGCTGCCCTGAGCTCCAGATAATAGCCACACGTGTCAGACCGACCCAGCTGGGTTTTGTTCCTTAAGGAAATTACGTAAAAAGTTTTTTGTTTTGCCAAAGGGTAGGAGATGCACCCAGAAAAATCCCACAGTGGCTATGTTTGGGCTGAGGACCCCCAACCCACCCCCTCCACTTTCCATTTCTTCATTTTCCAAATGTTCTGGAGTGCAGCCCCTCTGCCATACATATGTTGTGGGTGCAAAAACTCACATGGAATCCAAAGGAGAAAAAGTGCAAGGGATGAGGAGGGTCAGAGAGAGTGCAGGAAAGGGAAGTCCAGCCTCTTGCCTGCTCCTCTGACCCATGAGACCTTGAGCACAGATCCCTAAGCCTCAGGTCTCTCTGTTGTAAGGGAGTCGTGAGCCCAGAGAGCTGCAAGGGACGTCGGGTCCCCTGGGTCGAGAAGATCCCCTGGAGGCGGGAATAGCTACCCTTCCCAGGTGGCGCTAGTGGTAAAGAATCCTCCTGCCAATGCAAGAGATGCAAGAGAAGCAGGTTTGGTCCCTGGGTCAGGAAGATCCCCTGGACGAGGAAATGGCACCCAACCCCAGTATTCTTGCCTGAAAAAGCCCATGGACAGAGAAGCCCGACAGGCTACAGTCTATGGGGTCACAAAGAGTCGGACTCAACTGAAAAGACTGATCTTGCACGCATGAGCCCAGAAGGACGCTGTACAGACTAAACGAGTTGGTGGGTCTCAGGCAGCATCTGGCCTGAATTAGGTGCTGTTTCCGTAGAGAAGCATTTTCCCCCTCTAAATTGGAAATAACCTAAATGTCCAATGGATGGATAAGGCAGTCACGGCACAGTGACTCAACAAAAAATTACGCAGCCATCAAAAATGAGCCTTCTGAGGGTGATGTTGCAATGTGGAAATGTTTATGCAAAATAAGGACAGACCTACAAAGAAAAACGCAAAGTTTGCATGTGTTCCACCACAATGACAGCAATCCAAAGAGGGCCAGGACCTCAGAGGAGGGAAAGAAGCAAGCACTTATGTTTTTCTTGATAGTTATGTCAATAATGAAGAGCTCTGTGCTTTCAACAAAACAGTGTGGTAAACGAGGAATGTCTGAGAGACGGTCATAGACCAGAGAAAGCTAACAAGACATAGTAACTAAATACAACATGGGATTCTGGATGGAGTCCCAAAGCAAAGGACATGAGGGGAAAACCAGAGGCATCCTTATTTTAAAAGTATGGAGGTACCTGACTTTTTAGAAAGTGTGGCATTTAATGAATAGTAAAGTACCAATATTGGTTCATTAACTGTGATAGTGTTAGTTGCTCACTTGTGTCTGACTCTTTCGGACCCCCTCGATTGTAACCTACCAGGGTGCTCTGTCCACGAAATTCTCCAGGCAAGAATACTGGAGTGGGTTGCCATTCCCTTCTCCAGGATGTCTTCCTGGCCAGGGAATCGAACCTGGTTCTCCTGCATTGCAGGAAGATTCTTTACCACCTGAGCCACCAGAGACGCCCTTAACCATGACAAATGTACCATAATAATAGGGAATACTATACAGTGGATATATGGGAAATTGTGCTATCATGGCAACTTATCTGTAAAACAAAAACTGTTCTAAAATTTTTTAAAGAATTTTTTAAAAAGTGATGGTGGGGTCCATGGTTATCAGCCCCCACTGGTATCTTTGGCACCTTTCTAAGGATGGCAGTGTGCGTGCTAAGTTGCTTCAGTTGTGTCTGATTGTTTGCAGCCCCAGGGACTGTAGCCTGCCAGGCTCCTCTGTCCATGGGATTTTTCAGGCAAGAATACTGGAGTGGGTTTCTATGCCCTCCTCCAGGGGATCTTCCTGACCCAGGGATCGAACCTGCATCTCTGGCGTCTCCTGCATTGGCAGGTGGGTGGGTTTTTTTTTTTTTTTTTTTTACCAATAGCGCCACCTATGCATATAGGTGAACTTGGAGGCTGGCAGGTAGGTTCTGAATCTTAGATCTGCCCTTACCAGCAGTATGAGCTTAGCTGGTCACTTCCCATCTCTGGGCCTCAGTTTTCTCTTCTGAAAAATGGGGGTGTTAATCACACCCACCTTAGGATGCGACAGAGAGGGTAAATGAGGTAAGAGAGGGGAGTGCTCCTGACAGATGGAAGGAGCCCAAGCCCTGCTGGGGCCGGGGTGGGTGGGAGGTGGGTACTCACCTGGAAGGGTCGATCATCTTGTAGACCACCCCACGCGCCACAGTGGCACTCGGCATGCCCGTTGACATGAAGTACAGCTCCCCTTGAACAAGAAACCAAGCAAAGGGTGAGACTGCTGCCTGAAACACCACCCGGGCCAGCCCCACGCCCCCACCTCAGGCTTCAGGATGCACCCCAACCTCAGTGAGCCAGGAGGGGAGATGCTCCAGGTCGGTGTACCTCTCCAGTCCCCAGAACGGGGAAATGAGCAGCACAGCCTCCTGGGGTGCTGGCCACTCTGCCCCCACCCACCCTGGCTCTGACCTCTGTTCGTGCCTCCTTCCTGGTGACCCCGGGGCACCCAGGCCCCATCCCTGGTCCCTGCCTGGTCTCATGTCCAGAACACACACCTCTGAGCACCAGTGGGGGTCCCCAGTCTAGCTCCCCACCGACTGGCGACCAGCTTCCACATTCCCCAGTGGGCCTGCCTCAACAGGCTGTTGTAAGCGTAACAAGAGCACATGGTACCTGCTCCATCAGTGTGAACTGTTACTGCTGCTGTTCTTGTCCTCCACACCCAGCCGCAGTTCCCCCGTCTGGACAGTGACAGCCCTGGGCCGGGAGCACGCTAAGCCCCCATCCAGCCTTAATCTGTGGGAGGTCATGGCCCCCCAACCCCGTGCACAGTCAGGAAGCCCTGATGGCACTGCTAAGCTCTGCCCAGGGCCACACTGTCCTCCTGGTCTCTGCAGTGTGGTCTGTCCTTGGAGGGCACTGGGCCAGCAGAGGTCCTTGTTGTGCAATTTACAAGCATCAGAAGATCAAGCTGAGAGGCAGAGGCTGCAGGGAGCTGGGGGAGTTTGCTGGCATCAGCTCCCCGGGTCCCTGTGCCTTCAGGGGCCGTCTGCCTGAGCTCACCAGCATGCTGTCCCTCAGCTTGTCTGTCTTTGAGGGGCCTCCTCCTGGCTGCCCGTCCCTTGGTGTCACTCAGAATAGTCCCCTTGGCCTGCCTCTGGGTCTGGGCTCTGTGTGTGGGGGCACCGGGGAAAGGGCACCCCCCCACCCCTTTCCAAAACACGTTAACCCCCTACTGACCAATAGAAAAGGCTTTCAAGGGCCCAGTGGGCTTGGGGAGGGCAGTGGGGGCTGGGGCTGCCCTTTTGTAAACTTAGATTCTGACGGGTGTCGGTTCAACAAAGGTTTCCCAGACTCAGGCTGGGGGGCCCTGGGCACTGGGCCCTGTGGGGGGACACCTCTCGAAAGGCCCTCAGGAGAGTGTTGCCTAGTAACCTGGCCAAGCATCCACTGGGCCCCACTGGGGGGCCCCTCGGCTTTTGTCCAGGGACAATCAGGGCCAAGGACAAAGGCGGGATCCAGCCCCCAGGGTCCTTCTTCCTCTCCCCTCCCCCTCTGCTCCTGGCATTGAAAACACAAGCGCCTGAACAGGGGACCCACTAACAGGCAAGAAAGCAGTGCCCACCACTCTCTGAGGACAATGCAGCTTCATTCATAGGCCCCAGTGCATTTGCCATCAGGAATCCAGGGTGCTGGGGGTCCCCAGGGAGGCACTCTCCCACCGCTTGCCTGCCTTTCCACCATCACACCTGTTCCTGGTCCCATAACCTCCCTGGACTCTTACGTGTGGGGTCATGCGATCCCTCCCAGTAACTCTGCCCATGGTGGGAGTGGGGGACCACTGCTCCCATTTTCCAGATGAGGAAATGGAAGCCAGACAGGTGAGAACTGATACCCAAGCAAGGCTCAAGCCCTCTGGACATGTCACCCTTCTGCCTGAAGGTGACTCAGGCCTAAGACGCCATCTAGGGAATCCCAGGCCAGAAGGACCCAGGGGTGGGGGAAGTGAGTGCTGGGCAGGGGCAGCGTGGATGGAAAGGCCTCGGGAGCGCTCACCAGCCTCGTCCTCTGCGAAGGAGATGATGTGTGGGTAGTAGTTGTTGATGAGGCCTGGGAACGCGCAGGTCTGGCCACGGCCCATGCAGATCTCGCTGTACCGCCACTGGCCTGTCTCCAGGTTCTCCCGGAGAGACATCAGACGCCTGCAAAGGAGGATGGGCTGTGGGGTCCTGCCTGGCAGGGTGCCTGGGGGAAGCCCGCCTACCAATGCACCCATCCGCTCATCTGTTAGCTATGCAGCCAGGACGACACGTAATATGCGGGGTCCAGTGCAAAATGAGCATGCAAGGACCCTTATTTAAAACGTACTAGAAGTTGCAAGACAGTGGCAGCAGATCATTAAACCAAGCATGGGCCCTTCTGAGCATGTCTGTGCAAGCTCACAGACCGCACACCCAGGAAGCCTGCCCCACACACAGTCTTTACTGAGCACCTGCTATTGGGTCAGCCGAAAAGTTCGTTTAGGTGTTTCCATTAGATGTTACAGAAAACCCCAAACAAACAGTTTGGCCAGCCCAGTACATAGCAGGAGAAGCATGTGTGCTTAGCCACTCAATCATGTCCAACTCTTTGTGACCCCATGGACTGTAGCCCTCCAGCCTCCTCCGTCCATGGGATTCTCCAGGCAAGAATACTGCAGTGGGTGGTCATGCCCTCCTCCATGGGATCTTCCCAACCCAGGTCCCCCACATTGCAGCCAGATTCTTTACCGCCTGGGCCATCAGGGAAGCCCAGGAGAAACATGGGTGAACAAGACCGACTTGGTTTCAGCCTCCTCAGTTCAGTTCCAACCACTGACCAGCAGGAGGCAGTCAGGAGCTGACCTCCGGTTCAGAAGCTACGGAGGCTGCATAGACTTGGGAGCTGCCTCCACTTGGGAGCGTGAAATGGAGAATCTGTTTTTTCGTTTTGGGGTTTTTTTAAGTTTCTTTTTTTTTTTTTTAATGTGGACCATTTGAAAAGTAGTCACTGGATTTGTTACGATATTGCTTCTGTTGTTTATGTTTTGGTTTTTCAGTAGCAAGGCACATGGGATCTCAGCTCCCCACCAGGGATGAACCCATACCCCCTGCAGTGGAAGGCAAAGTCTTCACCACTGGACTGCCAGGGAAGTCCCGAAGTGGAGACTTTGGCATCTTCAGAATATGCTGATTTTGTCCCTACTCCCTTCTATGCTCGTCAGTCACCTACAGATACTTTCAGGCCCTGCTTGGTTGTCCCCTCCTCCGAGAAGCCCTCCTGACTGCTCCTGTGCTGGGCTTCCCCAAAGAGCACAGGCTCTCTGAGGCCAGACTCAAATGGACCAAGTGAGAGTCTGTCTTCCTGACCTGGGTGTGAGGTATTCTTCAACTTTGTTGCTCTAGCCCTGGCATGAAGCCTGACCCAGCAGAGGAGCTTGGGAAGTGCCAGCAAAATTCACTGAATTTCTGTGTTCAGGTGGCTTGGGGGTGGAGGGCTAGCAGAAGAGTAAAAGGAGAATTGGGGTAAAAAGAGAGGTTTCATCTAGACCCATTTTCCAGATGGGATAACTGAGTTCAGAGGGAGACTTTCCAAGCTGGGAGAAGGACCCATCAACCAGAGGCCCAGGTCAGGGTTCTCTGTCAGCTCTGGCTATAGGTAAACGGTCACAAACCCACCCCAGTTCAGCAACCTGCAAGAAGTAAGAATTCTCCCAGCCTCAGGCTTCCTTACTTCCTCTCGGAACAGAGACCCTGTTCAACTGCCCTTATGAGGAGAGGCTAGGGTGGGAATACTTAAGAACTGGCGATCTAGTGGTTAGGATTCCACACTTCCACTACAGGGGACCTGGTTTTGATCCCTGGTTGGGAAAATAAGATCCTTCAAGCTTCGTGGTGCAACCAAAAAAAAAAAAAATTCATTTCACATGAGGCTTGGAAGGTCCTGAGATCACCAACAGATCCTTCCATTTTATTAATACAACAAAACAACCAGAAATTGGACATGTTCTAGATTCTAAGTGCTGTATATGTAGGAACAGGACTCATAAGCTTAGTAAGCAGGTACTATTATCATTTTGCAGATGAGAAAGCTCAGAGAGGTGAAGTAGCTAGCTCAAAGTCACACAGCTAATAAGCGCACCAGGCTTCAGACACAGGTCATCTCAGCTATACTTTAAAACATTATGCCAGGTGTGTGGCTTCCCTGGGCCTCTCTGGTCCTCAGTTTTCCCCTCTGTACGATGGGAGAAGCAGGTAGTCCTGAGGCTCCGTAAGCTCCCAAGGGAAAGAGTCTGACCCACATCAGACTTGGGAGGTATGGTCTTGAACCCCCTCTGAAACCTGTTTGGGATGTGATTTATCCCACCCTCCTTTCCCTCAAACACACCCACCCCTCTCTGGGGTCTCAGTGGGTGGAGGCAGCAAGGGTCCATGGTGCCCCGGGTCCCCTCTCTCCAGCAAGGTGGCCTCTCTGGCCAGTTAGCAGCAATGACAGGTCCTGGCTTCCAGGAGATGGATGACCCAGAGCGGTCAAAGGTGGTGCTGGGGTTCCCTGACCTTTCACCTCTGCAGTCCCTGCCCCTCAGTACTGCTGTCGGGTCACTTACCCGCTCATGAAGTCTCCAAAAATGTAGAGGCCGTTCAGGTTGGGGTACTCGCAGCCCCGGTACACGTAGCCCCCGGTCACCGACTTGCCCAGTTTGTGCGGGTAGGCGAAAATCGGCAGCACGTCATCTGCAGAGCGGGGAGACTCTGGGTGAGCCTGCGGGGTCCCGCCGAGGCTCCGTGCGTGGTCTGAGTCCTGCCGGGCGGGGGTGGGGGCGGGGGGCCCCCGGGAGGGCCCGAGATGGGGCCCCGGAGAGTCAACGAGAAACGGTGATGCTTCAAGTTTGTAAGGTGGGGACAGGGCATGGGTTTGCCAGGCCGGAAGTGATTTGGGCAGGGCGGCGGGGGAGCCATTCCGGAGGGAAGAGCAGGAGAGGGAAGCCCGGGGTGGGGGCGAGGCTGGCTACAGGCGGAGGCACTGGCGCGCATCCCAGTGGGGTTGGGGGCTGTACCAGGATTGGGGGTCCCCAGTGGCGCGGGGAGGTAGGTGAGGTTGGGGGGCCACTGAGGGAGGCGTGGGCGCACAGCCGTGGAGTGGGGGGCGGCAGATCTGGGGAGAGGGGTCCCCGGGGGCGTGGGGAGCGTGGCGGTGGTCACCGAGGGAGGCGTTGGCGCACAGCTTGCGGTCGTAGCACTGGTAGCCCTCCCGGGCGCGCCAGCCATAGTTGCGGCCGAGCTCCACCAGGTCCACCTCCTCGAACTTGTTCTGGCCCACGTCGCCGCAGAAGAGGCGCCCGCGGCCCGCGCCGGTCGCCGGGTCCCCGCGGTCGAAGGAGCAGCGCCACATGTTGCGTACCCCGTAGGCGTAGACCTCCGGCCGCGCGGCGGGGTCGCCCACGAACGGGTTGTCCGGCGGGATGAGGTAGAGCGGGCCGCGCTCATTGCGGTCCACGTCGATGCGCAGCACCTTGCCCAGCAGCGCCGATCTGCGGGAGAAAGCACCGGCTGGGGCGGGGCTGGGGGCAGGGGGCCTGGAGCCCAAGGCCGCCCCCGGTGCAAGGCAAGCGTTGGCTATGGGGCCACAGACCCCAAGTTCAAGACTTCGGGCATGCACCGGCTGGGTAACCCCAGTCATTCATTTGATATCACACACCTTACCGTGCGCCATCCTAAGCATTTGACTTACACACCACCTGTTGCTTTGCAGGTGGTTGTTTGGTCCCTAGGTCGTGTCCAACTCTTGCGACTCCCTGGACTGCAGCCTGCCAGGCTCCTCTGTCCCTGGGACTTCCCAGGCAAGAATACTGGAGTGGGTTGCCATTTCCTTCTCCAGGGGATCTTCCTGACCCAGGGATCAAACCTTCCATCTCCTGCATTGGCAGGCGGGTTCTTTACCCACTGAGCCACCAGGGAAGCCCCAGTCTTTTAGGTAAGTGGGTGCTGTTGTGATCGCCATTTATTTCCCAGACGGGGCAATTGAGTTCAGAGAGGCCATAGAGCACCCCTAGTTGCCTCACCCCTCATAAACTGTAGGGCTGAGATCCAGCTTAGGATCTGGATCTGCAGAAACCCAAGCTCTTCACCACAGTTTCTAACCTCCCCAGGCCTTGGGGTTCTCTGCTGTAATATTAGATGGTCCCTCCCTTTCCTTGCAGGACTGTGCTACCGGGTGAAAACGATACTAGAAAAATGATGCCTACTTACAGCTTACTTTCAGCACCTAGCACAGCAACAGGCATGCAGCAGGTGCTCATTAAGTGTTTGGTGAGTGAATGAATGAATAACTGTGATCGAAGCCAAGTGCACCTTTCAAGAGTACAAGGCAGGGCAGGGAGACGGGAGAGAATGCGACAGATGTTAGCAGGAAATGGGAGGTGGGGTTCTTGCCTTCTCTCCCACACATGCCCCAGGGCCATCGCAGCATGTCAGAGGGCCACACATGCCTCCGAAACGTTTCAGTTCGCCCCCCACTCCACACACACCATCCTGAACCCAGGTTCTGAGAGGGGAACAACTTGCCAGTCTCCCAGGAAGCTCTGGACAGGAAGTGAGGTCCCTTCAGGGTGTCTGGCAACATTAGCCACTGGGGTGAGCAGCTTCTGGGTCTCATTCATTGCAGGACAAAAGCGGCACACAATGGAATCTGGGATGTGCTTAAAGATGTGCAGTGGGGAACACAACCTCTTCATCTGTGACTTTTTTACAGTGTTTGTTTATTTCTTTGGCTGTGTCTGGTCTTCGTTGGAGCATGTGGGATCTTTAGTTTGGGCATGTGAACTCTTGGGTTGTGGCATGTGGGATCTAATTCCTTGACCAAGGATTGAACTGCACTGGGAGCAGTCCTAACCGCTGGACCACCAGGGAAGTCCCTTCATCTCTGCTTTTTTGATGCACTTACTCACTGCAAGGTTTTCCCCTAGCATTTGGGTGCACTCCCTTTGGGCTGCTTTTTCAGGCAGGACTGGCTGGTCTGCCCATTTGATGCAACTGTGTACCCCACATTCTCAAAGAGCATCAGCACCCAAGCATTTTTCCCATCATCATTAAAGACACCACACAAGTGTCCTCTTTCATGATGATAAAACGCTTTCCCCACCCCAGTAGCTGCCCCACAGTTAAAATCCCCTATTGCGGACTTCTAGGTTCTGCTCCACTGAGTTCCTCTCACACTCTCCAGCCTGCTCCGCACCAAACTACAGATTACTCCCCAGAGCCCACACACCATGCTCCAGGCTTTGATATGTAAGTGGGCAAAACTCATAGCAGCAAAATAATGTTTTAAGTCTTGTCCAATTATCCACAAATCCTTAATTTCTATTTTCTCAACTTCATCTCTAAATACATCCCAAACATGAGAAAACTGCAGTGATTCTTATGCTGTCACATAGGAAAGCACAAGTCACAAACTGGGAACACTTTAATTACTGTAATCAACATCATATGTGCTATTTTTGCTCTCTGGGCTGAGGGAGGTTTTGTGATTTGGGCTGAGAGAATGGAGGAGGTTGCCCTGAGACTCCTGGGCATCCTCATCTATACACTTGAGACTATGTATGTGGGTGTGTGTGTGTGTGTGTGTGTGTGTAAGGAAGGGAATGGTGGCAGGCCATCTCCTCAAGCCCAGGAGTGAGGAACTGAGATCAAGACTCTGCTTTGATTTCGGGGCCATCTCGGGTGACCCTTGGGGTAGAAAACTCACATGCCCATCCATACAGCCCAGCTCCAGCCAGCTCACACTCCCCACTTGGTCTGGGAAGCACCCTTTTCCTTCTTCTGGCTCCAGCAGGGCTGGGCAGGCTTCAGAGAAAAATTTCATCTTCCCAGAGGCTCTGTGATGCCGCCTCTCAGGTACCCATCACCTTTATTCCTCATGACAAGCCTCCCCATGGAGATGATCATTATTCCTTTCTAACTGATAAGAGGAAGGCACTGGGTCCCCCAGCCTGTTAGCTGCAGGCTGAGCTGGAACCCAAAGCCATTTCTATTGCCCTATTTTCATGGCTGAGGAAGTCATTCCCCCTCCAGGAGAGTATATAAACCAACCCACCCACCAACCAAATCAGAACATACTTGTTTTGGGCGTTTCCAAACTTCCCAAAGGGGTCTCCAGCCATCCCGCCATCTCCGGTAAAGATGTAGAGGTACCCATCATCCCCGAAGAGCAGCTGGCCTCCATTATGGTTCGAGGCTGGTTCTTCGATTTCCAGGATTATCCTAAGAGAAGATAAGCCACCCTCAACAATAACAACAACAAAAATCTCAGCCAGAAGCACAAAACAAGATCACAGCAATAAAACCTCCTCTCTCTCTTAGATGCCATTTCGTAGTTGGGAAGACTTTTCATAGCCTTTATAGGAGGTGATTTTTACAAGGATCTGGCCGGCTAGGAAGAGATAATTCACATCCCTGTGCTAATGAGATCCAAGAGGCTCAGAGAGGTTGAACAACTTGCCCAAGGTCACACAGCTCACAGACAGCAGAGCTGGGACAGGACCTCAGGACTTCTGGTTCTGGTCTAGTGCTTTTTCCATTCCTACCCCACAACTAGCCCCTGCCTGTTATGATCAAGTGAAACCGTTGACCCAATCACTGGCACAACTGATTTCTTCATCATCATAGCTACCCACACAGCAGTCACTTAAGCTGAGCACTTCTGACACAGTCTCTCATCTGTTATGGTTGTAACTTCTAAGGAGGCAGGCTGGGTGGGTGGACTGTGCTCAGCTCCACACTCACTTCTCAGTGACCTCCTTCACTGCCAGGGCGGGAATCTTCCACCACACTGCCAGTCAGCTAGCTTCCAGTTAGGGCTTGCCAGGAGAGGGTGGCAGGCAAGGGGAAGGGAGGAGCCACATGTCCCTGGTTTCTGGCACTGCCTCCGGAAGCAATGGTTGCAGGAAGGGTGACAGCAGCTGGTGAATGTGGACTCCTGGCTTTCTGCCCAGACATCTGGGTACCCAGAGGGGCAAACCCCAGCAGCACCAAGACCTTGTTGCCTTTTGTTCCCCTCGCTTCTCACAAGAACTCATGCTAGGGAACTTGACCCTCTCCTTTTCCTTCTCCAGCCCTCATCAATACCTTTGTAGCCAACTCCCTGTGTTAAATTCCCTTTGACCAAAATGCTTAGGCTAGTTTAGGTTTTCCAGGATGGGCGACTGACTGGCCAACCCTTTGTTAATGCAGATAAGGGGCCTGAGATAGGGCAATGTCAGGTGCCTTGAACCTAGGACTTGCGACCTTCAGAACCAAGACCGGAAGCCTTCCTATTGTGAGACCGACATACATGACATGGAGAGCAACACACAGTCCCCAGACCAGGTCCCCCAGGGAACGGACAGCTCAGACTGTTGGACATCCATCTCCCGTCGGGATCCCAGCCCTGGGAACAGAGACTGACAGCTGACTCAGGCAAGAATGGCCACTCATTCCTGGCTATGCCCTGAGCTGGCCATGCCTACTTCTTCCCCTGCAAGAGTCAGGTTCTAGGCTTGTACTGTGAGGTCCCCAGAGAGACCCTTGCTGAACCCCAATTCTGAAATATGTTCATCTGTATACCTTGTGTTCTACCTTCAGTCTTCATCAGGAATCCATTTTTTAAAGTCATCATTGAAGACACATTCATTCTGTCTCTCTGTCTCCCCTCTGTGAGATTCACATGACAAACTTGGCCTCTCTTGGAGAATCAGTTGTGTGGCCTCATATAAGATAATGAGACTTATGCTTTCTCTTTTTGCCCTGGCTGCCAGGAAGCTCACAGGCAAAATCTATTAATACTTTAGCCAGTTTGATTCCTTCTTTTTTACTTTCAATGTCAAGAGTTTACAATTTTATCGAATGCATGATGTCCTGTTATTTGCTTATTTGTCCTCAGATGAGCCCTGGTCCTCCTTTTACCTGCTCTCTACTTCAGAGGGCCAGCTCCTGCAAACTATATTTCCCATGCTCCTCAGCTAACTGGCCTCCAGCTAGGTTCAGCCAAGGAAAGCACTGGCAGGAGACTGGAGTTGTGGAGGAGAAAGTGAAAGTGTTAGTCGCTCAGTCATGTCTGACTCCTTGCAACTCCATGGACTGTAGCTGGCCAGGCTCCTGTCCGTGGAATTCTCCAGGCAAGAATAGTGGAGTGGGGTGCCATTCCCTTCTCCAAGGGATCTTCCCAACCCAGGGATGGGAACCCTGGTCTCCTGAATTGCTAGCAGATATTTTACCAGCTCCTACAAACTAAATTTCCCATGCTCCTCAGCTAACTGGCCTCCAGCTAGGTTCAGCCAAGGAAAGCATTGGCAGGAGATGAGGTGAGGGGGGGGACTCGGGGGTATTTCTCCCTCCCCCGCCCCTTCTCTGCTTCAGGCAGTGTCTTGGCAGTAGCTGCACCTCTTCCCTGGTTCCAGCTGCCCCCACCCAGGCCCCCCATGGTTCCAGCTTCAACCCAGCGGCCCTAGCTCAAGAGCCCAGGAGCCCTGCCTCTCGCAGAGCAAGAAGCAAAGGCGGCTCCCTTCAGTTGCCTCCCTTCTCCCCAACCCCCCCCCATTTCTCATTCATCATTTCTGACACCTGAGGAACTAATTCCCAGCATCAAATTCTGCCTATTTGAATTACCTGGCACAGGACTTATTTTCCTATTGGAGACATATTGTGTATGCCCTTCATGCCAGGCTAGGTCAAAAATTGTTCGTCACTCAGTCGTGTCTGACTCTTTGAGACCCCGTGGACTGCAGCCCCCCAGGCTCCTTTGTCCATGGAATTCTTCCAGGCAAGAATACTCCAGGGGATCTTCCTGACCCAGGGTCTCCTGCATGGCAGGCAGATTTTTTACGGCCTGAACCACCAGGGAAGCCCTGTCACACCAGTTTTGAAAACAGGTGGAGCATAATAATACCCCAAAAGCAGGCTGGGTGTTGGGAGGAACAGAAGCCTGGAGGCAAAGAACGGAGAAGCAAGCAGCTGAGGGAGGGTGGGAAGGAGCAGTTTGCCTGGGGGTGGAGTGTGGCAGAGGAGATAAGCGGTGGGGGCCACCAGGTGAGAACGGTCCCTTGGGGCCAGAGCTGGGCTGGAGGGAGCAGTGGGTTGGGCCTGGGAGGGGAGCAGACAGATCAGAGTTCCAGCTCTGACACTTCCTGGCCGTGTGACCTAGCAGTCCCTTCACCTCTCTGAGCCTTCATTTCCTCATCTGTAAAATGGGGCTGTATGAGAACCAAATGAAATGAACCATCTGAAGTACCTGATCCAGGAGCTGGACTCAAGTCCCCGTGATGTCTGTTTGGCAACTGCCCCTCCCCTGAACTCCTAGGGGACTCAGCCCCCTTATAGGGTGCGACAGTCAAAATATTTCACACCCCTTGGGGCGCAGCGCAGATCCAATGGACCACTTCGCGGTCACGCAGGTGCGCATCCTTGCCGGATCTCAGCCCCGCCCCCTCCCGGCCCGGGCTCCCGGGGGGAACCACCTCTCGGAGTCGTGGTCCACAGCGTTGACGTCATCCTCGGAGACCCTGAACTCGCTGATGCGGATCCACTCGTCGAAGCCGACGCCCACCGAGTAGTAGACGTACAGCTTTCCGTTGTGCCGGAAGCTGGGGTGGAAGGCCAGGCCCAGGAAGCCCCGCTCGTCGCCCTCCCAGGGCGAGGTGAGCACGGCGCGGCTGATGTTCAGGAAGGGCTTCTCCAGCCGCGAGCGGTCGGGCAGGTAGACCCACACCAGCCCCAGCTGCTCGGCCACGAAGAAGCGGTGCGTGCCGTCCCGGGCGTGGACCATGGCCACGGGGTTGCGCAGCCCGTTGGCCACCTCCTCCAGGCACAGCTGCAGGCAGCCCTCGGCGTCGGCCACCACGCGGCCCAGGTTGGAGTTGAGGCTCTCGTCGACCAGCAGGCGCGGGAAGCAGTAGTCCACGTCGTCCAGGGACAGCGAGCGGCACAGCTTGGCGCGGTTGCCCTCCAGCGCCCAGAGCTCGCGGTCCGGAGACAGGTGCCGGAAGAGGCCCCGGCACGTCTGCCACAGGTCCAGGCAGTAGTCCTCGCAGAGCCCGGGCACGGTCCGCAGGGGCGTGGACGGGTCCTCCGCATCGTAGAGGTGGGCCGCGTAGGGCGAGCATTCCTGCAGAGACGGGCACATGCGGGGATGCTCTGGGGTCGGCTTACCGGCCGTGTGACCGCGCGTGGTTCACCCCATCTCCTAGGGCCTCAGTCTGCTCATCTGTAAAATGGGAAGACGCCATCTGTCCATTCCACCCACCGTCTCAACTACAGCTCCAGGGGGCCTGCGTCTCCTCACCTTCCTCCTTTCTCTTGCCTTGATGCTTCTGTTAGAATAACCACACTCTGACTACTCCTGCTACTAACAACATCAGGAGCTACTCTTAAGCACCTGCCGTGTGCCAGAAAGGATCTGAGGCATTTTAACACATTTTTTCTTTTATTTATTAAAAAATATTTGTTTTTGTATTTGGCTGCGCCAGGTCTTAGTTTTGGCCCTCAGATCTTCAGTTGCAGTATGTGACCAGGCTTCCCTGGTGGCTCAGATAATAAAGAATCTGCCTGCAATACAGGAGACCAGGGTTTGATCCCTGGGTCAGGAAGATCCTCTGAAGAAGGAAATGGCTACCCACTCCAGTACTGTTGCCTGGACAATTCCATGGACAGAAGAGCCTGGTGGGTTATAGACCTTGGGGTCCCAAAGAGTCGGACACGACTGAGTGTCTAACACGTGTGAACTCTTAGTTGCAGCATGTGGGATCCAGTTCGCTCATCAGGGATTGAACCCGTGGCCTCCTGCATTGGGAGTGCAGAGTCTGAGCTATTGGACCACCAGGGAAATTCCACTTTTCTTTTAATATGCTGCCTCTGCCCTCTACCTCCATGATTCACTCCACTTATTTTTAGATCCCTACTCAAGGGGCACCTCCAGGGAGGTCTTCACTGACCACCCATCCATCACCTCCATTTCCTCCTGACCTCTGTTTTGGCTTAAAACAGAAAACAAAAAACAAACACTGTAATATTCCCTGATAATATAATAAAAATCAATGGGTTTACATGTTTATTGTCTGCCTTCCACAGAACCTAAATTCCATGAGGGCAGGAATTTTGCCTGCGTTGGTCCCTGTCGTATCCCAGAGGCTGAGATGGTGTCTGGCATGTAGGAGGCCCACGGTGAATACCTAAGCACCATGCTGGACACTGACTCACTCTGACCAGCCCTCCCTCCGTTGTTTAATTGCCACAAGAGCCTATGATGGGGAGCTCCCTCCTGCACATGGGGAGACCGAGGTGTAGGTCCCGCAGTGTCACTGAGCGACATTCGGTGAGCGTGGAGGATGTGGGCTTGGTCTCAGGTGGACCCAATCTCCCCAGAACCGGGGAGATGACTCATGTACAAGTGTGAGTACCTTGATTACACTCCTGCCGACACACACCTGCTTCCTCCTCTCTGACCTTGGGTTCGGCCCCTCCAGGCAGGGCCCTGGAGCCAGACCAGGTTCTCCTGAAGAATTCTCCGTGAGATGAATCAGACCCGCTCCTCCCCTGTTCCCCCTCCCCTTCAGCACCTCTTCAGACCCTCTTGACCTTGCTGACTCCTTTTCCCCTTTTCCGGCTCTGCTGGGCTGTGACTCCAAGGCCAAAACCCAACAGCTATGGCTCCCCCCTCCACCCCTCCCCGTGGGCTTCCCCATTGATGACATTTGGGACCCCACTCAGCACCCATGTGGGCAGGATCTGGACTGTGGGGGAGTTAAGGCCTGATGTGGCAAACCCTGGGCCCCTGGGAGAAGGAAGCTGATGGGTAAATTGTTCTGTCTTCCTCTGGGCTCACACCACCCCCGCCCCCGCCCACCAACCCCGAGCTGGGGCCAGTCCTGATCTGCCATCTACACGGTTTCTTGGACCCATTGTCTTGCCAGCTCAAGCATCAGTCACATTTGGCAACAACCAACTTGCAACTGCATCCTTGATGGGTCTCCCTCTGCCCCTGGTCACTCCTGCTGGCAGGGTCCACTCACCCTAAGAAGGAAAAAAGCCCATGAACTCTGGCCCAGATTCTGCTTTCTGAGAACCCACGTAGAGAAAACCAATGTGACCAGGCCTCTCCTAGCTTCGAGATCCAGAACCCACCACCTGAGAGCTGAAAGCCCCCTCCCAACCATCCCCCCGACAGAGCAAAGGTCTCAGCACCCCAGGCTCTCTAAAGACCTCCCTCAGCTAGAGCCTCTGACCGAGCCTATTTAATCCTGTCTGTGTCTGACAGCCCCCATCCCCACCCCCACCATGAGCTCACCAGGCCAGGGCCTGTGGGTCTTACTCCGCCCCGGGGCCCCTGGAGGCCTCCGGGGATGCTCGTCCCCCAGTAGGGGAGGCACAGATGGGCACATGTGGCCCGCTCACAGGCAGGGCCCCCAGGGGCCGTGGGTGGCAGACTGCCCTCTTGGCTGTGTTCTCAGGCTCCTGGCCAGAGGCCACACCCTCCTTTGACACGACTGTGGCTTGTGGTCACACCATGGCCGGTCCTCCTGGCCTGTCTCCTGCTCCCGTGGGGCTGAGGGCCACTTGGTGACGTGCTTGTGGTCTGGTGAGCACCATCCCGAGCCCAGACAGGGAGGCCGTGCTCCATGTGCTCCAGACGGCCCGGCCCTGGCCTGTGTCCTGAGTCCCCCTCTCTTATGCTTCCCCTGGAGGCCCCGTGAGCCCTGCCAGCAGCCGTGGGTGGACCAGGGAGGGTCTGCGCGCGCACCTCATTTCTGCCTTGCGAGATAGGGTCAGGGTGATCCCTACTATAGATGCGAAGCTGAGGCTTCAAGAAGGCCGCATGCCAAGAAGCGGCCAAGCCACGGCTCAGACCCAGACCTCATGACACCCAGACCGGGGCTTTTTTCAGATTACTCAACGGAATTTCATTCAACAGTGTTTACTGCGATCAGACTCTGTGCCAGGCACTGTCCTCGGCTCCAGAGACAGTGGGCAGCAAAACAGCTTTCGGCAAGCCAGTCTGAGTGCCCTCCACACATCAGAATCCAACCCATGGGACTTCCCTGGTGGTCCAGTGGCTAAGACTCCACACTCCCAATGCAGGGGGCCCAGGTTCCATCCAGGTCAGGAAACTATATCCCACTATGACAACTAAGTTCTCATGCCACAACTAAAACTCCTGTGTGCCACAACTAAGACCTGGCATAACCAAATAAATAAATAGCCAAAAAGAAAAACAACACAACTAGCCTCACAGTGGTCAGTGGGGGGAGGCAGCAGAAAACCCATGGAAAACCAACCCAGTATCACATTGCTTAGCTGTCTGCGCCTTTCAGCACAGGGAGAAACAGCCTGCCCATAATACTGCCCAAGGTTGCCTCTGTGCGGTTGCTGATATTCATGACCCATGGCCCAGAGTCCCGAAGGCTTCTTTCGTCCACCATCTACTCTTTAGGAAGACTTTTTTTTTTTTTCCAGTTGTGCCATGTAGCTAGTTCCTTGATCAGGGATCAAACTCTCAGCAGTGAAATCACAGAGCCCTAACCACTTGACCATCAGGGAATTCTCCAGGAAGAGTGAGTCTTTGTACACACTTTTCACTTGTAGGACATTCCCTCCTTGCCCACTTTTGCATCTGGCAAACTCCTACGCATGCCTCAAAGCCCAACTCAATAGCCATCTCTTACACCTCTGTTTCCTGACTGCCCCCGCCCCTGGGGATGCTCCTACAGCTCTGTCCACATCTCAGACACAACATTCACCTAAATGTAATTCTGTAGCTTGCAGCATGAGCGCTCTGTTTCTGCTGTTACCTCCCCATTGTTCATGTGGTCTGCTTGACTAGGACTTAGTTACCTCTTTGTTTGTCTGTCTACCCGCTAGGCTGTGGGACCTTTCAGGGCAGGGATCCCAGGGCCCAGCACAGGGTGAGGCTTCGAGAAGGCAGGCAATATGGCAAAGTGATTACAAGAGGGGTTCTGGAGTCAGAGCACATGGGAGACTGAATCTACCATTCCCTGAGTGACCTTGGGCAAGTTCCTTAACCTATCTGTGCCTATGTCCCCATCTAAAACGGGAAAAAATTTCCAAGAGAAATAAACTGAAGCATAGAGTTATTGGGAGAAATAACTCCCAACAGTAATTCCCAGAAGCAATACATGTGTTTTCTGAGTAAGTGCTCAAACAATATGGGCTATCAAGAGGCAGCTCGGTGTTCCTCCTCCAGGAAGGCTTCCCTGACTTTTTTCAGGACAAGCCCTGCCTCCATGGTGACCCCTGGGGAGCCTTTGGCCCATTCTGATAAGTGTCTCTGTGTCTCCTGAATTGAACAAGGAGACTTTTGAGAACTGGGTTTGTGACTGGCCAACTGCCCCTGGGCCCAGCACCCAGCACAGGGCCAACTTCTGACAGGCTCCGAAGCACTGTCTGCCCAGTGGCTGTACCTGCAAGCGTGTTGTGCACAGACCTCTATCAGAAACCAGGCTCTGCTGACTTAAGGTACTTAGAGGCCATCGCAGTCACATGGACTGGTTCTCATCAACCTGGGACCTGAGCTACCACGTGTCACAATCTCTCTCTTCTCCTTTCTACTACATCAGATGGACCAGGGCAAAGCCTCAGGAAAGGGTCTGAAGGGGCCAGGAGGGACTACTGCCCTCTGGCTAGGTAGCCATTGTGGGCGTCGGGAGGAGTCGTCGGTGTCAGATGGGCGCCTGTTCTGGGGGGACTGTGGGCACAGCCATGGTTTCATGGTCTCTTTTGCCATCGGAAGTCCAGGCAGATGTGAGTGCCTGAATTCTGTCATTGACGGAAACTTGTAAACAAGACACCTCAGCCCCCTCCCCTGGTGGAAATCAGGAGGTGCTGAATCCAGACTCGGCCTTGGCTTGCTGGGAACACTGTCCCAGGCCCAGTGCTCTCCCTCCCTCCCACGAGGCCCTCCAGGGAAACCATGATCCAGCCTCCGCTGCACTCTCCAAGCTCACTCCAGACATGAGGTCACTCCCAAGACGCCTGGGGTGAGATGCTAGCAGTCATTCTACCACAGCTTGCTCAAGGCCAGGCTGTGCTGGGACAGTTCCCAAGGACAGAGGGCAGCCTCCTGCCAGGGGGAGGGTAGCGGGACTGGCCTTTCCCTTCTTCCTCCATAGCCCTGCCTACCTTCAGTGCCCCACTGAGCCTGGCACATAGTAAATGCTCAATTAAAACAAAAAGGCAAAAAAACATGGAACGGATACATGAACTCTTCTACGTGACTGACATGGGAAGACTACAGGATCTGATCCTCCAGGGTCCCCAGATTGGAGACGGAGGTGGACGCTTGACGGCACCGTTCTCGCTCGCCTGTGATGCACAGTGCAGGGGCTCAGGGGAGTCCGCCAAAAGAGAGAGCCCTCCCAGACCCTCTTGTTTCTTGCTCCGACGATGGCTCACCCCCGAGGGCAATGAGTGTGGTCCAAGTATCACCGTGGCCTCTTCTGGGCTGTATGATCACCAGGCGGGTCCCTGCCTCTCTGCGCCTTCCCTGAATCAGCCTCTGGGGCTGGGCAGCCCAGGGGACCAAGGAGGCACTGGAGAAATCCAGGCAGAATGGCTCACTGAGCCCTGAGTGTGTGTCTTCATGGTGAGCGGGGGGATGGGAGGGCAGGGAAACTTAAACCTCCCCCAGTGTAAACATGACGCAACTGAGGAGGAGTGATGACCTGTCCGGGGTTGCAAAGCCAGGAAGTGGCACAGCCAGGATCAGACCCTACTAAATCTGAGGCCGAGCCAGCCGCCGTAGGCCTGCCCCTCTCTCCAGCACCCGCCCCTGCTGGCTGATGGCTAGGACTCTGTGGGCTAGACAGGACCCCTCCACCCACGGGTCCTCTCACTGCCCGGGGCTGGGCCAGGGCCAGCCTCAGACTTCTCAGCCTTGACCCATTACCCACCAGGGGTTGGGGTCCTCGGGCACTCTGGAGTCAGGAAAACAGACAACTGAAGCACAATCTGTGAGGAGAAGCCGGGGTTCAGCTCTCGGGGTGGGGGTGGGGGCAAGAGGCTTCACCAAAGGGATGTCTTGGGTGGTCTCCGAGGATGAGAGCCCACGCTGGTTGGGAGCGCCATCCCAGGAAGAGGGCACAGCACGAATGCAGGGGGTCTGGAACTGCTCAGCACATCTCACCACGGGGGTCACCCAGGATAGGAGCCCCAGTGCGTGTCGGGGTCTTGCAGTATGGAGGGGCCCTCAGACCTCTGCTTCAGGTTGGGAGGAAGGGCCCTCATTGGGAGCAGGGTCCCCCAAACCCCTTGACAAACCCAAGCCCAGCGCGCCGATCATGCCCTCTGCAGGGGTCGGTGGGCGCCCACCTCTCCCCGGGGGCAACGCACGGGAGCTCGGAGCAGGACAAAAGCTTCCTATCCTGGAGCTTGGACAATGGCAGGGCTCTCCAGGGCCGGGGCACTGGGGGCATCTTTAGGTGGTGCCAGGGCAGAAGAGCCCCCCAGACTTGGAGGGAGCGATGATTTCATCAGGAGGAGAAACGGAGACCCAGAGAAAACCTAACTCAAAGTTAGTGATGGCAAAGCCCACAGCCATACCAGGATGCCCGACTCCCCGCCCCTGCCAAATGACTCCCACCGGGGGGCCTCGGGTTCCGAAGCCCGATGCCCAGTCTCGATCCTCCTCGCCCAGTAGGGTTGCCACCGCCGCCACCCTCGCATCTGGGACCGAGGCCCCGGGCGCGCGCCCTCCCGCCGCGCGCCCCGCGCGCCCGCTCACCTGGCACAGCAGGTCCAGCGCGTAGCCAGCGCACTCGGCCCACATCGCGGCGTCCACGCGCGCCGCCACGGCCCCGAAGCGCCGGGCCAGCGCCGCGTCCTGCTCGAGAGTGCAGCAGCCGAAGGCCGAGTACTGCGAGCAGAAGCGCAGCGGCTGCGGCGGCCGGAAGGGCGGCCTGAAGTCCAGGCACTGCGGGTGCGCCGCGGCCCCGAGCGCCCGGAGCGCCAGCAGCGCCAGCAGCGTCCCGGCCCCGGCCCCGGCCCCGGCCCCGGCCCGCCGGCCCGCCATGCCGCCGCCCCGCTCCGCCCCGGCCCGGCCGGCGGAGGAAGAGGCGGAGGGAGGCACCCCCGGCCCAGTGCGGCCCGCGAGTAGCCGCCGGCCGCGCCCTGAGCGCCCGCCTCCAGCCCCGCCGGCAGCCTCCCGGGACACCCGCCCCGCAGAGCCTCGGGTTGGGAGACCTGGAGACCTCCGGTGCTAGGAGGTCACCTCTGGCCCGGGACTGAGCGCAGAGGGCGCGGTGCCAAACTGGGCGCAACCTCCTGGATCAGGAGTCTTTCGATTACGGTGGCTGTGACCTGGCCTCCTGGGGCCGAGTGCGGACTGTTTCCCGTTTTCATCTGGGATGCAGCTGTCTTCCCCCCGGGGTTTCTAGCCCAGGAGGTGCGGGAGATTCTGACTGGGCCAGGGGAGAGACATCATGGGGCCCGTGGTGGGAATTCTCACAAAATCACTTAAAATGGGAATGCAGCCATGTAAAGGGGTGGTGGCGTTGCCCTGGGACTCACAAGGAAGGGAGGGAGGTTGGGGCCGCCTGGAGAGTCCACCGTAGATGCCCACCCCAGGCTTCTTCGCCTTCTCCCCTCCTGGGCAGCAGACTCCGGACAGCCTGGCACTGCAGGGCCTCCTCCCTCTGGCTCCTGCCTGGGTAAGCCTCCAGCTGTCTACGCTCCAGCTTCTGTCGGGCGTGCACCCGCCGCAGCCCTGTCCCTCTCCCCTCTCCCCATCAGCTCCACTCCACAGAGCTCTAGAGGTTTTTTAGAAAGGCAAATACCATGGGGGTCCTTGCCCTGCTGACCAGGCCTGAGGCCTCTCAGAGCCCAGGGAAGGGGTTTGCAAACTCTCTTGAGCAAGCCAGCCCCGCTGAAATGCAGCTTCTGAGGCCCAGAGATTCTGATGACCCCCCCATAGAACTCTAATGCAAGACATTTTGGTATTACTCTTTGAGCTACCTGGTATACTACACACAGCTATGGAGTTCACCCATAGCTCTCACTGCCCAGACAGGTCCCCCCCCACACACACACACACTCTGCCCCCCACTGCCAGAATCTCAGAGCAACAAATCCTCCCAGAGTATACTTTTCCAGGCGGGCCTCAGCACTTGCTTCTCCCAGGAATGCTCTTCCCTATCTTCTCTGTCTGGCAAACTCCTACTCAGCCTTCATGGCCCCTACTCACACAGCCACATTGGGCAGTCTCTCTGGGCTGCCCTGGGGGACAGGAGCTGTGTCTTTGTGCTAGCCCTCGTGGCAGGACTGAGGGTGAATTCGATTCTGCAGGACTCTAAGCTCTTAAGGTCTGTGGTTTAGGCCTGAACAGGTACCATGTATGAGCCAGGGTGTCCACAGTAAGTCGAACATCTCTAAGTATTTAAAATGGGGTGGGGGTGGATTTCCCTGGTAGTCCAGTGGTTAAGACTCCCCATTTCCACTGCAGGGGGGCACAGGTTAGATCCCTAGTCAGGGATCTAAGATCCCACATACCTCGTGTCATAGCCAAATAAATAAATTAAAATCTCTACCATGGCCAACGTGCCCTATAAAAAATAAATAAATAAATACAATAAAATGGGGGATTTAATGTAGAGAATTGATGACCAATAAGCTGTACAGGAAACAGTGAGGCAACCTGGAGACCAGCAGGAAGCTTCTACAAGGACCTGACCGGAGGGACAGCAGGGAAGCTCACCAAAACCAAGGGGCTAGGGTCACCTGGCCAGGGCTGGATGGCCAGCGGGCGTGTCTGGTAGAACTGGAGACAGTCCCCTTTAAGAGGTTCTGCCTGTTTCAGATGGAGAGAAATCCCCCAGCTTCTCCCTTCCTCTGGCCTTCTGGCTCCTCTCACTGGCCTACCTTGCAGGGGAGGCTGGGGCTGCAGCCTGGGAAGTACGACCCTGGAGCCCTCCTGCAGGCCATCGGGGCAGGGGCAGGGCCAGACGGCAGCTGCAAAGGGCTTGTGCAGCGGCCCCTTCCTCCCGGCCTAGAGCCTCGCAGGGTGACGGTCCCTGTCTCAGACTGGGAGGCTGGTAAGCAGCGGCAGGCTATTTCTCACGGTTCCGGAGGCTGGAAGTTCAAGATCAGGGTGACAGCACAGTTGGGTTCTGGTGCTGGCTCTCTTCTGCGTTGTGGGCCTCTGTTTTCTTGTTGTGTCTTCATGTGGCAGAGAGGGGCGCGGAGAGGGGGGGAAGCAGGCTTGTGTCTTTTTCCAAGGGCACTAATCGGACTCATGGGGGCTCCACTCTCATGACCTAATGACCTCCCAAAGGCACCATCTCCTAATACCGTTGTCTTCAGTTCAGGGCAGTTCAGTCACTCAGTCGTGTCTGACTCTTTGTGACCCCAAGAACTGCAGCACGCCAGGCCTCCCTCTCCATCACCAACTCCCGGAGTTCACCAAACCCATGTCCATTGAGTCAGCGATGCCATCCAGCCATTGTCTTAGCGATTAGGATTTGTGTTTGGAGGAACATGAACATTCAAATAAGATTTTTCTAAATTTACTATTTAATTATTTATTTTTGGCTCTCCTGGGTCTTGGTTGCCTCGTGGGCTTTTCTCTAGCTGCAGCAAGCAGGAGCTGCTCTCTAGGTGGGTGTGTGGGCTTCTCTCATGGTGGAGCACAGGCTCTAGGCACGCAGGCTTCAGTAGCTGCGGCTCCCGGGCTCTCGAGCACTGGCTCAGTAGTTGTGATGCACAGGCTTAGCTGCCCAGCAGTATGTGGGATCTTTCTGGATCAGGGATTGAAACCACGACTCCTGCATTGGCAGGCGGATTCTTTACCACTGAGTCACCAGGGGAGCCCTGCAGGGATGCAGACATCGCCACAGGCCCCTGGAATGTGTGTGAGGGGCTGGGAGGGCAGGGGTGAGGGGACGCAGAGCCTGGGCGATAGTCACGAGCTTCAGGGACAGCCTCACCAGTGCCCAATGTCATCGCCACAGGAGTTTCTGGAGATGGCCAGGCAGACACCTTCCCCCCAACATACACACCTGGACACTGCCAGCCACTCAGGCAGATGCTGAGGCCATGGTATCCTGCTGAGCCCCCATCCCCACCTGGGTGGAACAACTGTTAGAGATGTGTTTGTTAGTTCATTTAACAAATGTTCATTAAGCAGCTACAGGGCACTTGGCTCAAGGCCCCTGTCCCCACCTGGCTGTTTTCCGGCATGCTGGGCTGTCTGACCTCAGAGAAGACCAGCTGTCTGGGGTCACGAGGAGGGGGACCTGGGGGCCCGGACTCCTCTGACTGGTACCTCCATCATAGGCGCACGCTTGCCAGGGCCCCCACACTCTTTACAGGTCTTGGCAGTGTGGACGCGGAGTCTTTGCGCTGAGGTCCACTGTGCAGAGGAGGAAACGCGGGCTGCAGCACACAGCAAGCCGGGCTTGGAGAGCCAGGGTCTCCGGTTCCTCTCCGGTGTGGCAGAGCTTGGAAGTTCTTACTCCTATCTCACCAGTAAGACAAGGGGCGGGGCTTCTCCGCTGGTCTAGTGGTTAAGAATCCTACTGCCAATGCAGGGCACACGGGTTCGATCTCTGTCCCAGGAAGATCCCACATGCCACGGAGAAACAGCCTGTGCTCTGTAGACCGTGCTCGGTAACAAGAGAAGGCACTGCAACGAGAAGGCTGCACAGCAAAGGCAGCAGAGTAGTCCCAGCTCGCTGCACCTGGACAAAGCCCTCAGGCAGCAACAGTGACCCAAAATAGCCAGAAAGAAAGAAAGAAAGAAAAAGGATGAACAGACTGAAAACTGGATCGGTGACTTTTCCTGGACCCATCTGAGAACTGAGGTTTGAGGGTCAACTGCCATCCCCAAATTTGAAGAGACAAGCGAGTCCAGAGTGCCAGGGGGGATCGGCTCACTTGGAGCAGAAGGTACTGGATCCAGAGCCTGTCGGATGGCCTCAGAGGTCATGTTGATGAACTGCAGGAGGCTTAGAGCTGAGGAACTCCTGTGGGGGTGGGGGGCCACAGTCTAAAGGAGGAGGGACTTGATCGCTAGGGAACCTCACCAGAGGCTCCCACAGCTCTAGCAGGGGGAAGTGAAAGCCTGTGGTCCCCTCCCTACCCACCGCGAAATACTCTCACAACAAAACCCACTCTAAATAAGACTGCCCTTGAGTTACCACAAAAGAATAAATGAATATTTTAATGCCAAAAAAGAAAAAAAAAACCACCTCTCTCCAGAATTAAGAACCACACCAGAGGCACGTCCCTGGTGGGGCAGTGGTTAAAAAACCCACCTTACAATGTAGGGGATGTGGGTTTGATCCCTGGTCGGGAAACTAAGATCCCATGTGGCTTGGAGTCTGCACAACACAGCTAGAAAGCCTGCGTGCCACAGTGAAGGAACCCGCAGGACACAACGACAGTCCCAGGGGCTGCAACTAAGGCCTGATGAGCCCAGGTAAGCAAATAACTTAAAAAAAAGAACACTAATCAGCATAGGCATGTCAAAAAGAGCGAGAGACTTTCCCAGAGCCCCATCCACATCACCCCCAACATGTGGATTGCATTCCCCCAGCCCCAGCCCTCCCTAACCTAACCTCTAACCTGCCCATCTTACCCAAGCGGACAAGCTAAGAAACACGAGTGAATGTCACAGCCCCTGAAGGCTGAGACGGTGGCCACGAACTAGATGGCCTTTTCACCAAATGCCATCTGGGGCCAGGGATATTCGGGGGCTGTGGGCACACTGCCCTGGCAGCAGGAACAAAGCTGGTCCTTTGAGCCGACGTGCCCTCGAGCTCCATGTGATGGAAACAGCGGTGGAAGCCAGGCCTGCGGCTAAGGAAACCTCTGGACTTTCTTCCCCAAACATTGGCTTCGTGGCTACTTTCAGCAGTTGCTTCCGGGCCCAAAGGCTGCCTCTTGCCCATCCAGGTCCCGCCTGGGACTAGAGGTACACCCAATTCTGCCATTGACACCGTTGGTGACCCCGTGCAGGACCCTCCCCACCGTCAGCCCCGATTGCCCTACCTCTTGAGTGAGGGGTGCAGAGGAGGTGAGACTAGGCCACTTCTGGCCACCCCGGGTCCCAGCCCAGTGGGCCTGAGGATTGTTTGAGGCTGCAGGACTATTGCCCACATTTCCAGGAGCCCCGAGGACACTGTTGGCTGCCAGAACTGGGACACACAGACCAGAGGAACACCCAAAGCCTACTCTAGCCAGACTGGGTCAGTGTGGGCAGCCAGCCATGCATCGGCTCCTGCGGAGCAGACGCCTGCTAATTACACAGCCATTAGTTCTTTCTCCAGAGTAACGGGAAAGGCCCCCAACCCACCTGTCTGTGCAGGGGACCACTTGCCCTCCCCGTCTCCAGGGGGCAGCCCACATCAGCTAATCCTTTCTCCCCAGGACCCAGGCCACTCAGCCACAGCAGGAGATTGCGCTTGGCGTCCTAGCAAAGGAGAATGTGGGAGCCGGGGGCTGGGCTGGTCCTTGCTCAGTCACCCTGGCAGCTTGACTACCTTCGTGATGTGGATCACAGCTGGGCAAAGGGCCTGGGGCCAGCAGAGGCTTTTGTAAACACCTCACACCTACGAGAAATCATACAGCGAGGGAGAAAGAACGCCCAAGGACACTCCACCAGACTTTACCCACATTAATGTTTGACCACATTTGCTTCAGACATCTCAAGTGTTATTTCAAAACAAGAGGAACTGTGAGGGACCGTGTGAGAGGCCAGGAGGGTTAGAAATCCAGAGTGTGGGCTCTGCCACTTACTAACTATGACCTTGACAGGCCGCTTAACCCTTCTGTACCTCAGTCTACTCATCTGTTAAATGGGCTGGCAGGTGAGGCCTGGCACATAGTATGTGCTTGATACAGACCTGGCTGGCTCCCACCTTCTGCGCCCGACACTGACCTCACGACCTTTTCCTCTGCTCCCCGAGGAGGTCTTTCCTGAAGGCAGGCACATGTAGGTACCACAGAGAACTCAGAACCTCGTCTAACACCTTCTCTAACTTTGAATGACTGAACTGTGCTGTGTACTTTCACTCCTGTGACTGGCTTCTGTCCCCTCACCCGGTGTTGGAGATTCGACCATGTGGGTCGAATATGAATATGGGAGCTTGCTCACTGAACTGCTGTCCAGGCCATGCCGGTTGCTTAGGGCTACCTTCTGTCTGCTTTGCCAGTCACCAAAAGGCAACTCAGCCTGTCCCTGAAGACCTGCTGGCCTGCCGATCTGCTGGTCTCTTTTCAAGATGTCAGGTCCCGGGGGCTCAGGAAGCCACCCTCAGGGCCTCAGTGAAGTGTCTGACACTGAGCCCGGGGTTCAAACCCCAGCCCCCCATTTCCTGGCCCCACAGTGATTCCTTCAGCACGCTGTGCCTGAGTGTCTCCGTCTGCAGTGGCCAGGACATCAGTGGTGACCAGCTGGTGGAGGCAGGCGGTGGGAGAAGGTCCAGGAGCTGGGAGACACCAGCAAGCTTGCCCCTGAGTTCATACCTGACCCCCAGAGACCCAGGGTAACTGGGGAGACCTGGGGATCCTGCAGGCACAGGGTAGGGGTGGGGGCAGCATTCTGATTCATGTGGCCCCCAGGATCTGACGGCTGAGACCTGGTCGCAGACAGCTCACATGTGCAGTCATGCTGGAGTGTGAGGTCATAGAGGCAGGACAAAGCTACATCATGCCGGGTTTCTTCTGTTTTTTGTCTTTTCTTTTTTTTTTTCTTTTTCGAATTTAAAATTAAACATAGATGTTTTGAAAAGAGACCAGCAGATTGGCAGGCACCTCCCAGCAACCTTCTAGGGTGAACATTATTATTAACCCCATTTTACAGATGAGGAAACTGAGGCTCAGGACATTGATACTGCGAGACCTATCAGATACACCCATCAAACACTGTAAGACAAAGGTATATCTACAGACACTGAATGGAAGTGGGACAAGAGGATGCGACAAGAATTTAGGGGTGTTGTGAATGAGTGTTGTTGTCACCAACAGCTGCCAACCCTTCCTGTGTTGCCTGCTATCTTGTACCCAGTGGCCTCAGAATCCCATCTACAGCTGGGCTTGCAGAAACTGGCCTCTGAGCTTATTAGGGGCTGAAACCAGGACCCAAGGCTCCAGGGGATGCTCAGCCAGTACTGGAATCCTACCAATAACCAAGGTCATCCCAGGAGAGGAAGTTTAAACCAGAGAGATATGGTTCAGCCCATAGAAAGAGAGTCTTTCCAGATTGGGAGTTGATTGACTCATTAAGGAGTAAGCTCCCCATTGCTGTAGGCATACAAGTAATTGTCGAGCTGCTTCCTGCCAGTGCTTTTGTGACCCAGGGAAAATCCGGTTATTTCCATGTTCCTTTCTGTCCCTGAGTCTCTGAATACTTAGACCTTTCATGCATTTTTTAAGTACAGGCAATATCTCTACAGGGTTCAAAAACCAGAAAGCACAAAATTAAACCAGTGAGAAAGGTTCCTTTCCCACCTGCACCCAGGCCTCAGCTCCCCTCCTGGAAGCACAGGGTGATACCAGGTTCTGGGCCACCCTCCAGAGCACACTCGCTCTTCATTTGTCAAGTAAGTACATGTTTACGTTATTTTTATTTATGTTCTGTCTCTTGCTTGTCTCTCTAACAATGGATTTTTGGTGGCAGCTTAATAACTTGGGACAATCCCCTCTAGATGACCACATGTGTAAGATGAGGGTGACGTCCACCTCAAAGGACTGTTGGGAGATGACCTTTCCCCGATGACACCCAGCAAAGAACCTGACACGCGGTCTGATTCACCCAAGAAAGGTCCTGTATCGGGGGAGTCCAGGTGAGCTTACCCCTGCCTGTGTGGCTGCAGCAACTCCTTAGGCCACCAGGGGGCCCCATGGAGCTGCCCAGTCCTGTTGGTGGCCACATCATGTCCCGAGGTGACGACACAACACCGGAGACTCCACAGAGGGAGGGAGGCAAACCTGAGCTGGGACTCAGCATCCTGAATTTCCAGGAGCATTGCCTCTGCCTTCATCCTGCCACTGTCCTTGTCCAGGAATGCAAGGGCAAGATACAGAGGTCAACAGATTTTAAGCCATCTTTTTGGGTGTTGTTTTCATTCAGAGAAGACAGAGAACGAGATGCTGTCCCACGCACAGCCACGGCCCACCTCCCTCGCCTCCATCAGGTCCCCTTAGCCTCCGGGCCCTTGGGTGCTCCTGGTCACTAGGACACCCCTCTGCCTTAGCAATGTTCCCGGAGAATCCTGGCCCCTGTGGGACCTCTTCGCCTTCATGCTGCCTATTGACTGATGTGAAAGGGTGAAAGTCTCAGTCGCTCAGCTGTGTACGACTTTTTGTGACCCCATAGACTGTAGCCCACCAGGCTCCTCTGTCCATGGAATTCTCCAGGCAAGAACACTGGAGTGGGTAGCCATTCCCCTCTCCAGGGGATTTCCCCGACCCAGGGTCGGAACCCAGGTCTTCAGCATTGCGGGCAGGCTCTTCACCATCTGTCCACCAGGGAAGTCCGTTTACTGAAAGCACCTGGAAATCCACCCTGCCCTCCCCTTTGCTCATGCTAGTGTCTCCTTCTGGGTGCCTTAGGCTTTCTCAACACTGTGGCAGCAAGCCAGCCCTCTGGGCAGGCTCCAGGCCAGGTACCCATCCGTGGGGATCCTGTGGGGCCAGCTGTGGGCTGACGCTGGTGCTGGACTCCCTGTCCTGAGGCTGCAGACTTGGTTTCTGAACCCAGAGCTGGGCAGCTAGGTGGGCTGTGTCCCAGAGGCTGGAGCTAGGTCTTCAGATTTCTACCCCTTTTCCCTTGATCCCAGGGGAGGACAGAGCAGAAGAAGATGGAGCTGGAAGCCTGGCTGGAAGTGGGGAGCAGGAATCCATTAGACAGACTTCTCTAGGGTCTCTTAGCTCCAAGGGAATCAGGGGGGCCTGAGGGGCTCAAACACATGTTCCTGGACCCCTGGGGCAGCAAGCCCTCTGGCTTCCCCAGCCCAAAGCCAATGCCTCCTGGGGCCACAGGGCTGTCCCAGCCACACATGCGGGCCGCCACGCCACGAGGACTCATCTCTAGCATCAGGGCAGCCCCTTCTCCAGCTGTCCCCACCTGTAGGGATAATGGTGCAAACATTTATGGAGCGTGGGCATGGGCCAGGCCTGGTTCCAGCTTGCAGTCCTCACAATGACCTTGAGCCTTTTCCTGTCCTGAAGACGGGGAAACAGAGCGGCAGGTGAAATCACTTGTTCCTGTAGTCAAAGCTATGATTTTTCCAGTAGTCAGGTACAAATGTAAGAGTTGGACCATAAAGAAAGCTAAGTGCTTTTGATGCTTTTGAACAGTGGTGCTGAAGAAGACTCTTGAGAGTTCCTTGGACTGCAAGGAGATCACACCAGTCAATCCTAAAGGAAATCAACCCTGAGTATTCATGGAAGGACTGATGCTGGGGCTGAAGCTCCCATACTTTGGCCACCTGATGCAAAGAGCCAACTCATTGGAAAAGACCCTGATGTTGGGAAAGCAAGAGGAGAAAGGGGACGACAGAGGATGAGATAGTTGGATGGCATCACTGGCTTGATGGACACGAGTTTGAGTAAGCTCCAGGAGATTGTGAAGGACAGGGAAGCCTGGTGTGCTGCAGTCCATGTGGTCTCAAAGAGTCAGACACAACTCAGTGACTGAACAACAACCATGCACTATCCAGTGGGACGTAATGCCTTTCGGAGCAGGGCTACTTAGCTTGCCTAGGAGCAGGTGTGGGGAGACTGTGCTTTATCAAAACAGTGAGCGCCTCTGGTTGGATTTTCAGTGTTCCCATCCATGAAGCTCTGCTGCCCCCATCACCTAATGCTTCCAGGAGCAGATGGGCATTGAGTGGCTGCCAGAGTCCAGGATCTGCCGGAGGGTGGGCGAAGCCCCATGCTGTTGGCCCAGCCTGCAGACTCGGGCCGCACGGTGGAGCCTCACATCTTCAGTGTGGTCCTGGGGCAGCTGGGACAGGACCCTGCCGAGTTCTGGACATCAGCCAGGCACCTGGCCCCAGTGACACGGCACCCAGACCTGTCTGCCAAGGGCACTGCCCTCCATAGCAGTAATTACAGCTATTATGAATATTCTATTGTAATGACGATAATAACCTTGGAAGCAGTTTTGGCGTCAGGGCCAAGAGACCAGACTCTGCGTCAGGCAGACGGGCACACCTTCGCCTCAAGACCTTTGGCCAGTGATGCGCCCCCCTTGACCTCAGTTTTCTCCTCTGCAAAAAGGGATGAGGTTGTTGAGGGGTGTCCGTTCCCGCAGGCTGCCCCCTGAGGGGGTGCTGCACAGGGTGGAGCCTTGGCCAGGCTGGTGGGGACCAAGCTGAGGCCACAGGAAAGGAGGCCCTGTGATGCTGCCACGTGGGTGAGCCTGAGCCCGCTGGGCTCCCAGGGGACCATCAGTTCCAAGTTCCCTGGGCTGCAGCACCTGCCCGTCGGGGGCAAGCCCCTCGGCTGGTAGCTCTGGCACTTCAACCTTAAGGCAGTTCTCACTAAGTTAGGGACTGGGTATTTCTCCAGACTCCCCTCTGCTAAGGAGACGTGAATGGGATGGGTTGCCCATTTTAGGGGCTTCATTGGTGGCTCAGCTGTAAAGAATCTGCCTGCAATGCTGCAGACACAGGTTTGACCCCTGGGTTAGAAAGATCCCCTGAAGGAGGGCATGGCAACCCACTCCAGTATTCTTGCCTGGAGAATCCCCATGGACAGAGGAGCCTCGAAGACTACAGTCAGTAGAATCACAAAGAGCTGAACATGACTGAAGCGACTTGGCACACACACCCATTTTAGAGATAGGATGACTGAGGTACAGGGAGGCTAGGGGCTTGCTTTGGGCCGTAGAGTGGGGGCCCAAGGCCAGTGTGGGATTCTGAATCTGGCCTCCTCGGCATAGTGAACTAGGCTCCAGGGGACAAGGAAAGGGGGCCCAGTTCATGGTCATGTGAATGCGATAGGAAGGGAGCCAGGTGGCTGACACAGGCCACCAGTCCTGCGAACAACTCACACTTATAAGCTGGCTGCTCCAGCCGCCACCTGCCATGTCTCCTCAGATTCCAGGATGGGGACAAGGGGGAGGAGAAGGCAGGTCCCACCTCTGCGTCCACCAGAGTCAGAGAAGGGGCAGTGTGTCCCCAGGGTGGGTAGCCGGGGCTGTACATGCTTTATTTTGTGTCAGCTGGTAAGAAAATCAGACTTGTCCCAGATTGAGCCCTTGTCCAGACCACGTGTCTCCAGCTTCGCGTGTCTCCTGTCTCCACAACAGCCCCGCGGGGTAGGCATTATTGCTGTCCCATCCACAGATGAGATGAAGTGATGGTTCGGCCACACAGAGGGTGGGAGGCAGGGCTGGCTGCACTGGAACCCGGGTCAGGGAGCCCTGGGACTCTAGAACAGTCTCATGTCACGTTCTAGGGAGCCGTCTGCCAAGAGTGGGGAGCAACTGGGTGTTGTGAGCAGAGCAAGGTGGAGAGTCAGCTCTGGGCTCCAATTCCTGGCTCTGCCAAGCCCTTGGCAGCCCCCTGGCCCTTCCGAGAGTCCATTCTCTCACCTGCAGTCCTGGATAACTTCCCACCTTGCTCGTATGTTGAGTGCGCAACACCAGTAAGTTTCCAGCTTCCTTTCCCTTCATAATAAAGCACATAGTAGGTGCTCGGTAAAAGTAATTTTCCATCTTCCACTCTCTTGATGATAAAGCCAAGTGTTCTCTCCCAGACAAAATATTTACATTCTAGGAGAAACGCTTGCCTTAAGAAGGAACGTGAGGGATGGTGGAATGCGAGGCGGCGGCTGGTCGTGTTAGGCCAGGAGGTGGCTAGGAAAGACTCTTCGGGTTTCTCAGATCACAGTAAGCAGCAGCCCCAGGGAGGCTGGTGCCACCCAGGGCATGCCAGGGTCCTGCCCTTCTTCCCTGCCAAATGGGATTCTCATCATCTAAAATGCACCACTTCCAAAAACCACCCAAGCACTCCAGCGCTGAGCTCGTTTCACAATCTTGAGCTAATAGGAAAGGACTTCCCTGAACTCATACATACTTTTGAGATGTGTGGTTCTCAGAGCCAGCCTTAAAGGGAAACAGGCATTCAAAGACATGCAGAATAAGCCTGTCCCACACCATTCACCCTTATTAAATCACACAGACAAACACACATGCTCGTCATTAAAATGATAAAAGCCAGTGCCGACAGCTTTGTAGGAAACAGCACACCCAGGAAGGCTAGAATGGTTTCCCCCAGCTCTGCTCCCTACGGAACTCAGGGGTCCCCTTTCAGTTGCAGAGCTCTTACCTCCTCTGCCACAAAGCCTTCCTCGGCTTCCCGTCAATCACGGCTCCTCGTGGCAGTTCCCATAGCATGACTGTGAACTTGAGGACAAGGATCATGGCTCCTGGCTCATTCATTCACCCAGTGAGCACAGAGAGCCCGCCCCAGCCCAGCATTTTGCACACGGGGTTCTGTGATCCTTACTAACCCTTGACCTGGCGAGCATCCTCATTGGAGAAGCGAGGAAAGCAAGGCTCAAAGAGGTTCAGCCATTGGTCTAAACCCAGCTGGCCCTGAGCCCAGGCCCTTTCAGCAGCACAGAACTGCCTCTGCAGGGGTCTGATCCTGCCTGGGCGCCGAGAACCCTGAGACCCCAGGGTGTAAGTGAGGGGCCAGGAGATAGGGCCACAGCACTGGGCATGGGCAGGGGACATGAATGGGGAACCCAGGGGCCTGTGGGAGCCTGGTGGGTTGGGAGGGCCTGTGTCCAGGCAGCGTGGGAGTCGGCAGGTGAGGAAGAGGGACAGGGCATCCGAGGCAGAGGGAACACTGTGGCCCAAGGCGTGGAGGTGTGACAGCTAAGAGTGGGTCTAGGAGGCAAGCTCCTCACGCTGTCCTTTTGGTGGAATGGAGAATGCAGGCTGGAGAGGAGGGCAGTCGTAACTCCCCGGACACATTGACCTGGGGGCAATGCCATGACCTGTAAATCAGTGCAGTCTAATGTGAGAGGGAATATAAAAGTGGGCCATAGGACTCTGCCTTCTGCTCTGCTCATTTCAATTAAGCATCTGCTTGGAGCCCCGGGAGGCTTGCTTATCAGATGTGCCAGTGGCAACACCCCAGGAGAACACAGCATTTCCAGGAAACTCAGCAGGTGAAACAGGGGACTGAGACCAACAGAATGGAGTTGAACAAGGAGAACTGGAATAACCTGCCTTCATGCGCAAAAGGTAAGTCAAATGCCCAGACTGTTTCCCCAAATTGTCTTTTAAATGAGCATCTCTTGAAGCTGAGATGGAAGACCTGTTTTCCTGGGGCCTGCCCACAGAAGGTTCTGTATCAACTTTCTGTGGTCACTGGGCCCCCAGATGAATGCCCCTGTATCATTCAGGAGGATCTGCTCCAGGGGATCGTCCCAACTCAGGAATCAAATCTGGATCTCTCACTGAAGGCAGATTCTATGCTTCTAATAGGAGCACGGGGAGTCGACCCTGTAAGGCCAGCCTGTTAGTGGCTAGACCATCTCACAGAGCCTGGTGCTCGTGGGTTCCCCCTCCCTATTACGTGTCCTGAGCCCGGGAGAATCCCTCAGAGGAGGCAGCCGGTGGCCTGGCTCCAGGACAGGCAACCCCAGCCATGCCTGTAAGGCTCCCTCCCCCACAACAACAGCTGGAGTTGGCCGAACCAACATAAGCCCCCAGTCCTACCCAGGAATAACTATCATGCTGCTCTGAGACCAAAGAGAGCCACAGGCTAGTTGAATGTCAGCTTTGGGGCAGGGCAACGGGGGTAACGCCCTTCCTGCGGGAGTGGACCCACAGCTGATCCCCTTGCCTGTGATGAAACGTTGACAATGGCTGGGAAAACTGGTTGAGGGAAGCTAGGTGGCCTGGCACACAGCAGGTGCTCCGTAAGCACTATGAGTCGTGAATGAGTCTTAATGTCTCCGGGCAAGCCAGTTGAGCCCCTCTGCCTCAGTTTATGCAGCTGTAAAGTGGGTGTAATGTCCAGAGCCAAGTAAATATTGGGCAAACAGTGGCAAAGGGTGGGCATGCAGCCCAGGAAGACCCTTCTACCCAGGTGGTACAACCTGCAGGCCTCTGAGAGATGGTCATGCTGCTTTAGCTTGTCCACCTCCAGGGACAGAGAGCTCACTTCTGGAGTCTGAAGCAGAGCAGACATCGGCTTGCCTTCAAAGAATTTATAATAGGGAGGGGGAACCCACGAGTGCCAGATTCTGTGAGACGGTCTGGGCACTAAGAGGCTGGCCTCACAGGGTCAACTCCCCCTGTTCCTATTAGAGGCATAGAATCTGCCTACAATGAGAGAGATCCCGATTTAATTCCTGACTTGTGAAGATCCACTGGAGAAGGAACTGGCAACCCACTCCAGTATTCTTGCCTGGAGAATCCCATGGACACAGGAACCTAGCAGGCTACAGTCCACAGGGTGGCAAAGAGCCAGACACAACTGGGCGACTGACACTTTCCCTTTCAGTGGGAGAAGGGCCTGAGTGTCCCATAGATGGGCCTGGAGGGGCGGCCCCCACCTCAGGGGGTTCAGAGGGGCCAGAGGTCCTTTGTTGTCTGAAAAGACAAGGAACCATCAGCTCACTGGGTCTCAGGCCTTCTTCCTGGCCCTTCCCCAAAGCTGCTGACAGATGTGGATGGTTTTCTGATTCCTGTGACCTCCACGGAGAAAATCTATCACCTGCTGGCGGAGCCATCCCGGCGGGCCCCAGAAAGATGGCGCTGAGTCACCTGGGCCCTTGAGGCTCTGCCAGCCGTGGACACGTCAAGCCAGTCATTAGCTCTTGCAGGAAGGACCAGACCTGTCATTTTCCTCCGGAAGTGCCAAGGGTGACTTGCCTGCCGCCCTTCCCTGAAAGCCAGAGAAAGGCCGGATCCTCCTCCTGGGGCGAGACTGGATTAGGGATGGGGACCAGGGGTGGGGGAACATCCATCCTTCCGCTCAGGAATCCCACTTCTGGGAACTCATCCCGAGGAAACAGTCGGACAGGAAAATCAAGCTGTGCACAAACATGGCCCCCGCGGGAAGTATTTATGATAGTTCAGCCCCGGATATCACCCTCATGTCCTGCAGTGGGGGGCAGCCAGGCACCTTGGCTGGCTAAACAGCACACAGTGGTGAAATTAGGTGAATGGAGGTGGGCGGGGGCAGGGGGCGGTTAGGGATGGGGGTGGGGGTGGCGCCTGGCGGCCATGAATCAATCACCCTGCGGTTCCTGATGCCCCCATCTCCACCCCTGCACTGATCGAACAGACATACTCCCAGCTGCACCCAGAGGTGTTGGATCAGAATCTCCAGGGAAAAGTTCTGACTGACAAGGGTCTGCGTGATTCCTATCACAGAGCTGGTTAAAAAACCCTGCTCATGGCTAACACTGCGACTTCAGCTATGCATTGATTTAAACCTTGTTAAGTGTTAGTTTTTGCATCTGTGAAATGGGCCTAGCCCCGGACCTGTCCCTAGGATGCTGGGAAAGTTGGTGAGATTCTGGACAGGATGACTCCATGGGACATGGGGCTCTGGGGGCTGCTGTCACCATTACACAGGCTACGTCTCCCCCTCCCTCTCCCCAGCCCTGTCCCATCACCACTGGGGGAAGTTACCATGTGCACTGTATTAAAAAGCAGAGACATCACTTTGCAGACAAAGATTCATATAGTCAGAGCTGTGGTTTTTCCAATAGTTAAGTATGGATGTGAGAACTGGATCATAAAGAAGGCTGAGGAGCGCTGAAGAATTCATGCTTTCAAATTGTGGTGCTGGAGAAGACTCTTGAGAGTCCCCTGGACATCAAGGAGATCCAACCAGTCAATCCTAAAGGAAATTAACCCTGAATATTTGTTGGAAGGACTGATGCTGAAGCTGAAGCTCTGATACTTTGGCCACTTGATGCAAAGAACTGACTCACTAGAAAAGACCCTGATGCTGGGAAAGATTGAGGGCAGGAGAAGAAGGAGGTGACAGAGGATGAGATGGTTGGATGGCATCACCAGCTCAATGGACATGAGTTTGAGCAAAGTCCGGGAGACTGTGAAGGACAGGGGAGGCTGGCGTGCTGCAGTCCATGGGGTCGCAGAGAGTCGGACAAGACTGAGTGACTGAACAACATATAACAACAACTGCACCCAGCTCACACAGGCTGGTTTGAGGACATCCAGTGTCAAGATGGGCGGGGAGGCTGGTGGGATGTTTCTGCGGGGGTCTTCTCCAAGCTCCCCCTACCTGGCCAGGCTCAGTCCCAGCCTGTGGAGGGGAGGATGGAGGCTCTAGGCAGAGCACAGCCCGCCCCGCACACCTGGTGCGTCAGACTCCAGGTGGGGGAGTATGCCACCACCCTTCCCATTCCATTCCTGCCTGGGTCCCCAAGAGCCAGGGGGTGTCTGAGCCCTTGCTCTGTACCCACGCAGGTCCAAGTGTTTGAAGGATGCTCCTGAGCGAAGCAGCTGGGCTGAGTTGCCCAGAATCTTAAAGAGAGAAGGAAAGGCCAGGTAAAGGCCTGGGGCTGTTAGTTGTTCCGCTGAGGGGACCAGGCTAAGGGACGTTAGGGGGCTGGTTGTACATGTGGGTCTGTGTGAGCTGAAGAGGTGTGAGACTATAGAGGAGATTACAGAGCTGTGTTGGGTCTGCCCCTCCTGCAACTAGGAAGATCTGGGTGCAGAGTGCAGGGAGAGTGCAGGCGTCCCACTCCTGGGATGGGTGAGCCTCTTCTTTCTTAGTAACTTTCAGGATCTTCCATCTTCTCTGGAGGGACTGGGCTGAATCGGTGGTCCTGAGTCATTGTGTGTGTTCGCAGGGCACTTTGGAACCTTAGAGTCAGGGGCTGCAAACCTAGAGATTTGATAACAGCAAACTTAGGACTGTCCCACTGGTCCAGTGGCTAAGACTCCATGCTCCCAATGCAGGCAGCCCAGGTTCCATCCCTGGTCAGGGATCTAGATCCCAGATGCCGAATAAAACTAAGACCTGGAGCAGCTAAATAAATAAAAATAAACATTTGTGTTAAGTGAACATTTACAAAAAGAAAAAGAAACAGCAAACTCATCAGCAATAAGCATGACTCGGAGCCTATCTCAGGAGCAGGGAGGCCCCCGGAGCCCTCACCCTACAAATTGGACCTTCTACATGGAGGTGCCTGTCCACTGCACCCCTGCCCCAGCTCCCACACAGCCCCAGGATACTGCATCTAAGTGAGCCCCAGCTGGTGCCAGCCCTTCCTCTTGGGCAACTGGAGGTACCCCCTCAAGAGGGCACCCTCACCTGCTGGACAAAACGCTCCTTCCAACAGACCCTGGGGGGTGGGTTTGCGACTACATATGAGAAAAAGTAAATTGTACGGTCAAGTGAAAGGTTTGCAGCCTCCTGGCTGGGCACCCCCAGGCCGAGAGGAGTGATTCCAGCTCTGAAATTCCAGCCTGACTGCCTCTCACTATTTTTGGCCACACTGGGTCTTTGTTGCTGTGCATGGAGGCCACACCTCACTGCGGTGCTTGAGCTGCTCATTGTGGTGCCCTCACCTGTTGCAGAGCCCAGGCTCTAGAGCACAGGCTCAGTAGTTGGGGTGCTTCCTGGACCAGGGATCAGACCCTCGTCCGCTGCACTGGCAGGTGGTTCTTAACCACTGGACCACCGGTGAGGCCCACGCCTCTCCCTGGCTCTGGAAGGTGTCCTCCACCGACTGGCCACAGCAGGGACCCATTTCCACCCCCTGAATATACACTGAATCTCAGCTTCTGTGGGCATAAATGGACATGCTAATTCCCTGTTCACCCTGCAGGCTTTGCAGGGAGGATAGGAGAAGGATGCGCTCCAGAGAATGCTTCATAAACTGGAAATGGCCTTGAAGAATGTGAGGGCAGATTGGGCTGGGCAGGCCTGGAGCCATGGAGGGGCCTGGGCTGCTGAGCCTCAGGTCCAGGGGGATGTCTCGGGGAGCATCTCTGGTCCTTCTTTCTTGTTGCACACACCCTCGCCCAGAGGTAGGTTTTATTATTTAGATTAGTTATATATTTATAATTTATATATAATAAACTCTATATACTTATATATAAATAATATAATCATAATATTTTATATAAATTGTAATATATTGTTTATATAAATAATATATATTAAATTTATCATAAATATATAATATATTATAATATTTTATAACATATAATATATTGAATCATATATAATTATTATATACATTATATTAAAATTACATATAAACAATATATTAAATTATATATAATTTACTATATATAATATAATATATAGTAAATTATATAATATATATTAATTTACATATAAATTATATTAATTATACATATAGTTCTATATATTAATTATACTGTAAACAAAACAATGCATGCACTCCGGTTAAAAGCAAACCCAGTAACAATAAAAGGTTCAGAAGGAACTATTTCCTTGCCTTTCCTCCCCTCCCCCACCCCCGGGAATAATCTGTTTCTACATTTAGTTGTTCCTTCTAGTTTGATTTCCCCATTTCTCGGAAAGATGGTTCCGTCTGTGGCTCTTCCTTGATTTCTCGGTTCTAGACTTTTCTAGAATTCTTTCCGGCCACGACGGATAAGCTTTCTACTTTCTTATATCCTCCCACTCCCACATCTTCTCTGTCAGCTTCCCCTTGAGGGCTCGACCCAGTGCTTAGGTGACCAGTGGGCCAGGGTTTCATCATTATCCTTTAAATGTTGCCTATGAAAGTCAAAGAATGGTTTCTTTTTTGGTGGAGTTTGTCTATGCCCTGGAGTTAATGTGTTTAAAAACAAACAAACTGCTAAGATGTCTCTTTTCCCATCTGCTCCACTCTGACCATCCAATGGCCAAATGGTCGGGCACTTGGACATTTTACCTTGCCCTCCGACCTGGGCTCTTCCAGGCTGAACCCTCCCCCCCCCCCCCCCACCCCCCACCCCCCGCTCTGGGGACTGGCCCGCCCCTCCCCCTTCTCCCCTCCCCTTCCCCCCCAGAAGGACTGGCCCCCTCTGGGGAGCCATCCTGTCCCCTGGTCTCTCAGCTCCTGGGGAGCGTGTGCTTCAAAAGCTTCCTGAGAGGTTCACGGCAGTCCATTTTTTCCTCTTTTTGGTGACCTTGCATTTCTGACAATGTTTATATTCCAGTCTCATATTTGGCTGATGCTCTCTGTAGGCATAGAATCCAGGCAGGAAATCCTTTTCCCTTAGACTTTTAAGGCGACTGATGACTCGTGATCTTCCAGCCTCCAGGGTTTCTAATAAGAAGTCCGATGCCAGCTTGTTAAAAATGTATTAATTTAAATACACGTGCACAGAGTTTCAAAAATCAAATACAAGTATAAAGCCTAAGAAAAACAGAAACCCCCTGCCCCATGGCTCCGCCCCGATCCTGATCCTGCATCCCAGAGGCACGTGCTGTCGATTCTTCCTTTGTCCACAGTTGAAAACAACACCCTTACACAGCTCTTCTTTGACTTTCCAATTTAGGTATTATCACTTAGGGACCAGGAAGGTTTACTCCTCTTATAAACCACCCCTTCCCCCATCCTCCTAGTATAACTGTACCACAACTCTTTTTGGTTAAATCAGTGTTTACATATGACACTATCTAAACACCATGGCCAACAGAGCCATAGTACATCCTATGACGGTATTTCCTTCCTTGCAGGACTTCTGGGTTTCCCTGGGGATTATTAGTTGCCTCCTTGCTTTGACTTGCTTGGTTTTCTTTGTGCTTGTCACCCATTCACCACCAGGCTCTCTGACAGACCTCTAATGCTCCTCTCTAGGTAGCGGAGGCCCTGGCCAATCCATGAGTTGTGTTCTCTTGCTCGGCCAGCTCATCCTGGCGCCCTGCCCCACCCCATCCCAATGTGCACTGATCACTTCTAGTCCTGACCCCCTCGCTGTCCGACTTCCCTCTACCATCACCTTTGTTCAGGCGCTAAGCCATGTGCGACTCTTTGCGACCCTGTGAACTGCAGCACACCAGGCTTCCGTGTCCTCCGTGATGTAGACCATCACTTTGGAATTCCCCACTTCCTGAATTTTGGATCTTCTTGTATCTCTGTTTAGTTCCTAATTTTTAGAGAAAGAATGCGTGGGAGATACTTTTCTAAAAATCTGGGGACTTTTGGGACTTCCTTAGAGGCGCAGTGGATAAGAATCCGCCTGCCAATGCGGATCCTAAGATGTGACTCTCCATTGCAAAGCTGTGTCCTGGAATTGGGTCTTGGTGGGGCTGAGCCTGTGCTGGAAAGAAGGATCAGCCCTCCTCTTAGGGTCTCAGAGCCTCTGGCTGGGCTCTGGGGGATCCCCAAGCCTTTCCCTAGCAGACTGCACCCCACCTGCCTCACTGTGTGGTTCAGGGTTCGAGCCTGCCTTTTCTTGTGCATTTGAATATCTCTCCATCCCAGCAGGTCCCTCGTAAGATCCAGAGGCTCTGGGAGGGGTGGGACCCTCAACCCCAGGTTAAGTATCAGGTTAGCGACACAGATTCTAACTCTAGGGCTTCCCTGCTTAAACCAGCTCCCTCCGGTATCATTCATTTATTCACGAACACTCTCTGAGTTCCCAGGCTTTCTGCTAAGCGGACACTGGGGAATGTTGCTGTCCAGTCTCTCAGTCGTGCCTGACTCTTTTCTGCCCCATGGTCTGCAACATGTCAGGCTTCCCTGCCCTTCACTATCTCCCAGAGTTGCTCAAACTCCTGTCCATTGAGTCGGTGATGCCATCCAACCTTCTCATCCTGTCACCCCCATTCCCCTTCTACCCTCCATGTTTCCTAGCATCAGGGTCTTTTACAATGATCAGCTCTTTGCGTCAGGTGGCCAAAATTTTAGAACTTTGGTTTCAGTAACAGGCTTTCTAATGACTATTCAGGGTTGACTTCCTTAAGGATTCACTAGTTTGATCTCCTTGCTGGGCAAAGGGCTCTCAAGAGTCTTCTCCAGCACCACAGTTCAAACGGCGGTGAACAAAGAGGTGGACCCAATTGATAGTTCGGTTGGTAAAGTTACTCATGTCACAGCTTCTCTGCCAAACTGTGGACTCGCCTAGGGGCTGGGTGACGGGGACAACTTCACTTCAGCCCAGCCTCACCCAGAGCAGGTCAGGAGAAATTACCGTTACTGCTATTGTTGTATCAAACAGGAGGGGGCAGGCTGGAGAGAGTGGGAAAGGTCTTGGAACTGGCAGCAACCACATTAACAATTAAGGTCTTCACCGACTTCATTTCCACCGTCAGAGCATGAAATATTCAGCAGCGGAGGAGGCTGGTCTCCGATCTCCACAGAGGGCAGGGCTGGAAGAGCAGCTGCCCAGGCCTGGCGGGCAGGGCATCTAGAGGTGGAGATGGGGTCTGGGGGTGGGGGTCTTTGGAGATGTATTTGGATACATCTGCCCAGAGGTATCTTGTGCAGATGGTGCAGTGCCGCAGACCCCCAAGGAACACCACTGGGAGGGTCCCAGAGAAGGGCGGGGCTTTGTCTTGGAGGAGGATACACCTGCAGGCAGGCAGATGGAAATCGCCCATCGTGGGACTGCTCACCTGGGCTTCCCCCTTTCTAGCACAGCGATGACAGTCACAGAGGAGCACCGCTGGCCTCAAAGACCATGCGTCAGGGGTCTAGAACTTATCACCTGGAGTAAGTCCTGTATATCTGACAAGTAGCATAAGTCATGTCTGTCTCACTGGTATCTCTGCACATTTGCAAGTGTCAATTTGATAAACATTTCAAAGGAGTCATAGTGGGCGTACCTGCTATACTGTTTCTTTTTTTTCCTGCCTAATATACTGGGCACCTCCAGTATGAAATTTAGCCAGGATTTCTTTTGTGCTCTGAAAGCCACGAGGGTACAGACCCAAGAGAAGCTCGTGCTTGTGAGCATGAGGCTACAGAAGGCAGCATGGCTAGTTACAGCAGAAAACTAGAAACGAATGTCCTTCAGCAGGAGAAGAGAAGCAAAGGTCATGTGTTCATGCAATGGAAATGAGGTGGTGGAGTGCTCAGCTGGGGAGGTTTTGCTCTCAGCGGCCATTTGGCAAGGTCTGGAGACATTTTTGTTCTTGTTTTTTAATTTTTATTTTATGTTGGAGTATAGTTGATTTACAATGTGGTGTTAGTTTCAGGTAAACAGCAAAATTATACATATACATGTATCTATTCTTCTTCCATTTAGGTCACTAGGGAATACTGAGTAGTTTCCTGTGCTATACAATAGGCCCTTGTTGATTATTTTATATATCGTAGCTTGTATCTGTTCCCAGGGTTGGGAAGATCCCCTGGAGGAGGGCATGACAACCCACTCCAGTATTCTTGGCCTGGAGAATCCCATGGACAGAGGAGCCCGGCAGGCTACAGTCCATAGGGTCTCAAAGAGTCAGACACGACTAAAGCGACTTAGCAAGGACGCAGGTGTATCTGTTGTGTGAGTGTCTGTTTCTATTGTGTAAATGAGTTCATTTGTATTATTTTTTTAGGTTGGAGACATTTTTGGTTTTCACAGTAACAGGGGCAGGGGCGTTACTTCCATCTAATGGGTGGAGGCCAGAGAAGCTGGTAAGCATCTTACACTGCGGAGGACACCTCTTCCCCGCCCCTACAACAAAGACTTCTCCAGTCCTAACTGCCAACGTACTGAGGCTGGGAAACCTCCTATACAGCCAGCCGTGCAAATAAATGAACCCCAGCGACATATTTCAACATAATAATGCATGACTTAAAAGCCTGCTGCCAGAGAACACACGAAGTATAATACAATTTGAATAAAGTTCAAAAGCATGCAAGATTAAGCAGTATATTACAAGAGGGAAATACAGCACTATGAGATACAGGAATAAGCAATGCAACATTTAGGATCGTGCTCACCCTGGGAGCCGGTGGGCTGGTCAGGTGACCTTGGAGGGGCTCCAGGGACCAGTGGCATCAGTGATGCCTTAGGCTGGGCAGTAGGGTTCCAGGCATCTGCACTGCAGTTTGTTGTGGGAGGAAATCACTCACAGTGAGAAGACTAGTGATTTGAAGTGCAGGGAGCTGGGGGCCGGTCCTTCAAAGAGCTCTGCTCACTAGGTCTCCCCGTGATTGAGGGTTCCTCCCCTCCCCCTCCCCCTTCCCCTCCCTCCTTCGCCTCCCCCTTTTCTCCTCCACTGGTGCTTTGCTCCTGGAGGCAATGGTCTGAGCAGATGTCAGCAGCTGCAGGGGGAGGAGGGTATTTTGTTGGGTCCAGAGGGGAAGGGAGAGGCAGGGAGGGATGCGAGCGCTGATCCCCCACCACTGAATCCATCCCTAAAGGCAGCTTTCTCCCATCTCTGCCCTGACCCCTGGCCAGCCTGGCTTTGCGGTCTTCTGACTGTGTCTCAGCTTCAGCTGACTCTCTCTGATCCATTCTTCCCCTCAGAGCTCCAGTCACTTGCTCTTTATCAAACAAAATCTACCAGGTCCCTCTTCTGCTCTACACTCTTCTGTGGCTCCCACTGCCCTTAGGCTGAGTGCATGCTTGCGCTCAGTTGCTTGAATTAAGTCAACTTTTTGCGACACTATGGACTGTAGTCTGCCAGGCTCCTCTGTCTATGGGATTCTCTAGGCAAGAATACTGGAGTGGGTAGCCATTTCCTTCTCCAGGGGATCTTCTCGACGCAGGGATTGAACCCCTGTCTCATATCGCCTGCATTGGCAGGTGGGTTCTTTACCACTAGCACCCTTAGGTTAACGTTGAGGCTTTTGCCTGTGACGTTGGTGGTTCTGGAAGCTGTGCAGTGCATCACCGACTTCCTGATCTCCAGCACCCAGGGGCCTGGCCACTGGGTAACGATGTGAGTGAGTGAGCCCACCCTCCCCCTAGACCTCCCAGTGCTGTGCTCCAGGGGTTGATATCCTGGCAAACTTGCCCGCTAGAGGCCCAGCATCAGCATGGTTTCCCCACTTAAAAATGTGACAACTGAGACCCTTCATCACTAAAGCCCCATCCCAGAAGGAAGTCGGTGGTGGCCCAAGGCCATAGCAGGCATCCTTTGCCCTCTTTGCCAGGGGCAAGCACTAGGCTTCCTGGACAGCCCTTGTTTCAATGTACCTCAGGGTTTGCATCTGGAAAATGGGTGCAAACGTCCTTATGGGAAGATTGTCCTGATCCAGAGGGTGGGGAGAGTGATCAGGGAGGGGAAGCACATTTCTCCAGACCTTGACACTGGCCCCATGAAGGGAGGCTTAGAGGAGAAAACTGGCTCAGAGAGGGTAAGGGACTGGCCTCAGGTCACCCAGCAAGTGGGTGAGAGAAGAGCTGTGAGACAGAGCTAACAACAGGCAATGATTGATCTGTCAGCAGGGAGAGCTGGGAAGCTCTACCCAGTGGTCCCTCCAGAGGTGCAGGGAGTCTCTGGCTTGGGGACAACGTGGAAGGTGGAAACAGGAGGAAGCTGGGTGATGGGGGTGGTGCAGGCAAAGCGCAGGCCTCCCCATCGTAGAACCAGAGTCACAGGGAAAAGGATGTTGCAGAGCAGTGGGTGTGCAGGAGGCTGTAGTCTATGGGGTAAGGGGCACTCTTGGGCTTAGAAGGTTGTGGGTTTGAATCTCAGCTCATTTACTTGCTTGCCTTGTGAACTGGGACAAGTGACCTAGCCTGTGAGCCTTGGTTTGCCCCTCTGTAAAATGGGGATTGAGGCTCTTAACTGAGGACTGCATTGAGGACTCAGTGCGACAATCCCTGTGAAGCCCTTGCCCCGGGCTGGGTAGATACCTAGCAAGTGCCCAGCAAACACTGCCCTTTATTGATAACAATTCCAGTTGCTTTTCCATGGGCCCTGATTTCATTGCGGCCTCTAAGCTGTGCATGGTGACTTTCCCCGTTCAGGGGTGCAGGGTGGGGTGCAGAGAAGAAACCCCAGAGCCAGGCCCTGGATCTGTCAGCTGCCATCGCCTTGCTGACCTGCAGAAATACTCAGCCACCACACAAACCTCCACTGGCTACACCAGAGTCCTTGGATATCCACCAGCCTCTGAACACTGCCCATAAGTTTGCACTCAGTGGTCTGAGCTTTGTGGAGACAAACAATACAGCCAGTAGGAATCCATGCTAAATCCCCCAAGGGGTTAATGACACTGTCATTCTGAGTGTCACATGAGGGTTGGTTTAGGACCCCTGGCACCCACTGGGTGTGTGGTAGGAGGTGATGGTTATTATTATTGCTGCTGTTGCTGCTCTTAGCCATCAGAGCCCCAGGAAGGGCGCCACACTTCCCCTGGAACTATTCCCCGCTGTTCTCTGCCCCTTCTGGCAATAAAGCATGGCTGTATCTACACCTGCCCCTCACCATCGCTCACCACTGGGACTTGGCTTTGCTGTTGCCTCCACCTGGATTAGCTCAACCCTCTCCTTCCCCATCTACAATCTGATAAACTCTTACTCTTTAAGAGTCCCTTCGGGTGGAGGTGGGGGTGGGTGTCACCTCCTCCATGGCCTCAGGATGCTCCCACAATGATGTGTTCTGCTGCTCTCTTCCGTGGTACTTACCACACTGCATTTCCAATGCATATCTGATTGCACATATACATATGCATTTATGCATAAACACTCAACTAATTAAGTTTGTGTGTTTAGGAAATCAATGAATGAAAGTGACCGTAGGCAAGTCATTTCCCTGCTGGGGCTCAGTTTCTTCATCATCAAAATGTGGGACTCAGACTTGACTGATCACACATTTACTCAGCAAACAGCAAAGAGTGGCTGCTGGGAGGTCCGTGCTCAGGGCCCAGCCACAGAGGCATAAGAACCCCCTTCCCCTCCCAGTGTGGAGACAATTTACTCACTCCTAGTGTGCTCTTACCATTTTCCAGGTTCACAGACCCCGTAATCGGGAATCATTTTGTCTACTATATATTAGTGTACCGGCTGTTGCCCTAGCTGCCTCTCAAAAACATTTGTGTGACTTTGAATGGACACACACAGCCTTGGAGACTCAGAAGAAAAAAAAAATTGAGGAGTGGTGGTGGTGGTGCATCTTTATTGTTTTCCAAGCCCCGAAGCTACTTGCACTGGCCATCTAGAGAATTATTAGGGGCTTCTCTGGTGGCTCAGTAGGTAAAGGATCCACCTGCAATGCAGGAGACCTGAGTTCGAGCCCTGGGTCGGGAAAATCCCCTGGAGGAGGAGATGGCAACTCACTCCAAGTATTCTTGCCTGGAAAAGCCCATGGACAACGGAGCCTGGCAGGCTATAGGACACGGGCTGTAAGGGTTATTGTATTAGAGACGCATGGTTCTGTTCTACAGAGTTCATGACAAAGCAGAGCTTGTTACAATCCCATAGCTAAAAAAAACCAAAGACATTTGACATTTTGGGGATCCTGTCTTGGGTATAGGGTCTGTCGGACCATGAGTGTTCTTTGCTGGACCCTTAGGGAGGGAGCTCTGGCTTTGAGGGTTCCCGGTGCTTCAGGACCCTGTTTCAGCTCTGGACCCTCTTGCTCTCCTGGTGCCAGTCTTATGCCCTGGCCTGTCCAGCCACAGTGGGGAGAGCAAAGACTGTCCCTGAGACCACCTACCCAGTAGCCTCATCTCTAGCGGCTTGTCTTTGCTGCCCCAGAGGGATGTTAGGGAGGCTCTCGTGAGTTTTGGCAAGGGGGACTCTGGGTCCCACACTCTGCAGATAGATGATGCAAGTAAACCCCATCTAGATGGAGGCTTCATTTTTCTCTTGGGAAGTTCAGCTGAAGCTGCCAGCCCTGGAAAATCAGAGGGCTGAGATGCCACGGGAACAACTTGAGGCCATGCTCAAGTTGGGGGGAGGGGGTCCACACAGACAGTGCTAACATCTCAGCAACTTCCCTGGTGCTTACCCTTCACTCTCCCAGGAGCATCTTTCTGCCCAGGCTTTGTTCTGGGGACAGCCTTCAGGGAGCTATTCCTTCTGGTGAGCCTTTGGGGTAAGAAAGACCTTAGCCTTCTCAAGTGAGAGCTGGAACTCTCTTCCTCAAACTCAAACTCAGATGCCCTGGGCTGGGTCCTTGAAGCACAGTGTCCCACTGGGGAGGGTGACACCCCCTCAACCCGCAGGACCCAGGGACTGGTTCACCTGCCTGGGGGACCCTTGGCTACCCTGGGGTTTGACCCTCAAAGCTATGCTTCCCCCCCGCCCCCTCAGCTCATCCTTTCCTCACTACCCTTTCCTAAACATCTATCTATATTAGAGAGGGGTGGAAGGGTGGGGAAGGGAGTAGTGAACCTGTACTATCCTGTGACCCCACACCCCCACCTCTTCTCCACACATGGGCCAGAAAAAGAAAAGGAAGTGTTAGTCAAGCAGTCCTGTCCAACTCTATGCGGCCCCATGGACTCTAGCCCACGCAGGCTCCTCTGTCTGTGGGCTTTCCCGGGCAAGAATATTGGAGAGGGTTTGCCATTTCCTTCTCCAGGGGGTCTTCCCGACCCAGGGATCAAACCCAGGTCTACACTATAGGCAGCTTCTTTACTGTCTGAGCCATCGGAGTGAAGCTCTTAAAAAGGCAAATCGGGTCATATTGTGTCTTGTTAATCCCCCCCACGGCTTTCCCAGCTGCCTTAGAATCACGGATGATCTGGCCTCTCTGACCTCATCTCTCACACCTCTTCCTTGAATAGGCCACTGACAGGCCAACGCTAAGGCCTCTGCACGAGCTGTTCCCTTTGCCTGGAGTGCCCTCCCCCTTATCTTTGTCCTTCTCCGTCACTCAGACAGCGGCTTAGACCGCACCTCCTCAGAGGTCCTCCCTAACCACGGGATCTAAAGTAACTGATAATCACTTTCTGCGACAGCAGCTGGTCTCTCCTGCACAGCACTTATTACAGCCTCACAGTTCTCGAGTTTGTTGATGTTCTTCTCGCCCCTCCTCCCGCAGAGTGCAGAGTCCCCCCAGCGGGCAGCGGCCGCCGGTTCCCTGGAGAATCCCCCAGTGGTCCAGAACAAGCCAGGCTTAGAAGAGGCGCTGTACACGGTTGTCCAATGAATGGCTGGGTCGCAGTAAACCGGGACAGCCGCTGCCGCGCGGGCGCGCGCGCCGGCCGTGGCGCTCTCGGTCGAGGGAGCGGGTTTTATCTCCAAGAGGGTCCCGGGGGGAGGGACGCCCCCCTCCGCCGGCCTGGCAGCAGACTCGCCGTAAATGCACTTGAGGGACGCGAGGATAACGAGATGGATTCGCACAAGCCAGTGGGGGGAGACCCGGGTGCCGGGCGAGGCTGCGGGTGGGGAGGGTTTTTTTTTTTTTTTGCCGCGGAATCGGCGCCCCCGTCCCCAGTCAAGGCCCCAGCGAGAGACCTTCCCCTCCCCTCCCCAGGGGTCTCCACGTCGTGGGTCACAGACTCCCCCCCGCATTCCGGGACGAGCGGTCGGGTTGACGGGGGAACGGTGCGTGTTCCTCAAGCCCTCGCCCTCTCGGGGCAGAGAGGCGGCTACGGGACCCCGATCCGGGACGGCGGGTGAGCCCTCCTGGCCCTCCTGGGGCGCAGACGCCGGAGCCGCAGCCCCGGGCTCGAGTGGAAAACGCCGCAACCTCGGCGGGCTCCGGGCTGGGGACCACGGTGGAGACCGGGGTGGAGGAGGAGCCGGGGGCCGGGAAGCGGACAAAGAGCCGCTTTCCGCCGGGGAGAGCGACCCCCCGGGCCTGAGTCCTATTGTCCGCCGTATCTCAGACTAAGCAGGACTCTGGTGCCCTCGGCAGGGAGAAGGGGAGCTGTCCTTCCGATCGCGGGTATTTGTTTATTTGGGGCGGGGGACGGCGGGCGGGGCGCGCGGGCCCAGGAAGGGGCTGGGCGCCCTTTTCCACTCGTCTCCTTTAAGGGAAGCCCTGCCCTACCTTTCCCACCGTCCCCCCCTTCCCCGCAGCCGTACCTGCATTTTAAAAGCGCCCTGTAGCCCTGCGATTGGCGGAGGCCGCGTCCTCCGGCCGCAGAAACTTGAACCGCAGGGGGGGGGGCGGGGGGCGCCCGGAGGGTGGACTGTACCATCTCCCCCGGCGTCCCCCGCGTGCGCCCCGCCCCTCCCACACACCCCCGGGGAGGCCCAATCGGACGGGCGCGGGGGTGGGACCACGGCTCGAGCGCGCCTCTGGCTGGGCGCCGGGCGGGCGGGCGCACGGTGCGGGGGAGACGTGGGGACCTGCCGCGCCTCCGCCCGCCCGCCCGCTCGCTCCCCTCGGAGGCGGGGCCCGGGCCGCGTGCGCCCCGCCCCTTCCCCGCCCGGAGTAGGCGGGGCGGCTGGGGCTCCGGAGCTGGGCCGGGGGCGGGCCTCCGCCTGCTTAGCCCGAGCCGGGAGAGAGCCCGGCACCGCGGCCGCCGACGCAGCAGCGCTCGCAGCTCGGCGAGTCTCGAGACGCACCGATTCCCTGGGGCGGCCCGTGCGGCGGGCAGGCGCTGCGTGAGGGCGCGCGAGGCAGCGCGGGGCGGGCCGCACGCGCCCCCCGGCCGCCACCACCACCCCCACCCCACCCCGCCGCCCGCGCGCGGACCGGCCCAGCGCAGCCCCGGCACGGGGAGCGCCGGGCGGGCGAGGGCGCGGGCGATGCCGCGGTGACGGCCCCGCCATGGCGAAGCCCCCGGCGGCAGCGGCAGCGGCGGCGGCGGCGTCGGAGGAGCTGAGCCAGGTGCCGGACGAGGAGCTGCTGCGCTGGAGTAAGGAGGAGCTGGCGCGGAGGCTGCGGCGCGCGGAGGGCGAGAAGGTGGGCCTCATGCTGGAGCACGGCGGCCTGATGCGCGACGTGAACCGGAGGCTGCAGCAGCACTTGCTGGAGATCCGCGGCCTCAAGGACGTGAACCAGCGGCTTCAGGACGACAACCAGGAGCTGCGCGAGCTGTGCTGCTTCCTCGACGACGACCGGCAGAAGGGGCGCAAGCTGGCGCGCGAGTGGCAGCGCTTCGGGCGCCACGCGGCCGGTGCCGTGTGGCACGAGGTGGCCCGCTCGCAGCAGAAGCTGCGCGAGCTCGAGGCGCGCCAGGAGGCCCTGCTGCGCGAGAACCTGGAGCTCAAAGAACTGGTGCTGCTGCTGGACGAGGAGCGCGCGGCGCTGGCGGGGGGCGCGGGCGGCGCGGGCGGCGGCGGCGGCGCCGGCTCCCGCAGCTCCATCGACAGCCAGGCCAGCCTGAGCGGGCCGCTGCCCGGCGGCGCGGCGGGCGCGGGTACCCGGGACGTGGGCGACGGCAGCAGCACGTCGAGCGCGGGCAGCGGCGGCAGCCCGGACCATCACCACCATGTCCCGCCCCCGCTGCTGCCCCCCGGGCCGCCCAAGGTCCCGGACAGCAAGGGGGTCGCCACGCGCCGGTCCCTGGACGACCTTTCGGCGCCGCCGCCACACCACCGAAGCATCCCCAACGGCCTGCACGGTAAGGACGGCGCCGGCTTGGCAGGGCGCGTCTCGAGCCCAGAGCCCTTTCCCTTGCGGGCGGCCGCCTCTCGGGACCCCTCCTCCGGTTGGCGTCGGAGAGATCGCCAGGTCGCCCGCAGTGAGGCTTTTTTTTTTCTTGGTGCTGAGTTTTCCGGTTAAGCGATGGAGGCATGTCCCTGCGGCGCTGAATCCGCAGCCGGTCCGGGACCCCCAGACTCCTCAAAAGTTTCTCCCCTGCGGAGGTTATCGGTCTCAGAATCTGGGTCCTTAGGGCTGGCTGGAGGTGCCGCAGCTCTGCCTGGAAGCCGGGACCGGGAAGTTTTTAATGGGAAAAAAAAAAGTCATAGGCCCTTTGAGCGAAAGTAAAATGTTCCCTCTTCTTGGAACAACAGGCAGTCCCCAAGCAATGTTCCCGTGTGTGCCGGGCGGAGCTGGCTTTCCACCTGGGCTTTTCCGAGCTAGCTGTCTGCCCCAGGGAAGGATCACAGGCCAGAGTACTGGGGCCGGAAAACCTTCTTGGTTTGCTATTACTTCTGCTCAGCGCCCCACCCCCACCCCCGGGTTGGGGGGCGGACTTTTCTCAACTGAGGCTCTTAAGATTTCCCAGAGGAATATAGGCTTGGCCTGGATCCTGGCATTCTGTCTTCTAGGGCCTCAGTTTCCTTATCTGTAGAATGGAGCCGATAATCCCTACCTCCCGATTTGAGGCAGAGATAAAAGCCTCTGAAGGGTCTGTGAACTGCTGCTCACCTTACAGGAAGTGCGGAGGTTGGGAGGTTGGCAGCAGCGGCTGGGTTGTGGGAGGGAGGACCTTTGGCCTCCTCGGGAAAGCCCAGCTACTGTCTTCCAGCTCACAGGACTGTTGGGGCCCGGCAGAGGCCTCTGTAGGAGCGGGGCGGTCAGTCACCCACCCCATCCCCAGCCCTCTGATCGGGGGCTGTTTCTCCTGCCCCGCTCCTCTCCCTCCTCCCTGTCTTTCCACATTTTTGGTGGCTTGGCTCCTGCTTCTGGTGGCTTTTCTTGCTGCCTGAACTATTTGCCTGAAGGGGGAGATTAAACAGCCCTTTCTGGTTCTCTTTAAAGGCTTTCCTATTTCCTAGTTCAGAGAAAATGTATCTAGGCCTTAAATGACTGTTCTTCCCCTGAGTGACAGCCTGGGAGCCGGGTGGGGATGGGACATGCTCTCTTTGCTTTGGTGGCCTCGTGGCCTCTGCAGGTGCCCCGGGCTGGGGGCTGGGGTGGGAACTGGCCTGGGGCGAGGGGGCCAGAGGTGGGGCACTAGTCGGTTGCAGTTTTTATTTACCTTTTAAGCCTGTGAGTTGGGGCAGGGCTAGGTGTAGAGGGATATTTTGTTACTGATTAGCCATCTAAGGCTACAACTTGGGTTTCTCTCCAGTGACTCAGTATCCACCTCACCTCCCATCAGCGAGCTCCTTAAGGCCAGTGGGAGTAGCTCAGAATTAGGTGGTTTGCACCATTTGGGGAAATGAGGAGTCCCAGTCTCAGCCTCTCTGGTCTTGCTTTCTGGGGTGGGGGCGCTTGGGAGCGTCAGATTTCTGGGCCTCGGTTTCCCCAAGTGCGGTAGGAAGCGGAGGACTGCGGCCGTCTGTGGCTAAGAAGCGAAATGTTTCTGGTTTTCGGCTGCGTCATCAGTGACACTTGGCGAGGGTGTTTCTCTGCAGGGCACTGAAGTGACAGGGCATACTGGCAGAGAAGTTCTGGCACATTTTGGACAAAGAGATGCGGACCCTGTCTTCGTCTGCTGCAGCAGTGAGCAGAGCAGGTGTGGAGGACCGGATCCCACCTGAGGTTTCCCAGGCCACTGAGGGGCAGGTGGGGTGGAGCTGTAGGGTTTCCTGTAGAATCCACGCTCCCCCAAGACCGGTGCACACAGGGAACAGGACTGCCACAGATTCTCTGGGGGCACAGCTTTGTGTCGGGCTGAAATAAACACTCGGTGTTATGATCACAAACTTCAGTCATCAGTGGATTCTTGTCATTTAGTTTTGCCTCAAAGTTGTGCGTGGCCTTGAGATGGTCTCCCAACAGTATGAGTGGGAAACAAGGAAAGGCCCTTTTCTTAAAAGCCACTCTGCAGCCCCTGGACCTGTAGTTTTGGGCGGAGAGCAAGCTGGAGATGAGGCAGATAACAGGCCCCAGTCTGGGTGGTGGTGAAAGTAGAATCCGATAGCAGACTGGTGCCTCAGATCCTTTGCTCTCTGCTTATCCTCACAGTTACCCTTCGAGGCAGTGTTATCCCCATTTTACAGTCAAGCAAGTAGAGGCTCAGAGAGGTTCTGAGCAACAACTGGGAAGGCAACTGAGATTGAAACGTCAGTTGTCAGTTGCCTGGGTGGTGCTGCGGGGGTCATGTACCGCTCAGGCCCTGGGCTGGCTCCTGTCTCTGGCCTGTTGTCATTTTGGCTGATAATATTCATCAACAGACACTGCTGAGTCCCTGTTCTTGATTCTGGCCCTCGTTTGCCCTGCTTCTCCTGCCCCAGCAAATGTCACTTCCTTATCGGTGACCACTGAGCAGATGGTCGATAACCTCCATACCCGGAGGGCTCAGACAATCTCCCGTTGGAATCTCCGCTCTTCCCTCTTCTCTGTCCAGGGACTTCACTTCGGGAGCCTCTCTCTGCTCCTCTTCTGTAGAGTGGGGTCCTCCTCTATCCCTGCAGACCGTGGGCCTCAACAGTTGTCAGGACCTTGTCGTGCGTGCTTCTCCCAAGGATCCTCATGAGAAAGAGAGGGACCCGTTGGGAGTTTGCCAAATAGACATCGGCCATTCTCTTTGAAGCTCTGTTTGCTGTTTAGACAGATAGCTCTCTTGAATGTTTGCGGCTGAGGCGGTGTCTGGTTGTACCTCCTGGGGCACAGTGGCCCTATACTCCTGTCTTGAAACTGCAGGCTACCTGCAGCCCCGCTGGGTGCCCTTGGGGCCCTAAGTGACCGCTGTGGGTGGCGGCCCATCTGTATTCCAGGTCCTCCCAGGATGGGTCTGGGCCTGACCGGCCTGTGAATGGGGATTCAGATAGGCCTATTTTCTTGGTCTTTTTTTTTTTTTTTTTTTTTTGATTAGTGGACTGGGCTAAGCTGATTAAAGTTTGGACTGGGATGCTCTTTGCTCTAATTGAGTCGAGGGGCAGACTGGGACAGGCGAGCCCCAAACATCAGAAAGTCAGGTCTGCACTTTGAACTAATGCAATTTTCAAACAAAAGTTATTTTTAACAGTTCTCCCTCCCCCTTCCCGGTCCTGCGTGTCCCACCTTCTTCCCTCCCGCCGCCCACCGTGTCCCGGTTCACCTCCGGCCCAGTTCCCCCATCATGTCACATGGTCCACTCCCCCTTTCGCTAACCCCAGGAACTAGGGCCTCCAGCAGCCCTTTGTACAGGCCCCATTTATACCTTTAAAAGTTTGCATGAAAAGTTTGAGCTTCTCAAAATAAGATGGGTTTGTTCTCCTGATTGTATATTTTTTGTTGATTTAAGGGGAGGATGGAGTGAGAGTGGTCTGGGCCTTTAAAAAAAGACAGAGCCTCTGGCCTTGAATAGGTCTTTTATGAGGGGATCCCAGCTCAGCAGCCCCAGGGCTGAAGGCTTCTAGGCAGCTTTTCCTAAACCCCTGCCAGGCCAGGGGGCAGAGGTCAGTGAAGACATGGAGGCGGGGTTGAATAAGCCTTTCCGCCTCCCTCCCCATCCTGGCCCCACTGCCCGTCAGTGGTCTGGGGGTACCAGACCCCCAGGGCCAGGAGCTCGCCCGCTGGTAACCCAGGGCAGGTGTCCTGCACCTCACAGTTTATACCAACCAGAGTGTCCCAGTCCCGACTCCATTCTGTTCAGAGCTCCTAAGTGGTCCCATATCTAATGGAGAAACTGAGGTCTGGAGAGGTGAGGTGACTGGCTCCCAGTCCTGTGGGCTGGCTGGGGCAGAGAGGGGTGGCTGGATCAGTCCAGGGGATCCAGGACAGTCTGAGACACCCCCCCCCCCCCCCCTTCCCCCAATGGGAGGCCCCTTCCAGCAGTGGAAGGCTACTCAGAGCTTAATCCTGGGCAGAGCGCCTGTGACCTGTAGATAGACCCAGGCAGGGCAGGGCCTGTGTAGCTAAGGTGTGGCTCCCCTTCTCAGGCCAGACCCAGAGCCTCAGTCTTGCTATCCTGTTTCCTTGCCTGAAGTTCACCACTCCAGAGATCTGTGGATGGGGAAGGTGCCAGCTTCCATGCACGGGGTCCCTCCTCACATCTATTTTCATTCCCTTGCTTGCTTCCCTGCCAGACAGCTCCCCTCTGCTGTTGCGGCCCCACCAGACCCCTCCCCCAGGGCCTGGCCTCTGCCTTCATAGGACACAGACTTGGTTTTTATCCATTAGCAGGGAAACCCTCCGCTGCTCGCAGCCTGTGTTTTGCACCCGTGGGGGATTTCCTACGCTCTGCTGGTCCTCCTCGTTGGCACAAAACACTGGAGGCTTGGACCCTGCTTGAGTTCTCTGACCTCTGTTTTCTCATCTGCAAAGTGAGAAGCTGTGACCTGCCTTCGGGTTGAGGAAGGAGGGACCGTAGGGATGTGTGAAAGTAGGCAGAGTGAAGAGGAGCCAGCTTACTGCACGTGGAAGCCTCGATTTCCTCATCTGTGTCCCGAGAACTGAGCCTCAAAGGATGGGCTCAGGGACTCTCCACTATCACCTGGACTCCTGCAGACTTGCCTCCTTGGGGTGGGGCTGTGGGACCCCCATCACATGCTCGTGAATGGATCCTTGTGCCTACCCCCTGTCACAGCCACAGGAGTCCTTGTCTGGTTGAATGGAAAGGGGTGGCATTCCAGCAGCAGAAGCAGGTCTTCAAGTGGATCTGGACCAGGGGTGCTGAGAGCCCAGGGCCTGCAAAGTGCTCTCATGACCTGCAGGGAAGCAGGGGGCCTGGAAGCCTCTTCTTGGAAACAGCAAGAGCCAGCATGTTGAGCCAGGAGATGGAAGGCTTTGGAGTTGGTGAGCTGCTGCTAGGCTGGGAGGGCTGTCAGCTCAGGGGGATTAGTGCTGTGTGCACACCTCCAGAGTTCCAGCAATTCGGACTTCAGCTCCTGCAAACAAGTGTGGTCCAGGTGGACCTGGTTGCTTCTGGAGGTGGGGAGCTCCCCATCAGGGGAGGCATGCAAGCCCAGGGCATTCCTGAACCCACTACAATGAAGCACTCAGACAGCTGGGCAGCTGGTTGTGCGAGTCCAGAACAGGAGTAGAGAATAGTCCAGAGGCAGGTGGGTGGGGCTGGTTGTTGAGAGAATTCGCCCTTCAAGCAGGAAGGAAAACAAGAGCAGACGTTTCTTCAGCGGTTACTCAGTCTGAGAGTGCCACGCGCGGTGATTCATGTAGCTGGGCTTGGGGAGTGGCAGTTCGGGAGCGTCCATCTGGAGTCCATCCATCTGGTGTGGGCTGCGTTGGGGGCCTTCGGGGTGGTCATCGCAGGGACCATGGTCACAGGAGAGAAACTTCTCTGCAGGTCCTCAGACTAGGAGCGTCTGCCTCAAAGCCCTGCCTGTGTCCTTGTGACTTCTGACGTCTGGAGTCAGGGGCTCCACTCTGAGCTATTGGGGTGCTCAGGTAGAGCTGCATTTATGGGCGACACACCTCTCTCTCTGCAGCCTCACTGTGCCTGCCCATGGAATACTTACACCCACGGTGGCTCTGCCCATGCCTATAACCTGGGTGCCAGGGGTTCCCTGCAGGGAGTGCCCTGGGATTTCAGAGCTAGGAAGGAGGCAGCGCTCATCTCCCTGGAGTGAGGTGGTGAGGGGACCCCAGTGGCTTCCCTGAAGCCTTGTGGTAGAGGAGCAAGTTTGTCTATGAAAGAGAGCTGATGCTCTTTTGATTATGAACAGGAAGGAATGGTCCCCCACACCCTCAGCTTCCAGGCATCGAGAGCTGGTCACTGTTACCTGTTCCCTCTTGCTGTCCCCTGCTGACACAGGCAGGGGCAGGAGGGTGGAGGGCAAGTCTGGAGCTGGGTCAGTCCCCTGGTGATGGATGCCTCATGGTTGGTCTCCCCTGTCCAGGGAGCCGGGTAGAAAGATCAGGAGTTGTATTGATTCATCAGTAAATGTTCTTGGGATCACCCTGTGTATGATGTTTAAGCAGAGGTGTGGAGTGTCGTTTAACCAGAGCAGAGCCCGAGGGCCCTGGGGAGTAGGTGAGGGTCTGTTTCCCTTTCCTCCTTCCTGCTTCCCCATTGGCCAGAGGCCCCAGTCATTTGTTATTTCCTGAATTCGAACGTGGGCTTCCCCCCCTGTGTTGCAGTGCGGAGTTGCATCTTAGAATCAGCGTGTGTGTTTACTGCAGGGTCTTCCCCTCCCTCTCTCTGGAAAATCGGGCATCTGTGACTGATGGTATCTTAAAGAAGAGGAAATGCTGTGCCTGGGAACTCCGGAAACCCGGGAGCAAACTGCCTGGAGCCCTGAAGGCTCTCAGAGGAGACTGGGAAGGGAAGGGGACCCGCCCCAGGCTTGGCCACACCAGTGCTGAGATGCACTGGGCAGGGTGGGGGGGGGGGGGGGGGGGGGGGGGGGGGGAGGAGGATCCCCGTTTCTGCTGAGGAGGGGGCTCAGGGCAGGGAGGCAAGTCGCATCAGGTCATGTGGGGGTGGGGAGGGGGCCGTCCACATGAAGCTGCAGCCTGTACCCCCGCCACCACTGTGTGACTTCATCATGCCCCCTTCACTCTCAGAAGTGCCCCGGTGTGCCCGGAGCTCAGCAGAGGGAGATGCCTGGAGTTGGGAGCTGAGACAGAGCAAGTCCGTGCAGGCAGGAGAGGAGGGGAGAGGCCAGGCATGGAGGGAGGAGCAGCTGGAGCACTATGACATCTGGCTCGGAGGGGTGATGTTGACTGCGCGATGCTGGGGCAGGTGGCTCTGTGCCCCTGCCCTCACTGCGTCCCCCGCTGCAGTCCCTGGACCAGGCTCTTCCAGCTGTGACCTTCTAGGAGTTTTTTCTGCAGTCAGAAGACTGCCACTTCCCATAGTCCATCTGCTCCCTTCCCCTTGCACTCCGCTGAATATTCACACGGTAGGGGGCGGGGCGCCACCGCTGATACAGTCCCCACATCTGGGGTGATTTTGGGGGCATGGTTGTGCCCTAACCATCCCTACCCCCCCACTCCCCACATCAGGGCACTTTGGGTGGATCGGAAAACACAGAACCAATGACCGCAGCCCACTCGTGAGCTGACCTCATGCAAGCCCCATCTTCTCTCTGGGCCCTCATTTTGCCCTTCTGTAAAATGGGGGGCTTGGGTGGGCCATGCCCAGGGTGCCAGAGACCTTCGCATCCTCTGGCCCCTTGACTCCACGTTCCTAGAGCTGGCAGAGCCACAAGGAATCTCCTGCCCTGCTCATCCTGCCTCTGGTTGTCACCTTTGTGGTTAGGTCACTTGCAAGTGGCTGGTCCTCAGTGGGGGCAGGTCTGGGTGGTGGCGGGGCTGTGGCTGCCGTGATGACAGGCAGGCACTGCTCTGTCCGGCACTGAGGCCAGCCTGTCCTCCTGAGGGGCCCTGGTGAGGGCCCCGGTGGAATTACCTGCCCCTGCCATCTGATCGCCTTCTGCAGGCCTGGGTGCTGCCTGCGGAGCCTGCTGGGCTCCAGTCCTCTGGAGTGGGTTGCCCAGGACAAGGCCGTCTGTTCCGGACTTAGGCCATTTGCTAGCCTGTCTGTTCCCAAGCCCATGACCTCCCCCAGGCCCTGGCATATGGTAGGTGCTCAGTAAATGGTGAGATGAGAAATGAGCAACCCAGAGGTGCTGGATGAGTTCTCCTTCTAAACCCGACAGTGGTCCATCCGCTTTGGCCACCTGCCTTTCTTTCTTTTTCCATTTGTGCCATTTGGCGCCAAATGGCCTTCAACTCCTTAAAAAAAATCATATCACCTCCCCAGCCCCCAGGGTGGTGACTTGTGCATCCCACTGCCCCCCTCCACCCCCGCCCCCGCCTGCTTTCCTCTTTGCTCTTAACAGCTCCTTAGAAGCACATCTTTGCTTTTATCAGTGGTTCTCAACCTTGGCTGCATATTAGACGTCACCTCTGGGAACTTGAAGAAATGTCAGTGCCTGGACCAGTCCTTGGAGATGGGCCCATCTGGTTGGAGGGGGTTGGAGACTCTCCCTGGGGGCTCCTCTGTGGTGGGAAGCTCTGGGGGACGAGCTGTGGGGTCCACCCAGACCATCTGAGCTGGAGGTGGCCCGTCCACAGGTCAGCCAGTGGCAAGGACGCTTCCCCGCACTGGGGCATCACAGAGCCCGGCCCGCGGGCCTGGAGGCTGGTGTCACCTCCCATTAGCCGTGAGCGTGAGACAGGCCCTTTCGGATGGTCGCTTGCCCGCATTTGCCGCCTGGATGCCCAGGGAGCTGGCTTTGGTCTGCCTGGTACAGACAGTGGAAAGCTGGGTCTGAAGCTGGCCTTGCGTATGCTGAGCACCCACCCCAGCCCTGGACACGGCTCAGCCCTGTGGTCCCCCCCATCCCCCTGCCCCCTGCTGCCCCCGCTGGGAGCCAGAGCAGACTGCCAGGCATTAGGCTGGGAGGCACTGCCTTTGTCATCCCCGTGGAGCAGGCGGTGGGTGGTGGGGGGAGGCTGGGCCACCCCAGAGGGGCTTGGGGCCTCCTTAGGGCTTCAGTCAAGGGGACAGGGCCGGCAGCACCCAAACAGCAGGAGAGCCGACCCATTTCCAGAAATAGCCTGCGCACTGTCAGGGGAAGCATCTCTTTGTCTTCCCCAATCTGTCTTTCTGTCGGCTCTGGGCTGTAAGGCAAGAAGCAGGCGTGCTCTTGTCTTGGCCTCTGCGGCTCTGGGAGCGGCCCGCCCCCCCCCACCACCCCCCACAAGGGCCCGATTGTGCGGCGCCCCAGCCCCCGAATGGGCCCGCCCCGCCCGGAGCGCACCGGCTCCTGTCCTAATGAGCCCGCTCTGGGAGTGGCCCTTTGTGGCGGGTTCCGGCCACGCTGCCTGTGCCAGGGGCTCCCAGAAGGCTCGATTCACATCTCCTGGAGCTCCGGGGATGGACAATGGGAGCCTCCCGCTCTGCCCTTTTGCCTCTTTCTCTGTGTTTTCTGCATTTTTGGGAATGCGCACACCCCCCCCCCCCCCCCCCCACCCCCCCCCCCCCCACTTTTATACGGGACAGAAAATTAAACCACAGATTTCTCTCTCTCTCTCCACCTTCCAGCCTGGGGGGGGGGGACCTCCTGTAGGACCTGCCTCCACCATTGTCCCCCTCGTCTTGTTTCTGGGTCTCTCCTGGCTCCTTTCCCCTGCAAACAGGCTCACGTTTCCCTGTCCAAAACAATAAACAGAATCTTCCCCCTGCTGTGGCCCTGCCCCCGGCTCCCTCCCTCCACCACTCACTTTTCTTGGGAGCATCTGAGGCCCAGTCCACCTTCCCACCCACCGCTTCTTGGCCCCTGGCGGCCCTGGGCCCCAGGAAAGGCAGCGCCTGCTTGGCCCATTGACTTCTGCTCATCCTGACCTCTGGTGGTGTTTGATGCCCACCCTGAGCTTGTCTGCTGTGGGCTGCCCACCCCCAGACCTCCCTGGCTGCAGCGTTTGGATGCCTAGCTGCCTCCCACCTTTGCCAGGCAGCTGCCCTCCCAGAATGAGCCCCTGGTCTTTCTCTGCTTCTCTCTCCTGACCTGGATGTTCAGCTGTCCAGGATCCTGGTCAGCTTCCCGCTGATGGAGCCCTCTGAGGCAGGGCCCCTGTGTCTCACCAACACCCCTGTGCCCTCCGCCTGATGGGTGGCGACCCTGCCCCAGGGTTTCCTGGCTCTGGCCCTGAGCTGCCCACTAGCCACTGGAGGCTGTTTTGATTCAAGCTAATTAGGATTAAGTAACAAGAGCAGTTGGTTTCTGAGCTGCACTTAGGCCCCTTGCGAGTGCTTTGCAGCTTGTTGTCAACACAGGAAAGGAACCTCTCCGTTGTTCCAGAGAATTCTGTGGGCAGCGCCGATTTGGACGACGCCTGGCCGGGCCTTGCTCTTGTGCACAGAAGGAAGCTCTGTGTCTCGGCAGGGGTCAGGGACTCTGCCCATCTCTGCCGGGCTCGGGCTCCGTGCACAGCCCCTGGGTCCTCCTGCCTTGCAGGTGCACAGCCGGCCCTGAGGGCGTCTGTTGGCGGGAACCCCCTCTTCTGCCTCCTGCCCCCACCGGGATCCCGCTCTGCCCTCGAGGCTCAGGTCTGCCCTTGGAGGTGGCCGGTCACCGGTGGAGTGAGCAGCAGTGTGCATCCTCTCGTCCCCAGGTGTCTGCAGGAGCCTCTCGCCACTTGCCCCGCAGCCATGGATGCTGCTCTTGCTGGTGGCCTTGTATGTGGGTCCACAGATCTTTGTAGAAAGCCCAAACCAAAGAGGCCACAGCCAGGGCTCACGGAGGCGGTAGCAGTCAACCTCTCAGAGCCCAGTCCCCTGCTTGCAGCCTCAAAACGAGGCCAAGAAGATGGCAGGATCAGAAAACAGAGAAAATGGCTTTTGAAACGGTGGGGTAAGGTGGGAGTAGGGGTGCAGGGGAGGGGCCCCAGGGCCTCCACTCTGTCTCCTCCCCACAGTCCATGCCGGCAGCATCCTGGCCAGTCACCAGCCCCCAGCAGGGTCCCCCTGCTGCCCTCTGTGGCTGTGATGGGCAGAGGGCGGGCTCACTGTCTCGGGGTTAAATGAGCTGCCGGAGTCCAGCCGAGGGTCGTTTCACTGCTGGTCTCCCCGGCAGATGAAGCCGTTGTGCACCGCACTTGGGGTCCAGCCCTGGGCTTGGCCTCGGCCTCGCTGATTGCTCCTCCTCCTTGAGCCCACTCTCGGGTTTTGGGTGGGGAGGGCAGAGGGACCGATGAGATCACAGCCGGATGGTGTCCCCCTGTGCCCCCACCCCCTCCCACTTTGAGGGCCTGCTGCGGCACTGGTTCGGCCTTGGGAAGACGAGCTAATATTCCGGCCTTCCTGACCTTGGGGACCAGGAGGGGCCAAGGAGAGCCCCCTCCTAAGTCATCTTCCTCTGGAGATGCAGCTGATGATGGGTGGTGGAGCCCTTGGTGGGTGGGATGCTTGGTGTCAGCTCCCTGGGGTCTGCTGACCCCCTTCTCCTGCCGTTTCCCCTCCTCTCCCTGGTCTGTGCCCGGGGTTTCCTGGGAGCCCTGCCCCACCCCAGCCTTCAGCCCCCAACTATGGGAACCCCCTCCTACTGACCGGGGGCCACTTGGTCAGGAGGCCTGGTGTGGTCAGGAGGTCCCGTGGATGCTCCCTGCTCTCCTTCCAAGGTCCCGGCCCTGGAGGGTGGTCCCCACCCAGTACGATTTAATTTCATCTCACGCCTCTCCCTGCAGGGTCCTTAATCCCTGTCGCCCCGCCCCCCCCCACCCCGAGTTGAGACCTGGTTTCTGTGAGCGCCGGCCTGGCTGTGGGCAATGTGATCCGCTCCCCAGTATGTGTGGCTGGGTCCTTGTGGGTAACGTGGGATGAAAAGACCCCTTGTTTCTGGTGCAATTCAAACTCATGGGCAGGAGAATGGCCAGCAGGCAGGGGTGGGGAGGTGGAGGGGTGGGAAGGCCAGTCTGCCCTCCTGCTCTGCAAAAAGGTGGCGCAGGTGGGGTCCCTGGAGCTTCCTGGCCTGGGGCTTTAATTTGGGGGTCGTGATAGGAGGGGAGACAGCCGGGTCTGCTCAGCCTCCTCTGGTCCCGCTGCAGGTCCTGCTGCTTCAAGATCAGCTGCGCCCTGCCCTGTGCTGACCTTCGGTGGACACGGTCTCCTTAGCCCAGGCGTGACAGGCTTTGGGGAGACTCAGGTCCCCAGCATGACTGTTCTCATGCTGTTTCTAAGAGGTGGGGCATGGTCTGTGGCTCAGGAAATACCCAGAACCACACTGGGAGGGACAGTGAAATTCCTCCCGGAACGTTTTAAAACAATTAAAAAAAATTTATATAGATATAAAATTTTTGTTTAGTTTTTTTTTTTAAGTTTTTATTGAAATATAGTTGATTTGCAACGTGGTTCTAGTTTCAGATATATAACAAACTGATTCAGGTGTACATATGTATATAAATATATACATTCTTTTTTTCCCTCTTCCATTGTAGGTTATCACAAGACGATGAATGTAGTTTCCTGTGCTATACAGTAGATCTTTGTTGGTAATCTGTTTTATATGTAGTAGTGTATATATTTTAATTCCAAACTCCTAATTTATCCTCCTCATCGTCTTTGGTAACCATGACTTTGTTATCTGTCTGTGAGTCTATTTCTTTTTGTAGGTCAGTTCATTTGTGTCATTTTTTAAGGTTGCACATATAAGAGATATAATATGAAAATTTTCTTTGGCTTCCTTTACTTGGTATGATCATTTCTGCTGCTGATAGCATTGTTTCATTCTTTTTATGGCTGAGTAGTAGTCCACTGTATGTATCAGTATTTCTTTTCTCCATGGGATCTTCCCAACCCAGGGCTCGAACCCAGGTCTCCCGCATTGCACGCACATTCTTTACCAGCTGAGCCATAAGGGAAGCCCAATATAAATTATGCTATACCTTTATCCATTCCTCTATCAATGGACATTTAGGTTGCTTCTCCATGAAGCCTTTGAAAAATAAATATGAATGAGCTTAAAGCACGCGCCTAGCCAAGAGGCTCCATGCAGGATGCAGGGAGTGAAATCTAATGTCCTGGACACTGACTATCTTGGTTTGAGCCTGTGGTCTAGCGGGTTTGGAGGTCAAGTTCTGGTTCACCCCCCACGCCACCATCTTCAGAAAGTCACATCTCTGCTCCTCTCTTTTTTTTAAATTGATTTTATTTGTTTGTGTATTTGTTTTTGGCTGTGCTGGGTCTTCACTGCTGCATGGACGTTCTTTGGTTGCAGAGAGCGGGGCCGCTCTCCAGTCGTGGTGCATGGAATTCCGATTGTGGGGGCTTCTCTGGCTGCGAGCACAGGCTCCAGGGCGTGCAGACGTCAGTAGCTGTGGCGCTCCGGCTCTAGAGCACAGCCTCAGGAGCTGGGGTGCACGGTCTTACTTGCTCTGCGGCGTGTGGGGTCCTCCCAGACCAGGGGTCGAGTCCGTGGCTCCTGCCTTGGCAGGTGGATTCTTGACCACTGAGCCCCCAGCGACGCCCCTGCTCCTCTCTGCAGCTGTAGGTGTTCCACGAGGATTCAGGCTTAGGTAGACATTTCCATGCACGTCTCTGCTTCCTGACTTTCTCTCTGTGTGTTGCTTCCCTTCTGCCTTGTTGTCCCAGGACCTCAGTTTACCCGCTGGGAAATGAGACAGCTGGACCAGGTCCATACGGGCTCAGAGACCACAGAGGAACCTGGGGAAGGTTCTGGACACGAGGTCCCTTCTGGGCATCAGCCTTGCCCTGGTGGGTGTTCCCAGCCTGGCCCCTTCTCCCCTGCTGAACTAGTGCCGTTGGGGCTTTTTTCTATGTGACATTCTGGGGCTTTCAGGATCCACGGTGCTCAGTTTCTAACCTGAGGCCTTTGCCTTCCAAGTGCCTGCCCAGGTGTGGGGGACTGACCTGACCCAGAATCAGAAAGCAGTGCCCGCGAGGGTTGGCTTACTGCCCTTTCCCACCAACCCTCCACCCTCCTAGGAAGGCTTAGCTTTCCAAGCTGCCCCCCTCGCCCCCACCAGAACCAGAGGTGCACAAGCCAGCTCCCCAAGGCTGTGGGCACAGCAGCCGTCACCAGCAGGAGCAGAACGAACAGGGGAAAGTCTCCTGATCTCCTTCTCTTGAATTGCAACCTCGATCCTTCCTCTCTCCTCCCGTAGACCAGGCCTCGGGGGACTTTTGAGTCGGTCTGTGGGCTGCTGCCGTTGTCTGGCTGAAAATATATGCATCAGTGCCTCCTTTACTTTAACGAAAACGGCAGCCTTAGGGCATCAGGGGAGGCTTGGGGGTGAGAAGGCGGCTCTGAGTCTGGACTCACAGCCCAGTGCCCAGCCTGTGACTTTGGCTCTGAGAGGCGCTAATGTGCTCGTGTGGCCTCCGGAGAGGCTTTGTGGGTTCGAGGGAGCCCTGTGCCCAGCCGAGAGGCCTCGTCTCCCTGCATCATCCCCACTGGCCCCTCCGTGGCCTGCTGACTGGTGCCTAGAAGAAGCGGGGAGGATGCTCACAAAGGGGAGAATGGGGTCTTGGAGGCCGCAGGGGTGTGTGTGTGGGGCTGCAGGTAAGGGGTGGCTGAGGGCAGATGAAAGGTACGCAGGACCGGGCTCGCCGTGTTCCCCACAGGGGCGGGCAGGATGGCGTGGCTTTGTCACTGGTGTGGCAGACGTTTCTAGGGCTGCCCGTGGTGCAGGCCTTGGGGCGGGAGTGACCACCTGCTCCAGTGTCCTATTTCCGCACCTGGGAATGAGGCTGCGGGAGGAGGGGTCGGCTCAGTGCGGGCTGGGGTGGTGGGGACGGGCAGGGAGAGTCCCCGGGGCACCTGCTCTGTTGGGACCGCCTCCCGGGCAGTGCAGTGTCCCAGCGCCCAGCCCTGTCCTTGGCTGGTCCTGTTGGGCGGTGGGATCCCCTCAGGCAGGGGAGCGGTGAGCTCCCCCTCCCTCCTCTCCCATCCCCTTCTCCCCTGCCCTGGGCGGCTCTGCTTTGTCCCTGGTGATGCAGACCCTTGGGTTAGGGATGTGGAAGGGCCCCACCGCAGAGAGTTGGGATGAATCCACCTATACCACTCAGTGTTTTTTTTTCTTTCTAATAAATTAGAAACCCAACATCCACCACCTCCCTCAGAGGTCTTGAGTAAGACTCAGTTCTGACCACTCTCATCAGGCACTGAGGCTGTTTTTAGTTACTGTTCGAAGAGGACCATGGGGAGGGGGTGTTCCTGGAAGGGAGAGTGACCCTGGGCAGGGATGGGGGGTGGGGGTGTTAGGGCTGAGCGAGTCTGCGCTGGGCTCTGGGCCGCCCCCAGAGCAGGCGGTTGACTTGGATAACGTGCCCTCACGTCCCGGCTGCTGTCCTTAGTTTATGCTTTTAATACCCCCGGTGGCATGAGGTGTCCAGCAGGCCCAGGAGGGGAGTTTGTGGGGAAAGAGGAGGTCCTGGCGGGAAGCTGCCCCGCTGGGGAAAAGGGGAGCTGGCCTAGCCCCTCTGTCCCTCTTACCCCACCCACAGGAGTAAGCAGGACCCCAGGTCAGAAAGGCAGGGACCCTTGAGAACTCTGGAGGTGTGACTGTGGCCGCAGGGCTTAGCCATGGCTCTCCAGTCCCAAGGCCGCCTGGTGGGACTTGGGGTCCGGGGTCCTGGATCGGCAGCAGCAGGGGTAGGAGAAGGGGCAGTTGAGGATCCCGGGGGTCGGGGGAGGGGGGTGCTTTGCTGGCACATCACCGTTCCTCTCCATGTCCAGAGAGGCTCAGACAAGGAAATGCTTGTGGGCGAGAGTGTTGAGTTGGCATCTGAAAATGACGCCTCATTACAGAGCGTGCTTCCTAAAAACGTGTGCATTTATCACGAAGGGCCTTCAGGAGGAGGAGTCTCCCTGGTTGCTGTGGCCCCGACTGGGGCCTGGATATGGAGAGGGGAGCTGGTCCGGCCCCACGGCACACAGCGGGGAATGCAGACCTCAGGCCCATAGGGCTTCACGGGTTCCCCCCAGTCCATCCCTGAGCCCCAGTTCCTGCCTCTGTCCTGGAGGGAAGGTGGGGGTGTTGATGGTCTTCTCCACTCCGCACCATGCTGTCTCCAGCAGAGTGCCACCAGCAATGCGGGGTGATAGTGGTGGATGGGACCCAGGTCCCCAGTGCTGTTGACCCCTGTGTCCCTCCATGCAGGCTACTGGTCCCTGCTCAGGGGACAGATGGGGTTTGCTGTCTGAGTTCGCACCTGTGTGTGTGGGGGGAGGGGGACAGTTTTCCCTGGGAGCCTTGGAGGAGGGTCAGGGGTCTGATTCTGGCCTCAGCCTGTCCTGCACCCCCTCCTGGGGCCTTCTCTATAAGGGCACCCTGAGGTCCCCCGTTAAAAAACAGACATCACTTTGCTGACAAAGCTTGAACTGTGGTGTAGGAGAAGACTCTTGAGAGCCCCTTGGACTACAAGGAGATCCAGCCTGTCCATCCTAAAGGAAATCAACCCTGAATATCCATTGGAAGGACTGATGCTGAAGCTGAAGCTCCAGTACTTTGGCCAGCTGACACGAAGAGCTGACTCATTGGAAAAGACCCTGATGCTGGGAAAGATTAAAGGCAGGAAGAGAAGGAGATGACAGAGGATGAGATGGTTGGGTAGTAGCATCATCCAGTCAATGGACATGAGTTTGAGTAAACTCTAGCAGATAGTGAAGGACAGGCTTGCTTCAGTCCATGGGATCGCAGAGTCAGACATGACTGAGTAACTGAACAGCAACAATGAGGTCCCAATAACGCGCTGGGTCATCATTACCATGGGGTCTGAGCACCACCCAAGGCAGGCAGAGTGGGACAGTGCTTGCTGCAGGGAGGAGGGAGGCCCCTGGGTGGCTGGCCTGCCCCCTGTCCCTGTGACCTGAGCTCGACCACCTCCCAGCCTCTGACCTGAGGTCCAAGGGAGGAGCGGGCTTTGGCGTCTCCCCCTCGCCACTGCGGGACTTGGTCAGGGCCAGCTTGCTGGGTGGGTTTCAGCTGGGGCTGCGATTCAGTTTCCTGGTGGGCACTGGGTGCCACCTGACAGGGTCCAGATGGAATGTCCTGAGCTCTGGTCTTGGGTCCACCCGTGTGAACCCAGGCAAGTCACGTAAACTCGAATGCCTCGTCTTTCCAACTCTGTTGGATGGAGTGACCTTGTTCTGTCCATCTTAGGGCTGTTGAGAATGGATCAAGATGGGTGCGTAGTGACAGCAAGAGCAGCCTAGTAGGAACAGTAGTGGGTGCTCCGTGCTGTCTGTGGATCCACGTGTTTAAGCTTCGGAAGGCAAAGGCACTTCCGTTTTCCCACATGGACGGGAAGAGGAAGCGGAGGCCCAGAGAGGTTGAGCAGCCCAGATCCAAGGGGGAGAGGGGAAGAACCGGGCTGGGCTCTGGGGCCCGCATCTCACCGGGGCCCTGCACCGCCTCTCTGCATAAGACGCAGTGCACGATCAATGCATTTTCTTCTTCTGAAATAACTGCCTGTTGGGAATTCCCCAGCGGTCCAGTGGTCGGGCCTGGATGCCCTGGCTGGGGAGCTAACATCCCACAAGCCACGTGGCGTCGCCAAAAATAAATACATACGTAAATGAAAGTGCCTGTTTATTATAGAAAATTCAGAAAAATAATCACCGTGGGCTCAGCACCCAGATGGGCTCTGTGAACCAGAGTGATGTGGCCAGTCATGGGTGCGCTTTCTCACTTTCCCTGGGGGCATGGCCATGGGAATGAGCGAGTTAAGGAGACAGCAGGAACACTCTGGTTTGAGGGTGATGCTTCTCCCTGCCGTGGGCAGTAGCTCAGTCGGGTGGGCTTGAAGCATGCATGTCACGGGAACACTTACCCTGGAATTTCTTGGCTCCAGAGCCCCGAAGGGTTTACTTTTTTGCAGCATGTTCCACATTATAGAGTCTTCCCAGGGCGTCACTCCCCCCTCCCCTCAATCCCCTGCACCCCCCAACTGGGATGCACAGCCCCCTGTGGCAGGCCTGAGCTCAGCCTTCCTGATTTATCCTGAGATCCCTTGGGTGGTGGTGGTGGTGAGGAGCTCTGGATGTCATTCCCCACAAATGTGCCCAGCTGGGGCTGGGGGACACCCCTCCAGCTGCTGTGTCTCACCTGGTCCTTTCATACCACAGACTCCACCCCCCGACCCCCCTGTTTATCCTGGTGGGGATACAGAGTATCGCTCACACCAGAATCATCCTTTGCTTATTGTGTGCCCGGCAGGGGAGACTCGGAAAGTACTGAGAGATTTAACGTTGGATATTTGAAAATTGCCTATAATCTTGCCCTCTGGGGAGAACAGGTATTAACATTTTGTTCCTTTCCTAAAGGAGGAAATCGCTGCTGGCTCGAAAGGGAGGTTTGTGTACACCTTTTGTTAATGTGAAAAAGCAGCAACAGGATATTGAATATAGTTCCCCGTGCTCCACAGCAGGTCCATGTTGTTTATCTATTTCATATATAGTAGTGTGTGTCTGTTAATTCCAGATGTATCCCTCCTCCCCAGTTTGCTCTTTGGTAACCATAAGTTTGTTTTGTATGTGAGTCTGCAAATAATGTCATTCACAGTGGCATGGACGGACTAAAGAGATGATCATACTAAGTGAAATAAGCCAGACAGAGAAAGACAGATAACATATATCACTTGTATGTGAAATCTAAAAAAAAAAAAAAATTCCATTCAAAAGAACTGATGTATAAAACAGAATGACAGAGGGATGTTAAGATCACCAAGAATAATTTGGAGGTCACCCAGGACTTGTTTTTAAAGTATTTTCAAGTCTTACTAATAACTCTTGACATTTAGAAATGAATAAGATATGAATGTTTAAAATCATGTTTTCTTTTCAGAAAAAAAAAAAACCACAGAATGAGACTTCACATCCAGAACGCAAACTCTGTTAACTTTTTATTTTTAAATGTAGACTCACAAGAAGTTACAATTGTAGCGCAGTGGGCTCCCTGGTGCCCTCCCTCACCCCTCCCACCCCACACATCTTCGTGCGAATAGGCATTATTGAAACCATAGCAACCGTGATGACCCCACGCTCAGACCCCAGACCTCAGCTTCTCCCTCTGACGGGTCCATCTTTCCAGTGTTCTCTTTCCTGTGTGTGTGGAGAATTTTAGGAGCTCTTGCCAAGTGTATAGAGTTGTTAGACACACTTTTTAAAAGAAATGTTGCTGCTTAGAACCGTCTTCAGATTTACAGCATCACTGAGAAGACAGCAGAGCTACCCATAAACCCTGAGCCCAGTTCTGTTGTTGCCCGCTGGCTCTACTGGTACTGGTACATTTCTTCTGGCTCCTGGGCCGATACCAACATGTGTGTGTTAACTAGAGTCCACACTTCCAGGTCTTAGCTTTCTTCTTCTGTTCAGGATGCTATCTAAGACATGCTTTTTTTTTTTTTTTTTTTTAAATATTTGTCTATTTGACCGTGCTGGTCTTAGATGGACACATGGGATCTTTGATCTTTGTTTCAGCCTGTGGGATCTTTAGCTGCGGCATGCGAACTCTTAGTTGAGGCCTGTGGGACCTAGTTCCTTGGCCAGGGATCGAACCTGGGGCGCTTGCATTGGGAGCTTGGAGTCTTAGCCAGTGGGCCACCAGGGAAGTCCTGGACATTCTCCAGTTGGTAATCCCCCCTTTTTTCCCTGGGAGCTTGTTGAGGGTTTCTCTCAATTTATTGAAGTATTGCTAATTGACCAGGTTGTGTTGAGAGTATCTCCACAAAGCATGCTGGGCAATTCTCAATCATCACTCTGAGTGGCCCTCTGCTTGTCCCATCTTGTGGCCAGTCCCCCGGGCCCTTCAGAAGGGCTCCTTTGGTCATGTAACTGTCTACCCCTCCCCGCGATGGGGGTTCCAAGGAGCAGACCAGGTACCCCTTTCTCCTGAGGCAGCTTTGGGGGCACAGACACCTCTTCCAGAGCCCCCCTGGGTCCCCCAGACTGGACTAGGTCATATAAGAGGGCAGAATGTGGCAGTGGGGTGGTGTGGGTCCAGGGGGAGCTGGGGGCTAGCTCTGCCTTCCGGGGCCCTATGGTCCTGGAGGGGCGTTCCGCCACCTGTGTACGACCTTGCAACCCAGCCGTTGCTTGGCTTGGAGTAACCACTCACATCCGGGGCCACTTCTGAAGGGTCACTGACCTCCCCCACCCACTCTGGCCTCTCCCGGCCTGGCCGGGAGCAGCAGGTCCTGCCGCCAGGATGTTTCTCCCCAAGCCCGCTGAGAAATCCCTCTGGAAACCCTCCTTTGACCCTGGTGCAGGCAGGCGAGAGAATTGTGGACAATGGGACTGCGAGACAAAAGGCAGTTGTCAGCAGGGTCAGTGGGTGCCCCGCGCCAGGGCAGGCTGACCATCGACCGTTGGGCAGGCCATTGGATTTCTGCCCGCTGGATGGGGACCCCGAAGGAGGGGGCAGTCAGGCTGGCCCCCAGGCCCCCGGGTGCCACACTGCGTCCTGTAGAGCTCGGACTTTAATTTCAGGGCTGCGTGCTTTGCCAGAGGTCCAGACCCCCAGAGGGTCTACCCGGTGTGGCATGGTGTGGTCTGGGGCTGCTCTTGGGTCTCCTTCCGCCTGTTCTGTGCAGTCTTCAGGTCGATGAGCTCATGGTTCATGGTGGACCGGTGCCACCGTGGGCAAGGGTCTGCTGTCTCCAGGCGGAGGGCACTCATGCCTGGATCCCTCGGTGCTGGGACCTCACCCCCCAGGCCCACCTCTGCTCCAGTGTTCCTGGAGCCAGCCTCCCAGGTGGCCTCCCTGCCTCCAGGGTCTCTACCTCCAGCCCTCACTCTGGCCTTCCAGAATGTTCTTCTGGAAACAACAGCCCCTACCTTGCCCCCAACCCACAGGGACCCTCAGCCTCAGGATCAACTTTAGCTTCCTGGGGACAAAGTTGGAGGTGCTCTGACTCCTTTTCCATACGCCTCTCCCATCCCTTCCAGAAGCTTCCATGATCCCAGGCCAGTAGCAGTTCCCGAGTGCCATCCAGGCGTCTGTGTACCCCTCCTGCCTTTTCCTTGACTGTCTCCTCCACCTCCAGTCCCCTTCCTGTCGCCTCGCCTCCCTCCACTCGTTTGGAAGATCCTGCCTGTTTGCAAGCTGTGGCTGAGATGCCACCCGCTCTTTCCACATTTCCGGCCACCCCTTCCCCCAGTGCTCGGGTGGATCTCTTTGAGTCCGGTTTCATTCTGCCTGGGCTGTGGCTGTTTCCTCGTCAGCCTCCTGCCTGAACTCCCAGGGCAGCCCCGCCTCCTAACCGTCGCTGGTCTGGAACCCACTGCCCCAGTGGGGACGCCCTGTGGTGGCCCTTGTCTCCCCCACCCGACGCCGAGGGCCATGCCGAGTGCCCGGCTCCTGCTCCTCCGTCAGGGCTGCGGTGGCCAGGCCCCCTGCCTCCTGCCCCCGGGGGCTCCGTCCGCCTCGGTGACCGGGTTCCGAACAGGGGTCTGCTGCCCAGCAGCAGCCCAGGAAAGCAAGGCTCGGAGGCAGAGGCGGGCCCCACCCCAGGGGCTCCGTCCAAGAGGTGTGGCTGGCCACAGTGACCGCTGCGGGGTCACTCTGCCGCACCCCCAGGCTGACACCTGGAGTTGTGGGACCCAGCCAGATGGGGGTGGCCAGGGGGTGTCTCAGGCCACCCACAGGCAGGGAGCCTGACCCCCTCTGTCCTTGACGTCCTTGTTAGTAAGATGCGGATGGTGAGGGGCAGGAGATGATGTGTGGGCCCCTCCCCCAGAGGCCCCCACAGCCTCGCAGCAGGTGGGAGTGGCCAGGGCCCTGAGCATCACCAGGCAGCCCCCCTGGGTCATGGGGCACCCCCCTGCCCTCGGCAATCGTGACCCTGTTCCTGGCCTTTGGGGCTCTGCCTGGTCCTTCTGTGTGTCTTGCCTGGGCTCTTTGGGCTGGGTTCCGGGCAGGCTCAGAGCAGGGTGGACTGAGTCGGTCAATGGCCCCCCAGCTGCCAGGGGGCATCTGGAGCACCAAGGGCCCATCACAGGTGCCCTGGGGTCCAGCAAGGTGAGCTGGAGGAGGCTGGGGGTGGGGGCCCCCCTGCCGGCCCCTGAGCGCTGAGTCTCCTGACTGTGGGGTCAGCCACCAGCTTCTCGGATTAACCAAGCTGCAACAATGACGCAGGACACTGAGGAAGCGTGGCCTTTCTCAGCGTCCTCTTGACCAGGCTCCTGAGAACAGGGCCCGCGTTCTCCCTGAGCTGCCCTGGGCCCAGTGCCTGGTGTCGGGCAGGAGGGAGGAGAAGGCTCCCTAGGGGATTGGGGGCTTCCCAGACGACGCTAGTGGTAAAGATCTTGCCTGCCTGTGCAGGAGATGTAAGAGATGTGGGTTTGATTCCTGGGTCGGGAAGATCCCCTGGAGGAGGGCACGGCAACCCACTCCAGTATTCTTGCCTGGAAAATCCCACGGACAGAGGAGCCTGGTGGGCTACAGTCCTTGGGGTCACAAAGAGTCAGACACGGCTGAAGCGACTTAGCATGCACTAGGGAATTGGCTTAGGGAAGACCCAGGGTGGGAAGGATGGAAGGTGTGTGAGTGTATGTATAGGGAGAGAGAGAGAGTCGGAGTGTGAGTCAGACTGTGCATGTCCATGTGTGTCTGTGAATGCCTCCACGCTTGTGTCTCTGTGAGTGTGTGTGTATGAATGAGAGTGTGTGAGTCACCACCCCGCCCACACAGCCTGTGCCCACTCCCCTCCGTCACGTTCAATGGCCTGAAAGCATCTCTCCGCACAGCTTCTATTTTTGCTTTCGACCTTTAGTTAAATGCTTACAACTGCTGGGCTGTTGGTGCGCTGCTGAGTTTATGACATGTAATTGGGAGAGAGGACCATTCATTGCTGTTGGCCCCCATGCTCCACAGCCCCCCTAAGCCCCTTCCTTGCAAGAGTAGAGCTGACTTCTGCAAGGTTTTTCCTGAGGTGAGGATTTAATGATCTGCCAGGCGGTATGACTGCACCCACGGGAGGTTCTTGGTGACAGTGGATTCTGTCTGCATCTATTGATGTTTACAGGCTCGCAACACCCTCCCGCCATCCACAAATCCGGGTTGTGTGGAGGGAGGCAGTTGCTGACTCATGCTCCCCTGGTGCTGGCGGGGGTCGGAGCCTCCGGGAACATTGACCCTTCTTTCTGCTGAGTCTAAAGCCTCCGTGCAGGTGAGGAAGCTGAGGCCTGGAGTGTGGAGGTCGCTGGCCTGCTCAGAGCCCTTAGGTGCCCCTGGGGAGATGGTGTTGGGAGATGCCAGAGCCATGGAGGGGTGGTGTCCTCAGCGTGGGGTCCCCCTGGCATACCCTGGAACCCAGGGCCAGAGGAGGAGCCCGGGGCATGCCGGGGTTGGGGCCCGGTGTGACTTGCTGTCCGCTTGCTGGGCAGGTTGTCCCCCTCACCCAGCCTCTCTCGCCTCCTCTGTTCCGTGGACTCAGGGACACTTATGCAGTTCCACGCACTGTATCGGGGACCCATGCCTGGTGCAAAGCAGGCCGTCAGTGGGAGAGATGCCTTTGTCCATCCTCCATGTGTTTGTCAAGTGCCCTGAGCACTGGCGATGGGCAAGGCGCAGACTGGAAAGCAGCGAGGAGGCAGGCTGGGAGTGTTGTTTCTGGGGTTGGAAGCAGTCCAGCTCGGCGCAGGTGCCGTCGCATCCCACGCCGATGTCTGCTCTGACTTGAGCCCTCCGGCGGCTGCAGAGCAAGCAGATGCGGGAGGAGGGTGGGGTCCCTGGGGCATCGGGTCACTCGTGCCCGCCGTGTGCTCAGGCAACCTGGGTGGGGAGGGACAGCTCCTCGGTGGGTGTGGGAAGGGCTTCTGATGCAGGCATCCAGGCGGATGGGGCGGCAGGGTGATGTGGAAAGAGTTGACTTGCTGCACTACCTTGGCTGTGTGTTTCTACCCTCTCTGAGCCCTGATTTCCTGCTGAGTGAAGTGCCTGGCCTTCTCGCCCCGCTTCGAGTCCCTGGAAGGTATTGTGGGGTTAGAGGATGGTAACCCTGAACGAGGCCATGGAAGCCTCATCAGAGGCACTGATGTCACCAGGCCTGGTGGCTTGGGCTGAGTGTGGACTCCCGGGGAGCTCTGAAGCCAGCTGCACCCCACAGGCCCCCAGCACTCCAACGTGGATGTGGGATTCGGCTTCTCGTTGATTGCTTCCTAGATCTCCTGTTCTTGGAGGTGAGACCGCCTCCCCAGAGAGGCAGGTCCCACTGGTGAGGTTGATGGCATGTGAGTGGATGATGCTGTTCTGTCCTGGGGACAGTGTGATGCCAGGCAGAGGCAGGGGTGAGCCTCCTGGGGGCTCCTCCTTGTGGGCCAGCCTGGTCCCGTGATTTGGAATCGGAAGGAGCGCCATGCACTGTCCGGCCAGCTCACCCCATTTGCAGTGACCCACAGAAACACTTTTGCAGTCTGGAGGCCTCTGGCCCTGGGTGTTAGATGTGGTCAGTGGGGAAGGTTAGCAGCCACTCTCTGATTTTTATTTTACTAAGGCGTCTGAAATTCCCCACCAAATATCACAGCTTGCCTTGGTGATCTGTCAACCCCTGGAATGTGTCCTGGGCCCCTCTTGTGGGGTTGGGGCTCCTCTTTGAAGATGGGGCAGATGTGACCGTCCTTCAGGCCATGCCCATCAGAGCTGCACGGACAGGGGAGATTTGTGGGGTGGGCGGGGGATGTGGCTGGCTTTCCCTAGGGTTTCCTGTGGCGACTTGAGTTCTGGACGGGAATGGAAGGGCCCACCGGCCCACAGGTATCTGATTTGGCCTGGGAGATGATTCAGATTCTGGATGTCCACTCTTGTCCCCGCTGCCGTGAAACACAGGCCATCTGTGAGGATCCGCCTGCGGGGAGCATGCCAGCCTTCTCCCCTGGGTGCCCCAGGGCGGGCTGCTTGGCCTGGAAGTTGCCTTCTCGTTGGCTTTGCTGTCTGTCTCCTGGCCTGTGACTGCCCCTGTGAGGGGCTGGGAGCCTGGAGTGGGCTAGTCTCTGTGCAGGGCCTGGAGCGCAAATGTTCCCCATACAGATCTCGGCCCAGAGGCGGCCTGGAGCAGGTGAGGGTATGGGGCTTTGCACAGATGTTTGTGAGTTATCTCCAGGGTGGGCCGCTGTGAGCCCCAGGGAGTTTCCTCCGTTTCTCGCTGGGTCCTCACGGTAGCCCTGCAGGGGGCCTGCCACCCACAGAAGGGGACCAGGCTCATGAGTGGTCCCTGGATCCCGGTGTCCTCCGAGCCCTGCAGGCTGAGTGGTGGGCAGAGCACCCAGCACTGTCTGCTAGTCATGGGGCCTCCGCGTCTCCTGGGGCCCTTGCCGCCTCCTCTCGTGGTCACACGCATGCCTGCTGAGTGTCCTAATTCCCCTGCTTGGCCCAGGGTTAGGAAGCGGGCCCCACCCGGGGCTCCCATGTCAGGGAACTCGGCCGGATCCTGGGGGTGGATCCGCGATCCAGGAAGGAGAAGGCCCGGATGGGATCCTAAAGGCCACCCTGTGGCTGCAGTCCCCACCTCCAGGAAGCCTTTCTTCCCTGTCCTGGTCGAAGCCGTTTGCTTGCTGGCCTTGGCAGTCCCTCGCGTCTCAGGAACCCTGGGCATATACGTGGGACGACCCAGGATGGCCAGCGGCGGCCCACTGATGGCCCGTCCACAGCCGGGCCCTGGCGAGGACCCACGCGTGACCTCGTTAACCTCCAGAATTCCTGTGGTCTCGCCCTGCACAGGTGGGAACAGGTTTAGGAATGTTCGTTTCCCCTGGTCAGTGCTGACGGCTCGGCACTGACTGCCTCCTTGCCATTCTCCCCTTATCTCCACACATTCCCTGAATTCCAGGCCTGCCTGCCTCCTACCTCCTGGGTGCCCCACATCCCCTGCCCAGCGGAGCCTCCCAGGTCATCTTTATCCCCACGGAGCCCCGGGTCTGGGTTGAACTTGCGGGGTTCTCTGTGCCTTGTCCTGGGGGAGGGGTGTGCTGGGCATGTGTCAGGAGCCAGTTGGGGGGAGAGCCCGCTGTGGTTGGGTTGGTGCCCAGCGGGCATCTCTGCCTCCCCTGGGCCAGGGACGACTCCAGATGAGATCTAGCTGCTTCTCCTGTGAACACACAGAAAATCCTCACAAGTTTTCACTTCTCCATTGAGCTGCTTGCCTCCCAGCTCCCCAAGCCCTCCCACGAGGAGGGCTTCCTAGTCCTCGGCTGTGAGCTGGGGTGACGGCAGAGAGGAAGAAGAAGGTGTCGCAGAATTTAACTCCAACCTAAAGCCCTGACAGCTCAGTTGGTAAAGAATCCACCTGCAATGTGGGAGACCTGGGTTCGATCCCTGGGTTGGGAAGATCCCCTGGAGAAGGGGAAAGGCTACCCACTCCAGTCTTCTAGCCTGGAGAATTCCATGGGCTGTACATGGTTGCAAAGAGTTGGACATGACTGAGCGACTGTCACTTTTAGAGCTGGCAGGCAGGTGCCCCCTGTGTCAGCCAGGATGCCCGGCTGAGACCCCCAGGCCCTAGGTGGCTGCTGCCAACCACGGCCCTCCACATGCGTCTGTCACAGACTCCAGCGAGGCGGGATCAGGCCCCTTCCTCTGGTAGGTAGCCCCTCATTTGTGGAGGGGCTGCCGAGCGCTCGCAGAGACCAGAGGCCTTTGCAGCTCGGAGGCCGGCGTTAACACGCCCGGAAATCCGAGGCTCAGAGATGCGGAGGCACTTGCTCAGGGTCACCCAGCAGCTGCCGGGGCCTGACCCAGGCTCCTCTGTCCCCACCCTCACCCTTGTGTGGAGGAGGGGCAGAGGGCGTTGAGGGTCTAGCTGCAGTCGTGGGGAGGACTGCATTTGGGGGACAGTGCTGCCGTCAAAAGGAGGTCCTCTTGGAAGGCTGTCTCCCTGCACCCCCCAGCAGCAGCACACCGCTGCCAGGCTTGGTGGAGGACAGGGGACCGTGTATAATGGGTGCCGTCCGGGGCTGTTTAGAGTCAGTGAGGTCGGAGCCCAATGATACTGCCCAGGGCCCTGCCTGGGGGTTGGGGTGGGGGGTGCTCTCTGTCCTTGGAGCCAGAGCAGCCAGACCTCAGGGGCCTCACCACTGACCAGCAAGGCCCCAGCAGCCTGCCCCTCAAATGGGAATTGAGGCCCGGAGTGGGGCGGGCGGCGGTGACCGTGCAGGCAACGACCTCAGCCAGTGCCTGCGCCCAGGTGCCAGCTGAGGGTCTGTGCTCTAAGAGACGCCAGATGACCCTCAGTGATGTCTAGACAGAAGCCCCCCGGCAGCGGCCAGGCAGTGCGGGCCGCCAGGGCAACCCCCTTCCTTTGTCCCTTTGGGCGATGTCACGGAATACCCCTGCCTGAGAGTGTTACTGGGAGAACAGAAGTGTGTCGCTCCCAGTTCTGATGTTCTCCCAGTTCTGAAGGCTGCTTGTCTACGATCAAGGGATCAAGGCGTTGGTTCCTAGCTGCTGCCTCCTCGCTGTGGCTTCCCCGGTGGTGGGGGGTGGGGGGGTCTCTGGAGCCCCTCATCCCATTCTCAGGGCACCACCTTCCTGGCTTCAGCCCCCCCAAGGCCTTGCCCCCAACAGCCTCACCTGTAGGGGTCGGGACTGCAGTACGAACTTTGGAGGCACACAGACTTTCAGACCAAAACAGCCCCCACACCAGGCAGAGCCAGTTCTCCAGGGGGCGCCCGGCAGAGTCCTGGCCGCCCACAGCTCCTTCCTCTGCAGGGACCACCTCCCCCACCCGGGGGCTGGCATTCACTGTGGGTGGTCGGCCCAGCGGTGGGCGTGTAGGACAGTGGCAGCAGCAGCACTGGCAGAGATGCAGGGGTCTCCAGGAGACGATGATGTGTGTGTGGGTGGGGGGACGGCCGTCTCTGCCTGGTTTCTGATGCCCCCAGAAATAGCGGCAGCCTTGCTTGTCCCCTTCAGCACTGGGCTCCGTCACTTGGCATCTCCCGTGGTTACCATGATGTTCTGAGGTTTTCATCATCCTGTCTCAGGCACGGGGAAGGTAGATGGAGCTCAGAGGTCCAGGAGCCTGCCCAGGGTGGTCCTGATGCCACCAGGGAGAGGGGCGGGAGCCCAAGCCTCCTGCGCTTTAGTGGTACTCGAGGCGGTACTCTGTCAGCTGTTTACTGAGCACCTGTTTCCTGTCGGGGCCCTGTATCCATGCTCTTGGGATAGTCCCCGGAGCAACATAGACAGAAGTCTCATTGGGGAGTTTGTTGTACAGTCGCTAAGTCATGTGCGACTCTTTGTGACCCTGTGGACTGCAGCACGCCAGGCTCCTCTGTCCTCCACGATCTCCCAGAGTTTGCTCAAACTCACGTCCATCGAGTTGGTGATGCCATCCAACCATCTCATCCTCTGTTGACCCTTTCTCTTTCTGCCTTCAATCTTTCCCAGCATCAGGGTCTTTTCTTTCCAGTGAGTCAGTTCTTCACATCAAGTGGCCAGAGTATTGGAGCTTCAGCTTCAGCATCAGTCCTTCCAATGGATACTCAGGATTGATTTCCTTTAGGATGGACTGGTTGGATCTCCTTGCTTTCCAAGAGACTCTCAGGAGTCTTCTCCAACACCACAGTTTGAAAGCATCAATTCTTCTGCGCTCAGCTCTCTTTATGGTCCAACTCTCACATCCATACATGACTTCTGGAAAAACTGTAGCTTTGACTATGTGGACCTTTGTTGGCAAAGAGATGTCTCTGCTTTTGAATATGGTGTCTAGGTTGGTCATAACTTTCCTTCCAAGGAGCAAGTGTCTTTTAGTTTCATGGCTGCAGTCACTGCAGTGATTTTGGAGCACAAGAAAATAAATCTATCACTGTTTCCATTTTTTTCCCCGCTGTCTGCCATAAAGTGGTAGGACCGGATGCCATGATCTTCATATTCTGAATGTTGAGCTTTAAGCCAGCTTTTTCACCCTGCTTTTAGTCAGCAGGCTCTTAGTTCCTCTTCACTTCCTACCAGTTAGTTTGGTATCATCTGCATTTCTGAGGCTGTTGATATTGTTCCCGGCAGTCTTGATTCCAGCTTGTGATTCATCCATCCCGGCATTGCACATGATGTACTCGGCATAGAAGTTAAACAAGCAAGGGGAGACAAACTAGCAAACAAATCAATGAACAAGAGAGGTTTGTTTGCTGATGAGTGCTGGGAAGAGCAGGCAAGAGGCCGTGGCTGCCGTCAGGGAGGAGGGCCGCCTGGACCGCGGCTGGGATGAGCGGCGCTGTCCCTGGAGGTCTTCCAGCCCAGGGAGGATGCGGAGGTGGATGAGAGCAAGCCTGGTGCTTTCCAGGACAGGATGCAGGCCACTGTGGCTGGAGCCTGATGACCGAGGGGCAGAGTGGGCGGGGCGGTTGGAGTTAGGATATTATCTAAGTCAGGCAGAGGTGACCGGCTCACTCACACTTCTCTGAGGGCTCTGCATTGCCTGGTGGAGGATGGGCTTGGGGTGGGGCCGGGGTGCCTGCTTGGAGGCCCCTGCCGTATCCTGGTGACTGAAGCCAGAGGTGCAGCTTTTAGTCTCCTTGCTAAAGACTCGGGGGGAGGAGATGACACTCCAACTTTTCTGGTATTGGGACTTACATGATATTTCTTAAGAGAAAAACAATTCACTTAAAAAAAATCATTTTTGAAGGAGGTGTGGCTCTTTCCCTGGGGATGGAGGAATCTCCCATAAGGGAGAGAGGGAGGGCTGTGCCTTGGCCATTCACAAACATTCCAACCCACCCTCCCCAGGGATGCAGAAGTCCACTCTCTCGGGCTACCACCCTTTGGAGCCCATGGAGTTGGGAGAGTGTCTAGGGGATCTCACCCCCACCACTGATTTCCAGAGACTTCCAGAGCCTGGGATAGGGTTACAGGACCCCATACAGGGACCCTTTGGGCCTCAGGTTTGTGCAGATGCCCTGGTGGGGGTAGGGGGCCCACACTGAGCAGTTTCTAGCTCCTTTGCCCTCTCGCCCTGTCCCTTCAGCTCCCCTCTCTGATTCCAGGCTAAGATGAAGGGCCAGGAAGCTGGCAGGTATGATGTTCCCTCCCTCCCGCATGTCAGGAGGCAGGGGGGGAAGGGGTAAGAGCAACTTGATTTTGGGGTGAGAGTGATTTGCTTTCTAATCAGCCTGATGGGGCCTGACTCAAGAAACCAGCCGCAGGGGCCTGGAACTCCCCATCTGCCTGCCTGAAATACGTGCATCGGTCAGGCCACAAATTACCCCTTGCCTGCGATTCAGCTTCCCATTCACCTTTCTCTCCAAGGAGTTCCTGGCATCATAAATTTTGCTGTAAACAGAGGGCAGGAGAGGAATCTGAGGTGGTACGGAGCACTCTCACATCCATGGCCGAGTCTGACCTTCCAGGCGGTGGAGGACCCGGCCCGCTCCTGTCTCCAGCAGCCCGCTCAGGGACGCCCCGTTACCACAGCCGTGGGCCGGCCCTTTGCTCCTCTGAGCTGCCGCTCACCACCGGTCACTTGGGGCTGGAGTGTGGGCTCAGCACCACAGGTGTACAACGGGCACTTGGTCGTCATAGCAGCCGGAGCTGGCTGTTCTCATGAATTGGTCACTTTACTATTATTGTTTTTATGAATTGGTGACCGTTATTATTATTGTTGGCTTCCCAAGTGCCTCAGTGGTAAAGAATCCACCTTTCAATGCAGGAGACCTGAGTTCAGTCCCTGGAGAAAGAAGATCCCCTGGAGGAGGAAATGGCAACCCACTCCAGTATTCTTGCCTGCAGAATCCCGTGGACAGAGGAGCCTGGTGGGCCAGAGTCTGTGGGGTCACAAAGAGTCGGACGCAAGTGAGCGACTGAGCACCTGAGCACGCACCCACGCACCTGCGTCACTGTGGTGGTGGCAGCCCCGGCAGGCGGACCTCCCCGGGTGGGAAGCCTGGTGTCCCCGTGGCTGGGCTGCGTCTGCCTCAGTCCTCTTCCCTGTGTGTTGTCCTCTCGCTTGGGTGGCTTTCTGGAGAGAGTGAGGCCTTGGCAAAGGGGGGACTGTGGGTCTGGGTGGACAGTGAGTGGGTGGTGGGAACCACCGGCTGTGGCCTTGCTGCTTGGAGTTGGGGAGGCCGGAGGGGACCTGGGACCCTTCCCTCCCCCGCTGCGGTTCCCCCGACCCGGTCCCAGCACGCGCCCACCCCAGCATGGCCTCGGCCAGCCCCTCCTGTCTGGCTTCTGCCTTTCAGGTTGTCCCAGGGCCTGCCTGGGTCTTTCTGCTCCTCTGCAAAACCGCACACGCCCGTGAGCTGCGTGTTCCCTGTCGTCAGTGGCCAAGGGGGTTGACGTCTAGATAAGGTGTGTCTGGCTCTGGGAGGACCCCTCGTTCCCAGGGGCCCCGCAGGGCCTGTCTGGAGGTGTAGGAATGCCTTTTCATTTCTCCAGCCTGGCCTGTCAGCGTGTAGCCCCATGCTGCCCACTGACCCTCCCCTGCTGGCCTGTTCACCACCTTAGAAACCTCTGTCTGGGCCACCCGTGGTCCCTGCTGTGGTCGCTCATCTGTAGAGTGGGGCTGATAAGGGACCTGCATCACAGGGTGTATGCTGCCCCACGTTCTTCCATCCTGAGCGCAGTGGGAGGAAGCTGGGTGAGGGCCCCTTTGCGGGTTCTCAGCAAACACCAGTGTTGGCTGCTGTGTTACCTTGGGCTGGCCGGTTAACCTCTCTGTGCCTCTTTTCTCATGGGTCAAGCTGGGGGACGGCTTGAACCTTCCTCGTTGCAGGGCGTGGCGCGTGCTGGCCAGGATGAGGCGTGTATGGTGCTCAGGTGTGTCAGGAGCCAGGCCGTGATGGCTGCACACAGATGTCACCCCTGGCGGCGGGTGGTTTCAGGAAGTGTATTTCCAGCCCCACATCGAGGGCTCTTCCTTCGGAGCCATCCCTGCCCGCCCAGGTCCCCTCTGCTGACCGTGAGCTGCCCAGTTGCGGCCGACCCTCAGCTCCGAACCCTTCCCGCCAGCCCAGCATCAGCAAGTGTCCCACTTGAGCCTGCGTCTGGGGCAGTAACCTGGGCAGAGGTGCTCACGGCAGCTCTGTGTGCTCTCGGGAGCCCTCTGCATGCGGTCCCTCGGAGGCGTGAGAACCGAATGGAGGTCTTGGGCTCTCATGGGGCCTCCGGGAGCACTGGGGGATCCCGGTCTGAGGTGGCTGCCCCTGGCTCAGGTGTTGGTTCCGGAGCGTCCTGGTGTTGTGGCCTCAGACAGCAGCTGGGTCCCTGTCTCTTGCCTTCTTCGAGCCTGTCTGGATAAGAGGCTTGAACTTCCATGGCTTCAGGTTTTGTCTTGGCACCAGGGGATCCCCCCCACTGTCATCGCCGAGAGCCCTGGGCGGTGGTGGGCACTGCCACCCACACACACCATTTTGGAATCCCTCCTGGTGCAGCTGAGCAAACAGCGCGCTGGCCAGTGGCCTGTTCGCTGGGGAACATCAGTGCTTCAGCAACCAGCGCCCTGTGTTGTGTGGCTCCTGGCTTCTGGTTTCCTGGTTTAGCTTCCTTGACATGAGGCCACCCCTGGGAATTTGGATCTTTCTTTGTGGATAAGGCATAAGGTCACATGGGTCTTTTGTTAGAGTTGGCTGTGGTGTGGCTGGGTTTGGGAGAGGGGCTGGATGGTCAGGCCAAGAGTTGGGGTCTGACCTTCCCCAGGGCGGCCTCTCTCTGCAGCTCCCTCTACCGATCCCTGGGACCCCCAGTCAGCCCACCCATGTTTCTGAGGCTCTCTCCTGCTGCGGTGCCAGGCACCAGCCACCCCAGGAGAGAGGGCCCTGCCTGCTCCTGGGACCATGTTCGAGGTGGAGCCAGGGGTGGGGACCCCAGAGGAGCCCCCTGGCAACGCCCCCACCCCCCATCATTTCCAGCTCCGTCTCTGACAAGGTAATCTTCTCTTTTGTTGACAGCCTGACTGAAGTCACGTTTCATCTGCCCTTTTCTCCGAGCCCACGTCTGGCTTTTGGCCAAACCGCTAGTAATCACACAACTCACAGTAATCCGTACGTTTGCGGGCTGTGTCGGCTGGCCGGCCCTGTCCCACAGTCCCAGGAAGGCCCAGCTTCCTCCTCCCCAAGGGCCCCACACGCCTGTCCGCTGGGCTGCCGACACAGGGTCCCACGGCCACTTCTGTCCCGACCGATGTACTTGCGTCCTTGTCCTGCTCACCTGCCAGCCCATCAGGAAGGCGCTGTCTTCTGAGTGTTGGCGTGTGTATCCAGGGGTCCACAGAAGAGGTCTCTATGGCTCTCCCCAACCCTGCAAGGAAGCCGGGGAGGGGGGATGTGGCTTCAGACGCCTGGGGGCAGAGGTTCCAGGATACAGAGGGGCAGAGGAGGTTGGAGAAGGTTCTCAGGGGCCCAGGGGCCCTCTGAGATTCACATACTTGGCTAGCTGCACCTGCACCTTGGGGCTGCAGGCCTGGGTTTCTCAGTAAAGAGACATCCCCCTGCCGCTCTGCTGAACGGCTGTGGATGCCCCCTAACGCATAAGACTGGCCCTCCACTCCCAGAGGAAAATGGGCACAAAGTGGCAAAGGCGGGGACTCTGGGACCCCGGTCCCCCTAGGCAGAGACAGCAGGGCACAGAGGCTGGCTGAGGGCCCTGGTTTGGGTGGGTCTGATCCACAGAGGGCAGAGTCGGGGAAAGGGCAGCGGGGAAAGGTCATCGACACAGGCCCCCTGTAGACACCCATCCCATCATAAACAAGCCTGCGTCTGCTGTGTCCTGGGCCAAGAGTCCCTTCTGCTGTGAGAACGAGGGCTCTGATGGAGCTTTTCTGTCTTTATTTCTTTCAGTATTTTATTTTTATTTATTTGGGTGCGTCAGATCTTAATTGTGGCACGCAGGATCGTTACAGAATCCTTTGTTTTGTGGCTTGCAAACTCTTAGCTGTGGCATGTGGAATCTAGTTCCCTGCCCAGGGATTGAACTGGGAGCCCCTGTATGGGCAGTGAGGAGTCTTAGCCACTGGACCGCCGGGGGCGTCCCACCCCATGAAACTCTTTACAAAAAGTCCAGGGGTCCTAATGGGGGCCTTAGCACAGGGGGTCCTCTGCCGGTCACCACCCCCGCCTAGTCCACCTGGAGGATTTCTTTCCCTGCTGTGCCTTCCCCAGGGTGAGCTGGCCCCCTTCCTGGAGGGACATGTCTGGATCTCAGGGGGTCGATGGGCATGGAGCCGGGTTTGCCCAAGGCCTTTTCAGGGCAGCAAGCACCTGGCGGGAGGCAGCACCTCCCTGCCCAGACAATGACACCACAAGGCTCCCTGCTGTAGGCAGGCGCAGAGCTCACGGGCTCAGCCGGGGAGTGCGTTTGTCTCGGGGAGCTGAGGAGGCCTTGGCACCTCACTCACTCTCCAGGAGGGTATGGACAGGGTGCCCCATTTCCCTGGATGGCTGGTGGACGTGGCTGGGGTAGCGGGCGGCAGGGCAGGGAGGGGAAGGCAGGAGGCCGTGATAGGTTAGTGATGGAAGAGTCTAGCAGCTCTGAGTAGATCAGTCCTGGATGCAAAGACTTAGACCCACCCAGGACCCTTCTGGGCGGTGCGGGCACCTGACACCACCCTCAGGAGCCTCAGTTTTCCCATCTGTAAAATGGAGCAATGACAGCGCGTCCCTCATAGGCCTGAGTAACTGGCGTGGAGTGTTTGGCAGAATGCCTAGCACGCAGCAGTGCCACGCAGACTTGGTCAGGGGCCGTGACGGGGGTGAACGAGCCTTCCCCACAGTCGGTGCTCGGGAAGGACCACATGGTTTAAGCCCGGAGGCTGTGGGGTCCTTGCTGCCCCCTCCCTGGTCTCCGGGGACCCTCTGTGACCTGTCCCTGCTACTGTTGGGCTGTGTCCGTCCATTCGCTCGGCTGGGTCCCCAGCCGCCTTCCCTTGCCCTGGGATGGGGGCCGCCCACATGCCCCTCCTGTACCATCATGCCTCTTCTTTGGGGTGCCCCTGCCCTGGCCCAGCCCGCTGGGGGCCCGTTTATGTTTGTGGCTGTTCCAGTGTGTGTGTTCTGCTCAGATCAGGCTGCCCAGAGCAGACTTCTCTTTTAGTGGAACAGCAGACAATGGTTATGAAGCAGCCGGGGCTGGCGGGGTGGCTGCGGCAGGGGGTGGGGGTGGCCCTGGCGTCCTGCTGGGCTCCACAGTCATCACGTGGCCGGAGGAGGTGGCAGCCTGCCCACTGCCAGCCCATCCACGTACCCGCCTCTCTCTCTCTGGGGCTGCGTAAATCATGGGGACACACGCAGCCCCCAGGTGGGGCTTGTTACCTGTCTGACCTTCAGGTCTCCATGAGCTGGAGCCAGGTTACTGCCACTCAGGTTGGATCATCTCTGGGAGAGAGTGTTCTCGATGGCCCAGCTTCTACCGGGGAGGCTGAAATTGCCCCCCTCAGCACAGTACAGAGCATTGTGTACCAGAGGGGTGCCCGGCCCGGCGCCCCCCACCAGAGTTGGCTCTCCTCCGCTGTGGACCTGCCCCCTGAGTCCTGGGTGGTGGTCGCAGTGGAGGAGGGGCCCCTGCAAGGAAGGGGAGAGCACCACGTCAAAATGCCCCACACAGGAGCAGCAGAGGTGGAGGGGCTGATTGCTGCTCGGGCCTCCTCTTGGGGCTTGCGGAGGCCCATGGTGCCTGGCATGGCCCTTCCCAGCTGATGTTTCCAGACCCCCCACCGCCTGCTCCCCTGCAGGCCTGGGGAATGCCAGGGGACTGCCCAGCAGTGGGACTCAGCCACCCTCCTCCCGTCAATTTCCTCCCCGCACCCAGGTCCTTCTGTCCCCGTGTTCAGAGACCCTGGCGTCTGGGACTGGAGTTTTCTTGTGACCACCCCTGGGCCTTAACCCCTGGGCTTGCAGAGGGCCAGAGCAGAGCTCTGAAGCTGTGCTCGGCTGTGTTACGCAGGCTTGTGGTGTTCCCACGGCCCCCTCCCCCTTTGCTGTCTTGTTTGCCTTGACGAGCAGGCAGGTGTCGGGACCATGGACGGATGCCGTGGGTGGGGCGTGGCGCTGTGTCTGGCCAGGCGGGCCATCTGGGCACACTTGGCCTCACTGGCAGAGGAAGCTTGTTCAGCGGTGGGTTCTCTCTGCACCCTCAGTGTCTTCATGGGTTAGATGGGAGAACTTAGTGTGAGCTGCGCGGTGAGGGTGTGGTGAGGCTCAGACAGCGTGATGGGGCAAACGAGCTTTGTGTCTAGAGAAACCTTCCAGCTTTCAAGAGCCGCAGGACAGGCATCCCAGCTTCATGTCATCAGCGGGCACAAACTCTGTGTGCCCTGAGACGGTGAGCTGCCAGGGGCAGGAGCCTCCGGCGCTGCAGCCCTGGGTGAGGCCCAGGGTGGGGGTGGCACCCCTTGTCTTAGGACCCCCCGACCCCCTCTGCAGCCTCCCTTTCCCCCTGCCCATCCTTCTACCCTGGATTCTGCCTTGAGACTTCGGGAGGCAGGGGTCTCCCAAGGGTCAGCTGAGGGTCACATGGGTCAGCTCTCCCGGGTGACCTTATTCTCTGCTGCTCAGAGTGCCCCGGGGCCTGACCAGTCGGGTCCTGTGACTGCCAGCCATTGTGTTGTGAGGCCTTGGGAGCCAGTTCCTTGCCCAGTGGATGGGCGCGCAGCCTCTCCGCCCAGTGGCTATGAGGAGACCCAGGGGGCTGGCTGGGTGGAGGGCAGGGGTAGCAGGACTCACTGCAGCATTTGGGACCAGGGAGCCGGGAACAGGGGTCCCCCCGGCTGCGCGCTCAGGGGCCCAAGGCCACCCGGGGAGGCTCCGCCGCCCTTTGCTGCGGCTGGTTGTCCCCCTGTCCGCTGCTCCCGCCCAGATTCCTCGCGGTTCCCGGGTGTTCCCTGGACGAGCACACGCTCCTCACGGCCTGTTGGCTCCTTTCTGCACCAGCTGCTCCCCACCCCCATCCTGTCGCGCCCCCCACCCCCTACCCAAGCCGGCACAGTCTGTCCAGAAGGTCTCAGATTGGCTGAATGCCCTTCTTCTTCTGTAAAGACAGTTTAATTTGGGCTGTCTCCGAGAACCCGTGACAGGCTGGACATTGTTGGCTGGTGTCGTGAGATGAGCCCGGATGACCCAGTATCCAGCCCGCCCGCCCCAGCTTCGTGATGGCCTTAGCCAGACACTCCCCCCAAGGGCCTGTGTCAGGCACCACCCGGGAGGGGACACATGGGACCTGGGAGAGGGACACAGTCAGATGACGGAGGCTGATTTCGGGGAAAAGGTGATACAATGAGACAAGAATCACAAAGAGCTTGAAGGGCTGGTGCAGAGGGCAGGCGCGTGTGTGTGTCCGAGTTTTTGCACTCCCCCCACCCCCACCCCGCCGCCACCCATGGACTGTAGCCCGCCAGGCTACCCTGTCCATGGGATTCTCCAGGCAAGAATCCTGGAGTGGGATTCCATGTCCTTCTCCAGGGGATCTTCCTGACCTGGGGATGGAACCCAGGTCTCCTGCACTGCAGGCAGATTCTTTACCCTCTGAGCTAGGAGGGAAGCCTACTAGAGGGAAGAATCCTGGAGTGGGGCGCAACTCTAGAAGGCCATGTGGGCGAGGGGGTGTTGGAGAGGTGCTGCCTCTTTCCTGATGAGCTTGACCCTGGTCTCTAGCTGTAGGGCGGCCCAGGCAGGAGGACGTGTCTCGGGGTCACCTGAGTCCTGTTCTTCTTCCCCAGCCTCTCCGGGCGTGGGTGAGGCGGCGGCCAACATGCGCCAGTGGAGGTACTTCCCAGGTGGGAGGACCAGGAAGCGGCTCGGAGGCCGCCTGTGGAGCTACAAGGTCTCCAGCTGGCTAACTGCTTCTCTTCGGAAAATGAAGGGCAAGCCAGAAAACGTTCCTCGTACATGCTAACGGGAGATGGATGCTCTCACGCATGCTAATGGCAGTGTGATGGGGCCAGTCCCTCCGGAGGGCAATCTGGTGACTTTTAGAAAACTGCAGAGGCACGGCCCCTTTGGCCGAGCAGTCCTGTGCCCGGGATCGGTCCTCAGTGGGCGTGCAGATGGGGCCCCCCCCAGCCCTCGCTGCGGCAGAGCTCATGATGGCTGAGTTTGGAGACAGCCCAAGGGTCCCCTGCCGAGGACCCGTGCCTGCCACCCTCCCAGTGCCCTGGGAGCCCTCCTCAGAGGGAAGGCGGGACTCACCCAGCCCCGCCTGGCTCATGCCCAGGAGCGGCTGGCCCACCTGCTCCGTCATGGGCCGTTCATAAGACTCCTTGCCTGAGGAGAAGCGTGGAGGGGCTACTGGCACACAGAGGCCCCGGGCGGCCCCTGGGAAGGGTGATTTATGCCTGCCCTTGGCAAGCTCTGCGCCTTCTGCCAGCGCTGGGGGAGCGTGGTGCCTGGCGTCTCCCTGCCTGCTCTGCCGCCCTTCCCATCTTGCCCTGGTGTCTTGCAGATACTGAGTGACCCCTTAATCACCAGGCAGTTCCGCCTCCTCCCCTGGGGGGTGATACACCTGCCTGAGGTCCTCTCGGTGGCCCAGCTGGGTCCCACGCTGCCTGTGTCCGTGGGCCAGGGACCGGGAAGCGGTCAGAGCAGGGGTGAGCAAGACATGCCTTGGGCCAGTTCCCAGGTGTCCTGCCCACGGCCCCTGCTGGGTCTCGACAGGATGAGCGATTGGCCTGAAGGGGCCGCTGGCCGGGCCGCGCCATCTGGCGGGGCTGTTGTGGGCCGCACAAAGGGTGGAGCGTGGCAGGGCAGGGGCCGGCCGCGCGGTGGACGGAGGACCCGGGAGAGGACGCAGGCCGGCCGGCCTGCACCGGGCTGGGGGGAGCGGTCCCATTTGTTCCTTCTCTGGCTGCAGCTTCAGAAGAGACCTGGTTTATCCCTTCCTGGGGCACTGTGGGGCAACTCCTCGCCCCCCTCCCCCGAATCTTCGGCTAGAATGCTTTAAACAACTCTGGTTCCGAGTTGATTTATGGCTCTGCTAAGATGCAAAGGCAGTTTTATGTAGTAGGTAATTAAGTGGCATTATGGACGGCTCGAGAGTAAGTGGCTACTGTTTTAATAATTAAAATAAATGACCCCTTGACTGCTTCCCGACTCGATACTGTTTTCTCAGTGTCGAGACCCTGGAGAGGGATGGGGCACACGCATGTGTGTGTGTGTGTGTGCGCGTGTATGTGCACGAGTGTGAGTTCCTGTGTGTGAGTGTGAAGTGTGCAGGGGAGGAGAAGGAGGAGGAGGTGCCTTCAGGATCTCTGGTTTCCAGGACGACCTGCAGGGAGCGTGTGTCACTCCGGGCAGGCGGTGCGCTGCCCTGGAAACGCCTCCCATTCCCCCTTCGAGGCCAGGCTGACCCAGGGAGGACGCCGGCTCACCTCCCCGCAGTGTGGGGCACCCTTGGCTCAGACCCCAGCTCTGGTGTCCTGCGGCTGTGGCCACACTGCCCCCAGGGAGGCTTGGTTGCGGTTCTCGTACGACGAGGTGACAGGGCCTGCCTCCCGTAGTGGGCATGCAGGGCACCCAGGGGCATGCCATCTCTCCTTCACTGATGGGGAGTTGGTGAGCTCCAGCTCTGTGTGGGCACTGGCTGGGGGCTGCTACTGTCCTTGAGGCCCGAGTGAGCAGGGGGTGGGCACAAGGTCACGGGCAGCAGAAACACCGTGGGGAGCAGGACTTGAGTCCTGGGAGGGACCTCACCCCCGGCGGGGTGGAGCATCTCTCCGTCCAGACACTGGCCACCTGCTGGAGGCTGCACACGCCTGGAAGGCTCGGGCCAGCCTGCTGGGGAGGTCATTGTCTTCTGCCCTAGACTGTGCTTTTGTTTTGTGGGGGAATCACCTTCCTCAGAAGATGTGGCTATCACACGGTGGCACCTCCGTGGGGTTGCCCCTGGGTGGGCTGCCTGCCAGGCATTTCTGGGTGGAGAATGGCCCAGTGAAGGAAGCAAGGGGCCCGGTGGGCAGTTCTGCCTCGAGGTCTCACGTGAATGACCCAGGAGAAGGGGAGAGGAAGGAGGGGATGTACACATGGTGGGGAGTCAGGTCCGGTACTGGGCTCCCTGTGTCCTGCGTTCTACGGAATCAAGTTTAAGTGAGTCTGCTCAGGGCTTCCTAAGTGGCACTAGTGGTAAAGAACCCACCCGCCAGTGCAGGAGACATAAGAGGCACGTGTTTGATCCCTGGGTCAGGAAGATCCCCTGGAGGAGGGCATGGCAACCCACTCCAGTGTTCTTGCCTGGAGAATCCCATGGACAGAGGAGCCTGGTGGGCTGCAGTCCACAGGGTGACAGAGTCAGACACGATGGAAGCGACTTAGCACAGCACAGCTCTGCAGTGAAGACGCTTCTTTCACAGCCGGGAGAGTGATAACTCAGAGCCAAAGCCACACGGCGGGCTCAGGTGTGAAACCCTCTCCCTCCTGGCCCTCCATACTCGGTCTGTCCTTCATTGAGGTGTCCGAGGCCCCAGCCTGGGTGGGCACAGTGTTGGGAGCTTGTGGGTTGCCAGGCCCGCTCCCTTGCCGTCTCATGGCCCCTGCCTGACCCAGAGCCCGACACTGACATGGCCCCTGCCTGACCCAGAGCCCGACACTGAACTTGCAGCCCTGGGGGCCCCCTGTAGTGCCATGTGGCCAGCAGGCGCCTCCACCATTCCGGGCCTTGGTTGTTCTTTCTGGAGCCTGGGTTGTCTAAGGCCACTTCTGGCCGTTGCTGTGCCCAGCCGTGCCCGCTATGACGATGTGTGGAGGGGGTGGCACACAGAGGCTGAGGGATGCAGAACGTGGCTGGGCTGACCAGGCTTCCAGGCAGAGGCAGGCCCTGGCACAGCCTCGGAGGGCCTGTGCCACCCTGTCTGCAGGTGCCTCGCCCTGGCCCCCTCCCCTTCACTGCCATGAGCTCCAAGGGCAGGCCTTGGTCCTCAGAGTCTGCCTCTGGGGCCGGGCGCGGAGGAGGCATCCTCTGAGTGTGATCTGGGCCTAGGTCTGTGGTTCGAAGCCCCTCCTCCCCGACCCTGCTGATTTAGGAGGCCCCAGCCTCCCCGATGCCCCCGTCTTGGCCTAGTGAGTGTCTTTTCCAGCCGGGTAGACGGATGGGTGGTTGCCAGGGTGGTTCCATTATCAGAGGGACTCGCCCAGGCTCATGCCAGCCCGTGAGCCAGATCCAGACATGCTGAGGCTTACTTTTGCCCGTTGCAGTGAGGGCAGCCATGGGAAGGTCACCCTTGGGTGTGGGTGCTTCCTGCAGGACGGGCACAGCCTCATGAAGCTGCCCCCTGAGAGCCGTGGCCTGGGGTCCTTCCTCCTGTGGGCAGAAGAGAGGCACTGTAGGCCCAGGAGGCAGGTCGGCGTGTGGGGTGGGCGCAGGCAGGGCCCCTCTGTGCTGGGGTTCTCTGAGGGCCTGCTGCCGCCTGTCCCCACCCCTCCCCTGCTCACCATCTGCACCATCCCTGAATTTTGGATCCTGGGCACTGAAGATGCTCCTGAAGATTCAGGAGATCGCCCAGCGCCCAAGCCTGTGAAATAAGCCTCACTCCTTTCCCTCGTGCCCCTTGACCCCGGGAGAAGGGCCCGGCTGCCTGAGGCGTCTCTCCTGTGGCTGAGTGAGCTCGGGCACCAGCTGTGTTTGGGCCTCGGGGTAGGAGGAGCTTGCAAGACCAGGTTAGAGGTCTTCGGGTCCAGCCCACTGGACAGGCTGAGGCCGTGCCACGAGGCCATGGCCCCGCCAGGTCTGGCACAGAGTGGCCACTGTTGCCCCCATGTGCTGCCCTCCAGGGGCAGCGCCAGCTGGCAGTGGACGGAGGGCCTGACCTGTGGCTGAAGCCACTGCCCCCAGTGCAGCTGGAATCCTGGAGTCCCCCTGGATTCAGTGGGGGGCGGGGTGTGGCTTCTCTTCCTGGTTCTGAAACTCCCTGGACCCCTCTCTGGATCCGGATTCCCTATAGAAGGGACTTCTCATGTTTCCAGGGGCTCTGGCATCAGGGCAGAGCTGGGCGGTGACTGTTGATTAACCAAACGGCACCCTTGGTGGGGTGTGACCCTCCCAGCGACTCCCAGCTCGGAGTGTTTCTGCACGTGGGGCCTGCCTCCAGGTGTGGCAGGGCAGAGCATGCATAGCTGCCTCCCTCCGGGGCCCACTGAGGGCGAGCCTGTCCTTGGCACTCTCACTCTGTGGCATTGGAATGCCCATGGGGGAAGGGCCGGACCTCCTCCCCGCCTCTCTAAAGAGAGCCTGGCACCGCCGCCTCGTGGGGCAGCTCTGAGAGTCAGGACGGGGGGTGCCCAGGGCCTGTCCTGCGCCGGGCCTGCTGGCCGGAAGGCTCTAGAACTGCAACACGGGGGTTTTGCCATCCCCGGTGCCCCGTGCTTCTGTTCAAGGCGTTCTTGCCAGCATTGCTACCTTCCAGTGATCTCACCTCGTGTGTGATTATCACCGTTTCCCAGCTGGGGAGCCAAGACTCAGAGGGCTCACCCAGACCCTCTGCCTGCCCCTGGGCTGGCCTGAGGACCCTCTCTTTGCCAGGATGAGTGGGCAGCCTTGGGAGGCCACCACTCAGAGGCAGCCCGGCCTGAGAGTTCCTGGATCTCATCCTTGGGGTCCAGCACACGCCTGCCCGGGGAGGCAGCTGGTGTGAGCTGATTCCTGCGACAAGAGGAATTCCAGGGCTGCATGCTGGGGGCGCCGTGAGGCCCAGGCACAGATTTGATCCCTTTTATTTCTCAGGGGATACGTGTTCCTCAGAGAAACAGGAAGATTTGGAAAAGTAGAAACAAAATCAAAACACATTTAGCGCAGTGCCCCTCTCCCACCCCCGACCCTGCTCTGAAGATCGTGCCCTGAGATGGGCCGTCAACATAAAAACATCGGAGTGTTTACTCTCTCCCCAGAGCAGGCTGTTTTGGTGGCTGGTTATCTTGCCGTGGGTTTAATGTGGAGTCTGGCTTTTTTCACTCAACATTGCTCCAGACGCTCTCTTCCTCTTGGTCTTCCTAAACCTTGTTAGTGTCTGTATGACATCCCTTCAAGTGAGTTAACCAGAATTTACGTGACTGTTGCTCTGTTGTTAGATTGTTTCCTGCACGGGCGGTGCTTTAGGTCAGTAGTCGGCCTCTGCCGACTCAGTGGACATGCGTTAGAGCAACTTCGGGAGATGGTGAAGGACAGGGAAGCCTGGCGTGCTGCGGTCCATGGTCGCGAAGGCTGAGTGGCTGAACAACAGCAACGGCCTCTGCCTGGAACGAGGGGTGTTGGTTTGGGGGCCGTGGCGGGACTCCAGGTGCCCTCATGGTGATACTCCAGGCAGCACGGCAGGTGGCACTCAGGATGGCTCTCGTGGGAGGTGATGCTGTGTGGCTGGAATTCCTTGGCTTTTCCCATCCTTGCCCTTAAACGTCCCTAAGAACATGTGCGTTGGTTTCCCAGGCTGGCCATCCCTTGCCCATTCCTTCTCTGCACATGGCCTGTTTTTTTTTTTTCCCTGAACCGTTTGAGAGGAGTTGGGGTTAACACACCTTCAGCCTGCATTTCCTGGGAACGAGGACTTTCCCTTAGGTGGTGACTGTATGGTGACAATGCCCGGGGATGGAAGCCAGTCCTCTGCGCAGCCCGGCACGATGCTTTAGAGCAGCTGCTTTCTTTCTTAAAGAAGTATTTATTTCTTTGGCTTCATCAGGTCTTAATTGCGATACATGGTCTCTAGTTGTGGCTCATGGTCTCCAAAGCTCCTGCGCTCAGGAGCTCCAAGGCACGTGAGATCTTTGTTCTCCACCCGGGGATTGATCCTGTCTTCCCTCCACTGTTTGTAACCACTGGGCCACCAGGCAAGTCTCTAGAGCAACTGTTGTCTGATCGGGGGCCCAGTGCAGGGTCACACCCTCCCCTTGGTCGTCCTTCCTTCGGAACCTTTCCTCCATCTTCCTTTGACTGTTCATGGTTGTTTTGAAGAGCAGGGAGCAGCCGCGTGCTTGGCTCACGATTGGATTCCGGCTGTGTGTCTGGGGCAGGAGTGGCCCCAAGGGATGCTGTGTCATCGGCCCATCCTGCCGGGGGCACCTGGTGTGGCCCGTCTTGGGAGCAGACTTCCCTCCGTGGGGTCAGGAGATTTCCCACAGTTTCCCCACTGTGAGGTCAGTACATGGAATTCTGTGATTAATAAACCACCTGTGGGAAGCAGTTTGAGGACACACCGGTGTCTTGATGCTCAGCGGATGCTCACCCTCGAGAGCCTGGCGTCCACTGGCTCTGGTAGCAGTGACTTTTTATAACTTCCTCCGTGCACCTGCACTCAGCAGCTGGAATTCTGCTGGGGGCGGGGGAGGGCTTCCCTTTCTCACTTATCAGCCTGTGTGTGGATGTTTTTATCGGTGTGGATCCTTATTTTGTCCAACGTGATTGTGACCCCTGGCTCCCTCTGTTATGTCATTGTCACCTTGCCTGGGACAAACAGCTGGCTAGATGCCAGGGAGGAGAAGGCGGGAGCTGGGCTTTGATGGGTGTGTGTCCACGGTGGGGCCTAGGGGGCCAGGAGGGCCTGAGACCTCGGGCAAGTTGGGGAGTATCTTGGGGTCCCTCAGTAAACCCTGATGTTAGGAAGAGGGGCTGGGAAAGGCTGACCTTGAGGGCCCTCTTGCTCTCTTGGGGGTCCCCTTTCCAGGCCTTGGGCTGGCTCCCTGCTGAGACTGAGCGCTGGCCGTGGGGCAGTTCCTGGCGGCCAGCTGTCACCTGTGGGCGTGACGACGACGAGGAAGGTGGCGCCCTGGCCCCACCCACCTCACGCTCCCCCGCCTCCAGCAGGGCCCTTCCTCCACAGGCTGAGGCCTGTTTGTTCTCATTGGTAACCAAACGCTGACCTCATCCTGGCACCCGGCTCTCCTGACCTTCGGGTCTGTCCGCCTTCGTCTCTTTCTTAAAGAAACAGCTGCTTGGGCAGGGGTGCTGCTGTGGGGACGGGCCCACCCCCGCTGTGCCCACCTGTGCCCACCGTGCCAGAGGGGCCCCAGGGGCCTTCAACTTCCTCTTTGTGCAGAGAAGGTGTTCTGGGGCCCAGAGAAGGCAGGCGACCCGCCCAGGGTCACACAGTTGGTGGTGGCGGGCCCGGCTCTGGTGCCTGGACTCTGCTCCCCTCCCTGCTGGTGATCCTCTGCCATGACCACCGGTCCTCTCTCAGCCCAGGCAGGTTGTTGATGCCGGGGAGAGGGCTGATGGTTCCTGCTCTGTGTAGCGTACGGGATGTGAGGGTTAGCCACCTTCTCTACCCAGAAAGGTGCAGAGGACGGGCGCACTCCAATCAGAGGCGCCCTGGGGAGGCCCTCCCCTGCCGGAATGGGCAGGCACTGGGGTCTCCCTGGCGGCTAAGCCTCAACCAGAGGCTCTGTGGAGGCCTGGCTTGCCAGTCCTATTTGGACCCACCCACTAAGATCACGGTGGGAAGGGGAGGGTTTTCTGGGCCCTGCCCAAGGTGAGCGTGTGACCTTTGAATCCTGGAAGCTCGTACACCCCCTCCCTCGTGGGGAGAGCTGAGCGTCCACAGGGCAATTCCAGCTCCGTTGACCAGGTGAAAGGCAGTCTGGGCCAGAGGGTTCTTCAGAGAGCTGATGGCAGGACGGGGAGGCACCTGGGGAGGCTGGCAGGGGCGGTCAGGAGAATCCCCACCACCTGGGGCACCCCTCTCTACACCAGTGTCTGCAGGGCTGTAGCCCCTCTCTGCCAGGGTCTTGTGCGGCCTTTTGGGAGGCCCTGAGAGCCTGGTCTGTCTCCATGGTACACACTGAGGCATGGATGGGGATGACTTGCCCAGCAAATGCAGCTAGCCTGGACCCCACACCCAGGCGCTCCTCGCAGCGTGGCAGGGATGCGGCTATGTGTGCCTCCTCCCTGCCAGTTGTAGCCAAGGGCCTGCCTGGGGCACTCCATGCCTCGTGAAGGCCCCCACAATGACCCAGGGTGGACACACAGGTCTGTGAGCTTCCTCAGAGGAGCTGGGTCACGCAGCAAAAATCACAGCCCCACCAGGCAGTAGCCGGCTCCTGCCCGTCCACCCTAGGTGCTGCAGGAGACTCCTCCATCTGTGTAGCGTGGGGCCGTCTGGGGTACAGGCTCCCCTGCCCAGGAGGAGCATCGTCCTTCCTCTCCCTGAGCCTCATGCCTGGACCCCCAGCTTCGGCGTTTGACCCCATCCTTGCAGCCTTTGAATCAGACCTCCAGGTGACCAGTGACCAAGCACATCCTCCCTAGCCTTGCTCAGCCTGGCTCTCGTTGCCACGAGGCCCTGGGGTCTGGTTAGCGTCGCCTTGGGTCATTTCTTCTCTTGCCACGTTCCTTTCTTCCTTTCAGGTCCCACCTTTCTGCCTGGGTTTGGCTTGGTCTATCTCTTGAACCCTGTTTCCTGGGGCATTGAACCGGGGTTGGGGAGCAGTTTGTTAGGAAGTGGGGGGCAGAGCCTGAGCTCAGGCTCACCTGCCTGCTCATCCCTCCCCTGCTCCCTAGACCACCCGCTATGCGTCTGTGAACACGGGGCTGGGCGCTCAGCCCCAGGGGTTCATGCGCCTAGGACCCTCGCCCGCACTAGGCCTCTGTCTGCTGCGGGAGGTCTTCCCTGCGGTCTGTGGAACCAGCCTCGGTTTCTTTCTCCATCACAGCCAGCTCAGTGGTCCGTACACTCTACGCTCTATGAGAATCTCAACTTAAAATAGAGAAGGGGGCATTTGCTTTATGAACAAACAGAAGCACCGTTGCTTCAAATAATCTCTGGGTGTGACGGTCCTAAATTGGATTCATAGCCCACTTTTACAAGCTGGTGGTGATGCACCAGCCTCGCTAACTCTGCAAGCGAGGCAGATGCAGGGGGCTCGGGTGGGCCAGGCCCCAGGTGGGCAGTCATGCAGTGGAGATGACTGTGGCCTGATGCCGCCGTTTCCATGGTGACCTGGTGCTGGTGGCACAGCTCAGAGGCGGTGTGGCCTTGGATGGCAGCATGGAAGCCAACGCTCACCATTCCTTCCTGTCAAGGTCATGCCACTGGGATGTGGGCAGTGGAGAGGATGGGGCCGGGTTTTAACTGAGCATCTACCAGGTATATCAGGCCCTGTGCCAGGGGCTTCCAGAGCCGCTTGCTACCGTTCTCAACTTTCTTAGTCCTTGTGGCAGCCTCCCAAGGCTGGTTTCTCTCATCTCATTTTAAAATGAAACTGAGACTAGAGTGGCTGGGCACGTTTCCTGAAGTCACACAGCCACAGGTTTTATTCCCACTTCTGCCGTCACTGATGACATCCTTGGGGTGGCGTATACAACACAAAAATGTCATCTTACAGCTCTGGGGTCAGCAATGCTAAAGTCCTGGTGGCAGCAGGCCTGAGGGGGAAACCTCCCGCCCGTTCCAACTTCTAGATGCTACCCACATTCCTTGGCTCGAGGCCCGTCCCCGTCTTCAGAGCCAGCAGTAGAGCTTATTTCTGACCACTTCACACATCCCTCTGACCACAGCCAGGAAGAGCTCTCCGTTTTTCACCCTCTCATGAGACCAGGGTGGGCCCCCCTGAATCATCCAGGCTAGTCCCCCCTTCTTGGCCGCCACGACTTGAATCACATCGGCCAAGTCTCTTTGGCTGCGTAAGGTCACATATTCGTAGATTCCAGGGGTTAAGAGAGGGCATCTTTGGGTGGACAGTGGTCTGCCAAGTACAGTTTGTAAGTGCAGGCTGATGTCTTTATCGTGATGTTTGAGGGAGACTGAGGCTCGAGGGTGCTGCCGGCGCTGGGGCCCTTCACCCGTTTCCTCCTCCTGTGACGTACCCTGGCTACAAAAGGAGTTGGTCCTTCGCCGGCTAGAAGGGCGCGCCCTCCTAGGACCTCGGGGGAGGCACGCTGAAGTCAGTCTTCTCCGTGATCCTTCAGTCACCGGCCACCTGCTGTGGGTGTCCTGTGAAGTGGGAAGGGCAGTTTGCTGTCCCCACGCCGAGTCTGTGTCATTTGAACAGGCGGGCCCTCGCTGCCCTGCCTAATTGCAGGGATGCTGCCCTGCAGCGGCTCTGAATCACCTCCCGGTCCTGCCTTCTGAGCCCTCTGCGTCACCTGGGCCTCCTACTCACATCTCTCTGGGCCTGGGCAGGGGAAGGGGCTTGTTCAAGGTCACAGGGTCCCTGAACTCTCTGCAGGAGGGAGGCATCCCACTGCTGTCAGCCTCCCATCCCTGTGGACCCCTCGTCTCCCTGCAGGCTCTGACCTGCTGCCCCTGGGCTGCTCCCAAGCGTTGGGGGCGGCAGCAAAGGAGGCCCGTTTCCCTGGGTATTTGTGAGGTTTTCCAAAGTTGTTGGTTTTGTTTAGTCGCTGAGTCATGTCTGACTCTTGACAGCCCCAAGGATGGTTGCCCATCAATCTCCTCTGATCATGGGATTTCCCAGGCAAGCATACTGGAGCAGGCTGCCATTTCCTTCTCCAGGGGATCTTCCCGACCCAGGGATCGAACCCAGGTCCCCTGCATTGGCAGGTAGATTCTTTACCATCTGAGCCACCAGGGAAGCCGGACTCATTCCTGTTTTTACTGAATCAGTTAAACTGTGTCCAGATGTGATGCTGCCTCCAGAGCTTGCTGCTCGGAGCTCCCTAAGCCCCAGTGTCTGGAATGGGGATCCCTAGGTCTGAGGAGCCAGCCATGCCCAGATTTTCCCTGCTCCACCTGCCACTCCTCTCCCCACATCTCCTGCCCCTGCCCATGGCTGGAATGTGCCCTGGTGTCCTGCCCCCTCCCTCCGGCGACCTCTGCCAGCCCCATTCCGGACCCACCAGCTTTTCATGCTTGTGCAGTTCAGTTGAACCAAGTTCAGTTGCTCAGTCCTGTCCGACTCTTTGTGACCCCATCGAGTGCAGCACGCCAGGCCTCCCTGTCCATCAGCAGCTCCCGGAGTTTGCTCAGACTCATGTCCATTGAGTGATGCCATCCAACCATCTCATCCTCTGCCGTCCCCTTCTTCTCCCAACTTTAATCTTTGCCAACATCAGGGTCTTTTCAAATGAGTCAGTTCTTTGCATCAGGTGGCCAAAGGATTGGAGCTTCACCATCAGTCCTTCCAATGGATATTCAGGACTGATCTCCTTTAGGATGGACTGGTTGGATCTCCTTGCAGTCCAAGGGACTCTCAAGAGTCTTCGCCAACACCACAGTTCAAAACAATCAATTCTACAGTGCTCAGCTTTCTTTATAGTCCAACTCTCACATCCATACATGACCACTGGAAAAACCATAGCCTTGACTAGATGGATCTTTGTCGGTAAAGTAATGTCTCTGCTTTTTAATATGCTGCCTAGGTTGGTCATAGCTTTTCTTCCAAGGAGCATGCTTGGTAGAGATGTACCTGATATCCAGCAAGGAAGGCAAACTCTCCTTGCTCAAACCCGCAAGGTCTCCACTGTGGCTGCCAGAGGATTTGGTTGGTACTTTCTGGGGTCCATGCACTGCCCCCTCCTCCCACTACTTTTAGACATCTGCGTGTCCAGGTCTCTTCGGGGTCCCCCACAGTAGTACAGCTGTGTTTGCAGGAGTTTAACCCCAAGGAGTAGTCACGGCCAGGTGGCATGGAGCCCCTCGGGGAAGAAGCCCTAGAGGGGGTCCATTTGAACAGTCACTGCTCAGCATAGGTCAGGGGTGTGCAGCCCATGTGCTCATTAGGATCACCTGGAGGACGTCTGAATTGTATGTGGACATCCAGGCCCCTTCGCTGGAGTCCAGTTTAGTGGGTTTCAGAGAAGAGATGGAATGTTAAAAGGTCCCCGGGGAGCCAGGTGCTGTGGCCGAGAGACTCAGGCCAGGTGTGACTCGGCTTCTGTGTGCCCCCCTTCTGTGGGGCCCCTCAGCGGTCTGTTCAGCCTCTGTCACTAATTCCCGATCATTCAGAGTGAAATCAGGGCTGGTGGGGGAGGAGACATTAACAGGGCCGACACCTGCTCTGGCGCCTAAGCACGCAGGTTAATTTCTGGGCCTGCACACTGAAGTGAAGTTGCTCAGTCATGTCCGACTTTTTGCGACCCCGTGGACTGTAGCCCGCCAGGCTCCTCTGTCCTTGGAACTTTCTAGGCAAGAACACTGGAGTGGGTTTCCATTTCCCTACTCCAGGCATACAGTAGGTGCTCAGTAAAATTTGCTTTCTCGTTTGTTCTGTGTGGACAGGAGAAGTCTTTCTAATGCCAGAGGCCCTGGAAGTCAGCTGCCTTGGCCCACATGCCCTGCAGACCCACTGTGGGCAACTCAGGTGGGCAGGCCCGGCAAGAGGAGGGAGGTGCCGAGGCAGCCTGCCCTGCTCAGAGCAGCCCCTGCCAAGCGGTGTCCTCACAGGAACCTGATGTTCCTCTGATATGCCTGCCGCAGCCCTCTTGCCTTCATCCATAAATAATGCCTGTCTCACATTCAGCCCACACCTCCTGGGGCAACGATGTGTGCCAGGAGCCAGATGCCAGTGGGCACCAGCCCAGGTGTTCCCAAACCTGCCTGACCCACCTTCCTGCCTTTGCTCGTTCTGTACCCTCAGCTGGGACTTGCCTTCCATTCGCACCCCACTTGACTGTGGGTCAGTGTCCTGCTTGCTCTTCAGTGCTCAGCTCAGATGCCACCTCCTTCAGGCAGGACTCCCTGATTTCTCCCTGTCAGCGCATCCTTGCTCTCGGTGCCCTGTCATCCCAGAGTGAGCCTCTTCACTCTACGCTTTGCCCTTCAGCAGATGTGGTTATTCCTGTAGCTCCTTCCTTTGGCTGAGAGCCCCTTGCAAAAGGGGACTGTGCCCTGGGACAAGCATGCTGACTGCCGGTCCTGCCGGCACCTGGCCTTGTGACTTTGGGTGGACCCAAGGTCACACTTGCTGCGTGTTTTTTTCCTTCTATGTAGGTTGGGCTTTCTGCCGCCTACCTGGTAGGGTCCCTGGGCGGGGGGGACTAGAGGGGAGCAGAGTGCCTTCCTCCCGGCTTCGTGGGGAAACTTCAGTGTTACCGGGGCTTCTGTCCAGCCTTCAGGCTCTGCTTGCTTCCCGTTAGCAATGGGGAGCTCACTCCTCGCTGGCAGCCTGGACTGTCCTGAAGTTGGTGACTCTCCTCTCCATTCCTGGATTTGGGGACCATCCGCTCTGTGAGAACACAGTGCTCTGGTGACCTTTGGGATTGCTCAGGGTTGGGACTAGGCGGGTGTGGGATTGGGACGCCCTTTAAGTCCTTTCCGGATGTAAGACGGTCCCTGGGCCCAGCTGGATTAGTGTCCTTGTGGGGTGGGGGGCGGGTGGTGGACCCGCATGGCTCTTTCATCAGAGGCGAAGGCAGCAGGAACATCATCCTAGGGCCTGCCGAGCCCGTCTGCAGGCAAGTGCACCTTGCTCTGTGTCTGTCTGAGTCTGCTGGAGCTGCTCTGGATGCCTTATAAACAACAGGAGTTTCTCCATCTGGAGGCTGGGAGCCCAAGATCAAAGTGCCGGCAGATTCAGTGTCTGGGAAGGCTGCTTCCTGGTTCATAGATGGCCTTCTGCCTGTTGTGTTGTCACAAGGCAGGGGGCAAAGGAGCTCTCTGGGGTCTCTTTTATTAGGGCACTGATCGCACTCCTGGGGGCTCCACCCTCATGACCGAATCACCCCCCAAAGGCCCCGTTTCTTAGCGCCGTCGCACGGTGTTAGGTTTCAACATGTGGATTTTGCACGGGGCGTGGGGGTGGGGAACACAAGCGATCAGAGCGTAGCCCCTGTTCCTGCAGCCCCGGGGAGGCTCTCCTCGTGGCGCTTGCCTGTGTGACGCTGTGCATTGGGGTAGCCTTGTGGGGGTGGGGGTACCTCCCACGGGGTCACCTGTCAGAGGCCACAGCTCCACCACCTGGGCAGGTGGAAGGCACGCGTGGAGACTGAGCCCACGGCGCAGAGTGGGGGTGTCTTCTGGGCCCGCCCTGCTTGGTTTCGATTTCCACAGCCGCCCGTGTGCTCACCTGCCCTCTTGGAGGGGAGTCCCGAGATGGGGGAGAAAGGAGAGGAGCCCAGCACGGCTCCCAGAAGGCACAGATGCTCTTAGGAGCTGCTCTCATTCCCTGGGGCAGAGAGGGAGGGAACCTGGAGCAGTGAGCAGGCCTCTGCTTAATGAGACCTCTCAGGCCCGATGGAACCCCCAGCCCTGATGCCCCAAGTGACCCCTTCTTAATGAAGCCCGAGGAGAAGGGAATTGAATCAGACATGGAAACGTCAGCTGTCTCAGGGCAGGGCGTCCGGGAGTGAGCCCCCACGGAGGGCCCCAAGGCTTGGCACGGCTAGTGACGAGCCACAAAGCCTGCCTGTCCCCAGCCCCTTCTGGGGACCCTGCTCAGGGAGAGGGGGCAGCTGCAGAGTCAGGCTCCGTGTGTCGCTGTGTGCACGGCGCCTGCCCCCCAGCCTCCATCCCCTTCCTACCGTGCAGAGAAGGAGAATCGTACTTTCTCCTGACCATGGTGGGCACTGTTGCGCCCTCCCAGGTCCCCGTGGCACTTACCGCTGCCGAGCCCACCGCCCGCTGTGCCTGCCGGCACCTGCAGCTCTGCGTGGGGGCTTGTCCCATCCCCCGCCCAGGTGGGCAGTCCTGGGGCACGCACACCCCTCGTCTGCCAGGAGCGGCTCCCGTCGGCTAGCCCCTGGGTTGGCGAGTGACTCCGAGGCCCCTGGAGCTCTCCAGAGGGTTGACACCCCTGTCCTCAGCTCCTGGTCCCCCTCGCCTCCCCATGCCCCCCACCTGGGCTTCCCAGGCCCCTTCCCACCTAACCGCTTGCCCACACGTCTGTGTCTCATCCAAACTAAGATGGCTGAGTGCTGCGGGCTGAGGTCTGGGGAACGCCGGCCCTTGGCCGCTGGCACTGCTCTGCCCTGGGTGGCCTGGGGGTGCCATATCACGGTCCCAGGCCGGGTGCTTCTGACTGTCGTTGCTGCTCGGGGGAGCTCACAGGATCGAGAAGGTCACTTCCTCTGGGGAAACCAGTCCCACCCACCCGGAAGGGTGAATTCCCCTTAGGTCCTTAGGTTTCCCAGGACCTTCTGGGTGCCCAGTGGTGAGCTTTCTCAAGGACTTTGGGGAGGTGGCCCTATAGCCTGTTAAACTCTACGAGCTAGGTGGGGAGGGGGTGATGGGTGATTGGACGTGGCCTCTGGCCCCAAATTCTTGCAATTTGGGCTAATGCTGAGGCTGGAGTGACATTGCCTAGCCAGGCGGGGGTGCTGAGCCAGGAGGGGAGATGACCTGGCAGCTTCTGGGAGGGCAGAGCAGCCTGGTGATCAAGGCCAGCACCTGGCACAGGCTCTTAGGGGGAGCTGACCAGCACCGGCGGAGGGGTGGGCTTGGAGACCTGCAGCTCTGTGACTCCCCCAGCCCCGTGGGCCACACTGGTCCTCCACACACCCCGGGAACAAGGATACTTGAGGAGGGCTGATGTGCAGGCTCCTGGGAGTGAGAATGTTGTGGGGGGTGCTCCCTGTCTCCCCGGATGGAAGGTGGATCGTGAGTCCCCAGAATTGGACCAGGGGGCCCTGCCTGGGTCAGGGGAGGTCTGAGGGGATGAATACCTTGACCAGCCCAGTGTCCCTTCCGCAGTCACCCGCTCCCCTCTTACATACCCCCCTCCCCCCCCCCCCCCCCCCCCGCTCCCCACCCACCTCCGCCCAGCCATCAGAAAATGACGCTTTCCTCCCTGCTGGCTTTGCTCATTACTGCAAACCCTGGGATTAATTTAATTACACGCTTGTCTCCTAGAGGCTGGGGCATGGAGGCGCCCCATGGGATCCCAGTTGCCCAAGGCTGCTGGTTAGGATTAGGGAGCCAGGCCCGTCCCCAGACCGCCCCTCCACCCCCGACATGAGGGTCTACCTGGGTCTAATTCTTCCCCACCGCAGGGCACCTGCTCTGACCCTCGGGTGACCCGATGTCCGGCTCCCTGGCCGTGGGCAGTGTGCACAGCCTGGTTTGGGGAGCTGAGGGTAGAGACAGTAGGGAGGGGTCCTGCGGGGCAGGGGATGTTTATCTGGGACTTTAGGGAGGTGGCCTCATTGCCTCTCATCGCCTGTTGGACTGAGCAGGGTTGGGCAGGCTCAGGGCTGGGCCTGGGGCTCAGGAAAGGCCCCCAGACCAGAACTGGGGGAAATGGGCAGAGGGTGGGTGATGGGGTCCACTTTCCAGGTCGTGCTCTGGGCCACACTTGACATCAACGGGGGGCTCTGTGGAGGGGAATCATCTAATCCCTCCTCCTTTTTTATAAAGAAGGAGCTCTCCCTATTCTAAAAGCAGATTATTGGAAAACTAACAGGAAACAGTGTGAATAAATAAAAGATCACCCATCCCCTCGTGAGCACACTGCGATCAGTATTTCTGTGCGCCTCCTTCCTGGACTTATTTCAATACACAGATATTTTTAAACACAACAGCGATTATATGTGTGCTTTTGTGTCCAGTTCTTTTCACTGGCATTGAAGTGTTTTGGCCTTTTTTCCTGTATCGTTGAGGAGAGAAGCTCTCCCAAACATCATTTGAGTGATGACAAGGTTGCGAACTGTCTGCTGTTACTGAACAAGCAGTTTCCGTTTTGGTCACTGTAGCCCCATCTGCCTGGAGCTGGGAGGGGCTTTTCCCAGGTGGTGTTCCAGGGAACCCTCCTGCCAGCAGCTGGTGAGGGACAAAGTGCTGGGGGGCTGCACCCTACCTCCTCCCTGGTGCTCAGAGGGCCCAGCAAACCACAAACACGGGGTCCCTTCCCATCAGGCCTGTTTGTGTGGATAGGCGTGGGTGCGTCTGGGTGGTGTGGATGGGATGTGGGAGCTGCTGGTCAGTTTGGGCAGACGGACGGGTAAGCCGAGGTGGGGGGATGGCACAGGGCGTGGACTATAGTGACCACTGAGGGACCTACCCAGCCCTGGCTTGGGCACTGGGTCCTAGGGGGGGTCTTTGGAGTCACCGCCCGGGGTCCAGGGCCCCTCCGCCACTGCCCCGCGTGTGTACCAAGAAGCCCCTTCACCGCTCAGAGACCACCGCGCAGGGCTCCCTGTGGAGCTTCCCTGTGGTTATCGGTGTCACTCGTGGGGTGGGTGGGAGGCTGGCCATCGAGCGGCATTCTTCCTCTCTAGAAGCCTCCACATTCCTAAGAGGTGACTGGCAGAGAGCAAGGGGAGGAGTCGGCTGTGTAATCGGGGTGGAGTGGGCCGCCCCCAAATCCTGCCCAGGGCTGGGCTGCAGTCTCCGGGGTCTGGTCCAGGACTGGGCACACAAGCCTCCCCAGGTCCTTCTGATGCACTTGGGGCACAGAGTGACCCCCAGCAGGCAGGCCAAGGGGCAGCCGGGCACCTGCAGGGGGAAGCGTCTCCTGGGCATCTCAGAGGGCAGAGCTGCTGATGGGTGGAGGCTGGTGAAGCCGCACCCGAGTTCCAGTGCAGGGCGGGGGGGGGGGGGTCATGGTGTATGGGGAGGGGGTCACCCACCACCCCGTCCTTACATGGAGCCTGGGCCAAGCTCCAGTGCAGGGGTGGGGTCATGGCATCTGGGGAGGAGACCACTGACCACCCCGTTCTCACAGGGCACCACTGGGCTCCTCATTGGCCCGCAGGCTCTGTGGGGAGGGGGCGTGATGTCCACCTCACACACGGGGCCCTCAGGGCTGGGGACTCTGCTGCCTCTGTTGCCTTGGTTGCAGGACGGTCCCAGCTTGTCCTCTGGCAGCATCTAAGTTCCCTTTGCCCCTCACGGCCCCGAGAAGGTCGAAAGCCCTGTGTGTGGGACGGCAGTGCTCTGGGGGGTGAGGGAGCTGGCTTACATCGAAGGTCTGGTGCCTTCTGAGATGAAGGGTCACAGTGTGATCTAGGAAGACCTTGAGTCCTGTCCTGGACCAGGGGGGAAGGGCAGGAGCAGCAGGCTGGGCCAGGGGTGAGCAGGGTCCCGGCTGGCATCTGAGCCAGGCACCCTTGTGACTTCAGAGGTGCACGGCAGTCTCCGCCCAGGTGCCCGCAGACCTGGGGAGGTGCCCGCGCTGTCACCGAGGTGTCGGGCCCAGCCTCCTCCCTCTGCCCCTGCTGTGACCTCCCCTGCCCCATGTCCTGCCTCCTTCCACCTGCTCCCTCTCCTTGACCTCCACCCAGGCTGGCTCCCTTTCCTGGCCTGGAGGGACTTTTCTCCTCTGAGCCCATTTCCAGCCCCATGGGGAGGGAGGTCCAGGGCTGTGGGTAGCTGGGTTGGCGGACTTTCTCCTGCTGCTGCTGCAGGCTCAGTGAGTCAAGGGAGGGTGGGTTTCACCCCCCTGCTGCATTCAGAAACTGGTTGGGGGTGTCTCTGGCCCTGCCCCTGACCTCAGGAAAGGTGCTGGGTTACACCTGCAATCGTTTGTAGAAGCTCAGATGGGACGGAGTTGGGGAAGCCCAGTTGTTCCCACTGCACGCACCGGGGAGGGCCTCCCTGCACCGCAGGCCCTGGGGTGGGCTGGCCCGGGGTGAGGGGGCCATCAGGGACCTCCTTTTGGACGTGAAGCCCTGCGGAGGCTGAAGGCATCAGCCCAGGACAAGCTGGTGAGAGAGCCCCTCAGCCCGGTTCTGCAAGTGGGTGGGGAAACCGGGCTCCAAGGCCCACCAGGGGCGGGGGGCGCACAGGGGAGGGCCCTCCTGCTGGAGACAGTCTGCCGGCGGGTGACGCGACTCCTCTGTGTCTTCCAGATCCCTCGTCCACCTACATGCGGCAGCTGGAGACCAAGGTGAAGCTGCTGGAGGGTGACAAGCTCCTGGCGCAGGTAGGCTGGCTGCACCCCGAGGGCCGGGGCGGGCCCTGCCACCGCCCATCGCTCCAGGGCCCAGCCCCCCCCCCAGCCCCAGCTGGCTTCTGTGGGTCCCATCCCACTTCGTGCCCCTAACATCCCACTTGTCCTCCACTCCTGCCCAGAGTCACCTCCAGGGACATCTGCTCGGGGACCCATAGCCTCCGGGCGTCCCTCTGTCACAGCTGTCCCCATCTGTCCCGCCTGGTGTATTGCGAGCTCCTCGGGGGCCCGGAGATGCTGTGGGACCCCCACTTGCTGAAGAAGTGGGCTGCTTTGCCCCTCTGCTGGGTGCATCAAGGCCAGAGAGGTGGACAGGCTTGCCCGCACTCAGACCTGTAGGGAAACTTTCCTGGTCCTGCTGGGCTGGTTTCTTTACGGGCTGGGGTCCGCCCTCTGCCCTCCTGTCTGGCCTGGGGCCACAGAGAGCTGAGGCCAGGCCTGACCCCGGCCCATTCCCAGCACAGGGATGATGGGTTGGAGATGGGTGATGAGGTCGGAGCAGGGCCGCTGGAGTGTGGAGGGGGCATCACTGCCCGGACGAGGACGCAGGGCCCTCCCCACTGCAGGCGGGGCACTGCTCGGAGGCTGAGGTCAGCTTGGTCAATCGGGGTGCCTGGTGGCAGGGCAGCTGGCTGGGCGGACCCTCCAGCCTCTCTCCCCCCTTGTCCTCAGCCCTGACTCCATCTCAGCACCTGCATCTCCCCAGCCACGCCTGCTGGCTCATAAGCGGCCGGCCTGGATCCCAGAGCACATCTTTGGAAACCAACCCCATGGAGGGCTCAGCGGCCGGGCCACATTGCTAAGTGACTAGTGGGCTTGGTTCTGCTGCCTTTTCACACAACTTCTGTGCACCGGGTGGCTGCGGGGATGCTCACAGCCCCGAGGGCAGCCCCACGGCTGCCGTCCCACCTCTCACCCTTGCATGGGTGGCTGGAAGGTCCCCTTAGCTCTGCAGGACTCCGTGGGGTAGGTGGTTCACACACTCTGGCCTTCTCCTGCATGGTCACCATCTCAGGTGTGCAGCCAGGCATCAAATTGCAAGGCCTGTTTTCAGATGTCGGGTGTCCAGTATCGGGTGCTTGGCTCCAGGTGTGCTGGCTCCTCGGGGCTGGCAAGGGCAGGGAGGTCGGGGGCTCGCCTGGCTGTGAGCTAGGGCTCCCTACACCCAAACACTCCCCGGGGGCTGGTCCTGGTTGTGAAGGAGGGTGTGTGGTGGGGGGTTGTGGGGACTGTAGGCAGGGGTGATGAGGGGGGGCAGCATCAGGACTTGGGGCCCTGGGCTCTGGAGCTGGTTCCTGTCCAGTAAGAAGGGGAGAATGTCACTGTTTCTGGGGAGAAGCAGGTTGAGAGCTTGGACCCCACATTCAGGATCCCGTTTGCAGTGCTGTTCCATGGAGCAGCCAGGCCGTGGCTTGTGGTCCTGTCTCCAAGGACCAGGATGAATGTGTCCCTGTGGCCCCTGCTCTCCTAGGCCGTCCCATCGAGAACACGCACCCACTTCCATGTGGCGGACTTGGCCTCGTTGTTTGTCATGTAGTCGCTCAGTCGTGTCCGACTCTTCTGTGACTCCGTGGACTGCAGCCCGCCAGGCTGCTCCGTCCATGGGATTCTCCAGGCAAGAATACTGGAGTGGGTTACCATTTCCTTCTCTAGGGTATCTTCCTGAACCAGGGATTGAACCTGTGTCTCCTACATGGCAGGCAGATTCTTTACCACTGAGCCACCAGGGACTTGGACTTGTTCGAAACCTACACAGGCTCAGGCCCCAGAGTGGTAGCCCTTCCTCTTCCTCCTCCCTGTGGGCACCCCCTGGTCTCACAGGGAACCCCCCGCCCCCGCCATGGCTGTGTCCACTTGTCCCCCGCCCATATGGGCAGAGGTGGAGGTTGGCAGGGGCCGTGTGTCCGGGGCGTTGGGTTATGGCCACCACCTGGGCAGGGGGTGTCTTTGCCTGGGCCCGCCTGTCCCCAGGCCTGCTCAGAACCTGCTCCCTGGGGGCCTTGCCCTGGCTGCAGCAGCGGTGGGGTTCTGTCCTCAGCCTGTTTCCACGCTCTGGCCAGGCTCTCCTGACACAGACCTCCATCCCTCCCATGGGGGAGTGGCCTCTCGCCTGGGCCGAGGCTTGCTGGCTGCTGGCAGTCTGATTGGGCTTTAGGGAATAAGAGCATCTTTTTGCTCAGCTTCTTGTTAGTTCAGGAGAAGTGCTGGGAACTCAGAGACTAGCCAGTGAGCACTTGCTCTGAGCTCTCTTTGCACCGTGGGCTGCTCTTGCTGATGGGGTGTTGGGATCCTCCCTTGGGGAGTTCAGTCCCCACCTGTTCTGGAGTGTCAGCTCCTCACGGACTGGGCTGCAGAATCTCAGTGGTCACATCCTCAGTGCCTGGCTGGACTTGGTGGATGCATCTGGGGAGCCCAGGCTGTACCCCACCCAGTCTTCTGGGTCAGAGGGGAGACTGGTTCTTGCCCAGAGTAAGGAAGATCTGCTTAACCCAGGGAGAGCTGCTTCATAAGGTAGTGAGTGTATCATCTTTGGAGGTAATCAAGGGTGGGTGGGTGGGAGTAAGGGAGGGTGGATGACCAGGTTTAGGAAGGAGACTGCAGCTGTGGGTGGGAATCTGGCCACAGCCTCATGGGCTCTGGCTTGTGAGATATTATGATTCTGGTACCTAAGTCTTGTCAGTGAAATAAAAATTGCCCAGGAACCTCCAGCCTTGTGCAAAGCTGCGTTCTGCCTTTTGGTGAAAAGCAACAGAGAGCAACATTATTCGTTTAACTATCTTCAGATAATGTGGCTTTGGGGTTTGCAGGGAAGGGCAGAGGGCCTCCACGGGTTCCCTTTTTTACTGCCCACCCCCTCCCCGCCACCGCCTCTATTTAGCTCCAGAATAGCTTTAATTAAAAATGCGCCGGAGTGTCCGCAGGCTAAATGAGTGTATTGCAGTTCCTATTTTCTTTCTCGTGTCAGCTTTAAAATTTCATCAGCGCACCTGCTCCCCTGCGATGATTCATCTGGAGCTTGGTCCGTGGTATGATTCTCCTTTTGGATTCTGTGCCTGGCAGGGCTGGGCTGGGGGCGGCTGTCATTGACGCCACTCCGTGGTTCCCTCCGTTCACTTCCCTGCTGGGCTGATCAGCGAAGGCGCCTCGCGCGCCCAGAAGCCAGCTTCACAAAAGAGCAAGAAGCTGGTTGGGCAGGAGCGGGTGGCCCTCGCGGGGTGTGGAGGCGGTGGTCCAGGCCGGCGACTGGGACCGGCTCCAGCTGCCCCATGCCTGCTGGCCCCAGGGCCCACTCATCCTGTCCTGTCACGCCGCAAGGAGTCGCTGAACACTCAGGTTGGAGGGCGACCCCAGAATTTACATCAAGCCGAGATGGGGAAACTGAGGCCTGGGTGGAGGAGGATTTCCTGGGATGGGTAATTGAGTTGGTTTACTGGGGCTTCCCGAGAAAAGAACCATACACTTGGGGGGCTGGGAGGGCGGAGAAGGGGCTTGAGCAGCTGAAATGTACTGAACGTATTGTCTTATGATTCCGGCGGCGTGGGGTCAGTAGGTTCATGTATGAATTTGACCAAGACACAGTTCACCTGAGCCACGGGGCTGTCGGCCGGATGGTACGAGAAAGTGGGTTTGGGCCCCGGAGGAGTCTGGGTTCAGACGATGCCTGCTCCAGCTGTCTGACTTTAAGAGGGATGTCTTATGTCCCGGCACCTCAGTTTCTTCTCCTGTAACCCAGGGATGGCGGGGTGCCCGCTGCAGCGTTGGCTGGAACCTGGGGCGCCCTGGGCAAGTGTCTGCCTTTCCCTTCTTTTCCTGGCCTTGGAAGCCTGGGATTTTTCAGGGTCTGGCAGACCATTCAGCTGGGCTTGATCCCTGATGAATTGCTTGCTCCTTTTTGTAGTTTTTGTTTTGAATCATCTAGGCCATGGGACTGAGAAATGGGCCTCTGCTGTGTCAGCCCATGGCTGATGCCTCCTTCCCATTTCCTGCCTCCCTGGGTGCGGGGGTTGTTCTGGTCGGTGGTTCCCTCGCCCAAGCCCTCCGGAGGTGCTAGCCTCACAGCACCCTCTGGGACGTGCGGCTCTGTTGACAGGCTCTGGACCATCCCCTCTCCCCTCGTTTGGTGTCTGCGGTTGGTATCACTTCCCTGTCCCCTCTGTCATGGGTGACGTGGTCTCCGGAGGGCTTAAACTGGTTCCTTACAGAACCTTAGTCCCAGTCCAGCCCCTTTCTCAACCGAGGAGAACACCCCCTCTTTCCATCATCTGATGGATGGTCTGTCTAGCAATGTGGGCAGGAAGAGAGACTAGGAGTTCACCTCTGTACCTGAGGCTCAACCAATGTCCATTGTGAGCCAGTTGTTGGGCAGGTCAGCCTGGCTAGAGGGCAATCCCAGGACTTCAGAGCCAGAAGGCCTGTTCAAATCCCTGAAGCCTTAAGTGCCACTTGCTGGCTGGGTGGCATGGGGCCAGTGGCTTAACCTCTCTGTGCTTCCATTTTCCCTATACATAAAATGAGGACTCTAACGCGCCTGCCCAGGACTAAAGGGTGAATCACAGAAGGCAGTGAGGGCCAGGCCTGGCTGGTGGTAAGGGCCCTGGGTCAGCAACTGTGACCTCACTTGGGGGTCATCCAGCCAGCTGTGTGTCTTCTGGACCCCATTTGACATGCAAGAGACCAGGAGGCTGGGGAGCTGCTCAGATCCATCAGTTGTGATGGGATTCGGATTTAGCAACCTCTGTGCCCTCCAAGGGCTTCCCGGGGGGCTCAGCAGTCAAAGAATCCATCTGCAATGCAGGAGACACAGGAGATACGGGTTCAACTCCTAGGTGGAGAAGATCCCCTGGAGGAGGGCATGGCAACCCACTCCAGTATTCTTGCCTGGAGACTCCCATGGACAGAGGAGCCTGGAGGGCTACAGTCCACGGGGTCGCCAAGAGTCAGATGTGGCTGAGCGACTGGGCACGCATGCATGCACATGCCCTCCAAAGCCCCCTGTCTCCCCCCGTGGAGGTCACATTGCCTGGCCCTCAGTCACCTCATCCTGCCAGGGGACACAGGAGTGGACAGTGGGCACTGTGGCTGAGACCTGGTCTGTGTGGTACCTGTCAGTCACAGGCCGGACGGTCCTGGGTGGTACTCACATCCCAGGTTGAGCGCCGAAGCTGCGTGGGGAGTAGGGGGCAGTGCCAGCTGCAGATGAGAAATACCAGCCATTCATTAACCACACATGGATGCCACATGCCTGATCTGAGCACCGATCGGAGAAACCCTCTGTGCCCGGGCCACCCTGCAGCTCTTTGTTCAATGGCCTGCAGATGAGTTCTTATAAAATACAAGGGGTAAAAAATGCAAGTAAACCTGGCCGGCAGGACCTGTAGGTTCCCCTGAGGGACCTTCGCCCTGAGGACACAGCAGAGGCAGATCCCCGGGCTCCCCGGGTCTCGGGGAGCCTCTCAGGCGGGCAGCTGCATTCTGGGTTCTGGTGTCAGCCTTGGGGAGTCAGGGGCTGGCCATGTGCTGGGCCACGTCCTTGGGGAATCTGGAGTTTCTGAAAATGTGGGACTCTGATGAGGCATTTTGGGGACCCCACCTTGGCCCTGGGAGCCCCTTCCACTCCAGCCCAGCCCAGGTCCTGGCGGCTTTGGGGCAGTGGGAGTCTGGGGGGGCAGGCGGAGGTGAGGGTGGTGCGCGGTGTTTGCGGGGTGACACGTGCTCTCTTCCCTTCCAGCTGCCCCGCCCCTACGGCCGCCCCCGACGCTGGCTTCAGGTAGCCCTGCCCGGGGGACTTGTGTGCAGTGGTGTGTGGGGAGGGGGCGGCTTGGAGTGCTGTGTGATGCCCTGTCTGCTCTGGGAGCCCCCGCAAGGCCTTCTTATCCCTTCCCCTGGGAGCTGACCACCCCCCCCAGGGTTCTGCATTTAGATTCATCTTAGGCTTTGCCTCCTGCCTGAGCTGGTGTTAATTCCCAGCTTTACAAAACAACAGCCAAGAGTTAGGAGGCAGCTCCGCCAGGCCCCCCTCACCGACCTCTCATCCGATCTGCCCAGCGTGTGGGGTGGTGGGGTGTGGGCGGCAGGGGGATCAGTCATGATCCCACACTTTACCGGAGAACCCACAATGCCTGGTGGCCCGAGGGGCTGGCTGGCCAAGGCCCGAGGCGTTAGTGCTGGGTCCTGGCTGGCCCGGGTTCTCGGGCGAGGTCTCCGGGGTGCCTGGTGGTTGGAAGAGCCCACCCGCGCCCAGCGATAGGCTCCCAGCCCCATGCTCCCAGCCCCGCCGCCCCTGGGAGGCAGGCATTACCTCCCTGGGTTACCATTCTGGAAAGCAGGGCTGGTGTCACTTGGGATCGGAGCCTTGTTCCTGGGATGGAGATGCTGACACCTCCCTGTACCGCGAGGGCCGGCAGCCCGAGGGATGGCTCCTTTTGAGGGGGCCCTGCTCCTGGTCACTGCGTGCAGATCAGCCCGGGGGCCCTGGATCTGAGTGGTCACCTGCGGGCAGGCTGCCTGGTGGGGACCCCAGGCACCCCATGTCAGTTCTCACCTCCCATCCCCAGAGCCGCAGGCCTCGCCTCGCTTGTCAGGTTCTGCCCCCCTGCTCAGGTGCGCACCCAGTAGGTGCTCAGTGACCAGATCCCGGGGTAGCATGCAGCCCACCGAGGGGCCTCCAGCACTTTGGGAGCAGGAGGGCAGGGCCCAGAGAGAAGCCGGAGCGGAGGGGCAGGGACGGATGCGTGGCCCCCTTTTCCCTGAGTTCTGTTTGTTGTCAGCACCTCTTGGTGCTGGGGGCGCCCCCGCTTTGCAAGCAGGAGTCTCTGGGAAGGTGGTGGCAGCCATTCCTGCTGCTGGAACCTCCTCGCAGCTCCACAGAGGCCTGGAGAGGCTGGGCGGCCTGAGTTCACGCCGCCCACCACAGCCAGCTCTGAGCTGACAGCCCTGGACGGAGCCCTTTGCAGCCTCCTGGGCACCCCGACCCGGCCTGGCCCCCAAACCCCATCCAGAACCCTCGTGGTGCCCTTGGCGGGGTCGGGGCCCGGTAGACGGGGATTAGAGCGCTGCGATGTTTCCTTCTCTTCTAAGGATTCCGGCAACCCGGTTCCAGGTCCTGCTCTGTGTGTCCGCTCCACCCCTCCATGTCCTGAGGGACCCCATTTGGGAGCTGGGGGTGGGGGCAGGGCAGTCCTCTCCTGGGGAGCGGCAATGAGCCCCATCCCTTGCCCGCCCAGTCACCCTAGAAGACTGCCCCCCTTAGCAGTGAAACCCTCAGGGATTTCATCTTCCAGGGCACCGGCGGGCAAATAGCAGGATTTTTAATTTGGATTTAAGTGCAATTACGTTTCTTCATTTCGATGCGTCATTAGGCGCGTTGCCCCTCGTGAGAGCTGGTGCGTTCTCCCCACCAGCTTTGTGGCTTGCTCCTCGAGTGCTGTGGGTTCGCAAATACTGATGCACAACACCCATCACCGAAGGCAGGGGTGGGAATTGCACGCTGCTAATTAAAATCTCCCCACCCCCTTCACACACGTATACACCTCCTCCCCAGGGAATCGTCTGGGGGAGGGAGGAGAGGTATATAAACCAGTGTTTTCAGAAGCAGCACGTGGGCTGCCTGTGATCCCATTGGACCCAGGATCAGAGACGCGTGGATGAGAGGAGCCACAGCCCAGGCCATCATCTGGACCAGGGCGAGGACAGGGCGGTGTCCACTTCCTGGTCCCTGGGGCCTGCGGGAGTGCTGTGGCTCCAGTGGCCGGCCCTGTGGCCATGTCCACATCCACACGCGCGTGCGTGCGTGCGTGCATGTGTCGGGCCAGCTGGGCTTTGTGCCTGGTCCCTTGGCTTTCTCTCGCCAGGCAGGCGGGGGCTTGCCTGCAGAATGACTCCCGGGCCCCCAGGTGAGACGCCTGTGGCCCCAGGTGTGGACATTCCATGTGCTGGGTTTAGAGCACACTCTCGGTTGGAGGAGATTTTGCAGCTGTCAACAGAGATCTACCCAAGAAAATAATTTGGTTTGGGAGTTTTGCTTTTAGGTAGAGCTGGGGGTGAGACCCGCCCAACTCCTGGGAAGGCAGGGGAGGCCTGGGGTGAGAAACCCCCGTGGTGGGGGCAGGTGTTGGGCCTCTTTCTTTTGGTGGCTGTTGGTAGAGGCTCCTCCACTCAGACCCCTGGCTGGGCCAGGGAGGGTCACTGTGCCTGGGGCGCTGATGCCGCAGCGACCTAGACAGGCTGTGATGGGGTGTGACTGTCCCATTTTGAGACAGAGGGCTGTGCCCGAGGTCCCTCGGTGAGGCCCTGCCCGCTTCTCCCCACTCTGGGGAGCTGGGGGTGGGGGTTTCGGGGTTAATCAGGGAGTGGCCACCTGTTCCCCTGGCCACCTCCACTCCTGGCCTGCAGACCCAGGGCACTAGAGACTGTGAGGACTGGAGAGTCAGCCCTGGGCATGACGGGGTTGGGGGCGGGAGGGCAGAGCCCAGGGAGTCAATGAGGCTGAAGGTCCCATGGGAGACGGGGACCTGGATCCAGCCGGCAAGAGGGTGGCAGGGTGTGTGCAGACGCCTCTGTGCAGGCAGGGGGGGCGGGGGTGCTGATGAGGAGGAGGTCCCCCCTTGCCCCTGCCCACCCGCCCCAGCGAGGCTGCTGCCCGTATTTCTCACCCCAGCCCTGGCCTTCTCCCCTCTAAGGGTTTGTTTGGGTAACTCAACAGCCGGCTGATTTATGGGACATTCCGCTGAATTTTATCTGCCCAGCAGTGTTCCCGAAGTTCCTTTGAAGTAGAAGAGGGTGTTGGGGTCAGAAGTGCCATCCTAGGGTTGAAGGGACTCAAGAGGGCCCGCAGACCAAGGCTTCTGCTCGGCTGAGGGGCTGTGCTGGGTTGAGCGTGACCCCTGGGTCCTCCCCCTGCCTGGGTCCAGCCCCAGCTTCTGCAGGGGCGCCATGCGTTGATTTGCCCAGGCAATCCGCTTAAGGCCAAATCTATACTTGTTCATTCATTCACTCTTCTCTGGTCCCTGCTCCTCCTAAGTACACCTTGGGCTTCAGTCCTGAGCCCAGCGGCACTGGTTCCTGTGGACACAGAGGGTGAGGCTCAGGGCTCACGTTTGGGAGCTCCTGTCTGATGGTGGAGGCTCATGGGCAAGTGTCAGAGAGCCGTGCAGACTCACCTCGTGGGCAGCCCCCAGCCCCTTGGAGGTGGGCGGACTTGTCCCCCAGGGCTGGAGAGGCTGTTCCCCAGGCCTTGCGGGGGACCCCAAGTGCAGGGTGCTGGCGCAGAGGGACGAGAGTGGGGATGGGTGGGGAGAGCCACTGACTCACCTGTTTGTTTGGCCACTCAACAGATGTTTAGAAAGCACGCAGCGGGGAGCGAATCAAAGCTCCCAGCCTCACGGCTCTGACCCTTGAGTGGGGCGAGGGATGTCCAGGGCTTCTGATGGCCATGGCAGTGAGGACAGATAAAGAGGGTACAGGTGAGGCCGCCGCCCGGCAGGTGCCCCGAGGAGGGAGCCCCGCTGAGCCGAGGACCAGGTTGGGGCATCTCGACCAGCAGAGAGGCCAGCAGCCCTCGGCCCCCTCAGCCTGGCCCTGCGCCCACATCCAACCCTGCCCCCTCCTCTCTCCCTCTCTCTCTCTCTCTCTCTCTCTTTCACAACAGCGCCCCGGGGAGTTCAGGACGCTACGGAAAGGCTTCTCCCCATATCACTCAGAGTCCCAGCTGTCCAGCCTGCCGCCCTCCTACCAGGATGCCCTGCAGAACGTGAGTGCCCCCCCCAAGGGCCCCACCTTGCCCAGGCGGACCCCACGCCCCGGGAAGAATCGGAGGGGGGCCCAGACCGCACTCGCGACCTGCCCAGGGCCGTGTGGGCTGTCACAGCTGAGCTGGGTTTGGGGCCCTGAGCTTCTGCCCAAGCTCTTCCGGGGCAGGGCTTGGACTCCTGACCCTTGACCTCTGCCCTCAACCCTTGGAGCCTTGCAAAGGCCCAGTGTGCTGGCGGGAGGTGGAGGCCCGCTTTGAGACGCCGTCCTTTGGCATGGCAGGCTGGTGTAGTGGCCACGAGGCCCAGCTGCCGTCTCTCTGTGTCTCTCGTGGGCCCGTGTCCCTCCTCGGACGCAGCAGGGAGAGGCTGCCCGGCTGGGGTGGGGGTCGCTGCCCCAGGCTTGAGCTCAAGTGTGCTTGTGTGCTTCAGTTCTCGCCGGGGGCCCCCACGGCTGTCCTGGGCTCTCGCCTGGGCCCTGACTTGCCCTGGGAGGGCAGCAGGGGGCCCGCTCCCCGGGACGTGCGTGGTCGGCTCAGGACCGCTCCCTGTGGGTGAATGCGCCGTCATCCCCGGTGACTCCAAGTGTGCAGAAGGCACGGATCTAGAGAGGCAGAGACTGTGTGAATGGTTGCCAGGGGCTGGGGTGAGCGGGGAGGAAGTGATGAAAGTGTTCTGTTGGGTGACTTCACAAATCGGTGAGTGTGCAAAATCACCTCCCCCAGAAGCACGCACAAGCTGTGTGATGTTTACTGAGCATCTGTTACGTGGAGGGCCATGCCAGGCTCGCCCCACACCCAGAAACCCCATCACAGTGCCGGGACCTGACTGTCCCCACAGAACAGATAGGAAACCGAGCCGGCCTGAGGTCACAGTGGGCCTGACTCTCCCCCAGGGTCCCGGCCCTGCTGCCCGCCTCCACCCCAGCCAGAGAGGGCGAGCCCGGGGCGCCTCCTGGGACTCCGAGCTGGCGGGAGCAGGCTGGCGCCGCAGCTGGCTGCCAGCGGAACCCTCTGCAGTTTCTCTCTGAGGCCTCGCACCTTCTCCGGGAATGTAGCTGCTGACGCTGCGGAGGTGGCAAAGCCCACTGACGACAGATAATCCAAATATTTACCCAGGAGCCCCATGGCTCAATGAGGCTCCAATTGCTTCCTGATGAAGGGCTCTGAAAAGCCCAGCATCGCCCCCATGGGGGCAGCTCCCCAGCCCTTTGTACCCTCTCCCTGGGCTGTGGGAATCCTCACCACTGATGGTACCATGCACTAAAGCCTCGGCAGGCTGCAAACTGTAAAGTGCAGTGCAAACTGTAGGGTCCTGAACAAGCCTGGCTGGCTCCCGTGATGTGCTAGGCCTGTGGGATGTGAGCAGAGGAAGCTCGCTCCTCCAGGCTGAGCCCCTGAGGCCTTGACAGTGCTGCTTGGGCTGTCCAGCCTGCCCTTTAGGGAGGGAGGCTTCTGGAAGGCTTCTTGGAGGAGGCCTTAAGAGGGGCTCCATGGACCTCCCTTAGGCCGCCCTGCGTGGCCAGGGGTTGTCACCCCACTTCAGAGGGAAGGAAGCTGAGGCCCACCGAGGTGAGGTGGGGTGGATTGCCAGGGTCGCATGGCTAGTCCATGCCAGCACCCAGGCCAGGCTGAGCCTGGAGGCCAGGGGCCAGCCCGAAGCTCCACTGAGGCTGGGGGGCAGGTTCCTGGGGCGGAGGGGGAGGGTTGGGGTGTCTTGTGGGAGGCCACCACAGAGGGGCCTGAGCTCGGGTGGATGCTCTCAGTCCAGGTTCTCTGGAGCTGTTTATGGGGCACGGAGACCCTGCTGGACTCTGGAGGTGCCAGAGCCTCTCTGGAAAGGCTGGGCACTGAGCCTGGTGTCCAGCACACGGAAGCTCTGGGAGAGGAGGCTTGTGTGGGGCAGACCCTCTGTCCTCTGACGCTGCCAGGGACGCTGTCTCTTCAAACCTGGGTGTGGGCACGCCTTCTGTGAGGCTAGTTTAAGTGTCGTGGATTTCAGTATCTTCACAGATCCGTGCGATCATCGCAGCAAAGTGTCTCCCTCACCCCAGAAAGCAAGCCCGTAGTCATTAGCAAGCCCTCCTCACCCCCTCCTGTCAGCCCCTGACAATCACTAATCTACTTCCTGCCTCTCCGTTTGCCTTTTCTGGATATTTCATATAAATGGAAGCATAAACGTGTCACTCCTTGTCACTGGCTCTGAGCACTGTTTCTAGGGTGCTCCGCACTGTAGCAGGTGTCAGAGCTTCGTTCCCTTTTCTTATCAAGCAGCACCCTACCATGTGGGTACCCACGTTTTGTTCAGCTGTTTGTTAAGTCGCTGTGCATGCCTCTGTTTCCATTTTTGCCTCCTGTGATTGCGTTTCTCTGAACACCCCCGGACGGGACACTTGTGTGGACGTCTGTGTTCAGTTCTCTGGGGTGTACACTCGTCTCCCCACTTGGGGCGCTGGTCCGGGCATCCCACAGCCCCAGGCTAGAGGCTTGGGCCACCTGGTTTACTATCTGTTTGGCCTTAGGCAAGTCTTGAAGCCTTCCCCAGCTCATCTGTAAAATGGGTGCATAGAGAAGACAGCTTCCATGCAGAGGGTTGCAGTCACCCCTCGGTGGGCTGCCCTGCTCTGAGTAGGCACTTAGGGAGCTGGGGGAGGCATCCTTGGGCCTTCCAGGCTGTGACTGGGGGAGTCTGCCAGGGTTAGCTGGTTTGGGAAATGCTCTCAAGTTCACAGTCCTGACCGGTGTCTGGCGGTGGCTTTGCCCCTCCACACACTCATTAAGTGAGTGAAGTTGCTCAGTTGTGTCCTACTCTTTGCAACCCCATGGACTGTAGCCCACCATGCTCCTCCGTCCATGGAATTTTCCAGGCAAGACCATTTCCTTCTCCAGGGGATCTTCCCGACCCAGGGATCAAACCTGGGTCTTTCTCACATTGCAGGCAGACATTTTACCATCTGAGCCACCAGGGAAGTCCCATTAGCACCTGCCATCCGCCCAGCGAGGAGGCCCAGGAAAGGGCTGGATTGCACAGCCTCCCACAGCTACTCCTGGCCTTTGTTCCAGGAACCTGTCCCCTTGCGGAGCAGGTGGTTCAGGGAACCCCAGGTGCTGACGGGACCTGAGTCCACAGCCGCCCAGGGCCAGACGTCTTCTGGGGCTGTACATGTGTGACCGTCGCCCCCTGCTGGCCGGTGCGGGGAGGGCCGCCTTCTGTCCCCGGTGCACACCCAGCGTGGGCCACACCCCCTCCAGTCCCCTGCCCTCCCCCAACCAGGACCCTGTTTGGTTCCCCCGTATGACACCAGAGACCAGGCAGCCTGGGCCAGAGTTAGGGAACAGTGTCCTAGGGCTCTGCACACGCCTTGGGACATAGAGACCCAGGCCGAGAGACAGAGACCGAGATACACAGTGGGTCGGGCCTCCCTGGGAACCATGCCCACACCCAGCTTTCCCAGACCCCAGGGCTGTGGGGTCTTGGCCTCTGAGTGGAACCGGGAGCAGGGTGAGCCTGCCAGGCTCCTCTGGGAGCAGGTCAAGGCCATGCTGGCAGATGGGGCGAGTGCAGAGGTTGGCCGCTGGTGGTGGAAGGTTCCAGACCCTGAGGGTACCCACACAGTGCGGCCTGGCTGGGCAGGATCCTGGGGCTATGGCTTCATTGGCCAGGCTCACTGAGTCAGCCTAGTCTCCGGAGGAGTCATCGGTCAGCTGATGGAGACGAAAACCAAGACTCAGAGACGGGAGGGACGCCCTAGGATTCCAGGGTCTTCTCTTCCTTCATGCACTCCCTGGGGCATTCTAGGTGTTTTCTCTCTGGCTTCTAGCACCTGCTGCTTTATCTCAGGCCCCCCGCCCAGCATCTCTTGACCTCCTGGCTCCTGCTGGCCCCAGGGCTCCAGCTGTCTCTGAGTGTGAACTCCTTCTGTGCAGCCTTGAGTCCTTCCTGACCTTGCTCTGGGGCCTGGGGTCCCCCACTCCAGCCCCAGCCCGAAGGCCTGCCTCCTGCTCCACAGCTGCCTGACCAGCACCCCTTGCCCGGGAGAAGCTGGACAGACATTCAGCCTCCAACACAGGCAGGGGACCGGAGGCTGGATCCCTTCCTCTCTCGGCCTTGTCTCCTGGCTTCCCAGGCTGTTGTGGGAGCCCGGCTCCTAGTTGCCAGAACGTGGTGGCCATTCTTGGACAGGGCTGGGAGGGTCAGGGCCAGGAGGCTCGGCTCAGGGCCAGGAGGGCTCAGGGCTCGAAGGGCTGGAAGCCCCAAGAGGGCCCTAGAGGATGGAAACCGGTGCAGGAGAGGGACCTTAGGAGTCAGGCTGCCTGGGGCTGGAGCCCAAGCCTTCTGCATCTCCCTAGGTGACCTGCCCAACAGAACAATAGACCTTCCCTGTGGGCTGTTTACAGGGGCCTATAGGAAGGGGAAACAGGATGAGATGGTTGGATGGCATCACCGACTCCACGGACATGAGTTTGAGTAATCTCTGGGAGTTGGTGATGGACAGGAGGCCTGGCGTGCTGCAGTGCATGGGGTCGCAGAGTTGGACACGACTGAGTGACTAGACTGACGGGATTTGGGAAGAGGGGAGGTTTCTCGATGCTGCTCCTCTGCCCTGGTCCAGCCTTCTCTCCCAGCCTCCTCTCCCCCCATCACTTCAGCCCCCGTTTCCTCCCACCTGGGCCCTGGCCCAGACGCAAGGCTCTCTGCCGGCCACTGGTTGCCCAGTGGCTGCCCCGGGGACCCAGCCAGGGCGAGCTCCAAGCTCAGATGCAGTCCGTTCCTGCAGGGCCCAGCCTGCCCGGCTCCCGAGCTACCCTCGCCTCCCTCCGGTGGCTACAGCTCCACGGGGCAGAAGCCCGAGGCGGTGGTGCACGCGATGAAGGTGAGGACCCGGCCCTGACGGCTCCTGCTCCCTCGGGGGGCCCCCACCCTGGTCCTTGCTGCTCTTCCAGACTCTGTGACCTTGGACCCCACATCTGCCCTCTCTGGGCCTCTGGGCCGCTGAGCAGCAGGGCAGGGAGGCAGGGGGCGGGGGTGGGGGCAGAGACCCTGGCTGCCTGGAACACTGTTGGGGAGGGGTTTGGGGGTTCTGGGTGGCAACCGGGGTTGCTGGGGGAAGCCTGGAGGAGGTCGAGTGGGGGTGGTGGGCATTGCTCAGGGGCAGAGGTAGGGGCTGCGGCCCAGTGCTCCTCCTGCACCTCCGGGGGCGCCCTGGAGCATGTCTCCCTTTGCGGTGCTCATGGACACAGAACCCGAGGGTGAGCCTGGCCCGTCTGCACTGAAAGGACACACTCGTGCCTGTGCACGTGGGGCCTGGGGTGTAGGCCCCCCAGGAGTGTGATCCGGCTGTCCTGAGGCCCCAGCAGGGGGCAGGGCCTGTGTGGGGGGCAAGTCCCCTGTGTGGGAGCTGTCCCCACCCCGCCTCCCACCCTGCCCCCAATGTGATCCATCCTCAGCCCCCAGTCCTGACGTGGGGTCCACTCCTGCTTGTGGTGTTGCATGCCTGAGGGCAGCAGACCCCCCCAGGGAGGAAGTAGACCTGGCTCTCAGGACTGTCCACGCCCCCTGCCCCACCATCCCACCCCTCATGGCTTGGGGTCCCGCCCAGGGCCTGCCTGGTGACCTGGGACCTCCCCCTTCAGGTCCTAGAGGTGCATGAAAACCTCGACCGGCCGCTGCAGGATAGCTGTGAGGAGGACCTCAGCGAGAAGGAGAAGGCCATCGTCCGCGAGATGTGCAACGTGAGCTGCGGGCCGGGTCCCGCTGGAGGGGCGGGGGGCTGGGGGCAGGCTTTGGGGCCCCAGGAGCCCTGGCCTCTCTCTGTCCCCCACCCCTCCTCCCTTCCCCCTCCTCTTCATCCCCTCCACTCCTCCTCCCTTCCTTGCCCCACCATCGTTCTTCCCCAGTTCCTCTCCCTGAGAACCGTCCCTGATCCTGGTCTGGTTTGCTCCGTGCCTCCTGACCCTTGACCCCTGACCCCTGTCCCCCGGTGTCAGTCTGGCTGCTGGCGCACAGGTGGTGCTCAGACTCTGGGTGCCTGTGGGACCCTCTCTGCTCTGCGAGACCCCCCAGCCCGCGGTTGCCTTGGCTTTGGGAACCTGGGCCCCCTGGGGCTTCGGGGAGGCAGAGCATCCTCCTCCCATCCGCCTGGTCCATGTGTACTGTCCCTGTGGACCTTGAGGGAGGATCCTTGAAGGGCGGTCATAGGGGCTGCGCCCAGGCCCCACTTGGGTTGGCATGTCCTGAGTGCCACTCCTCTGCCCACACCCCAGCCCCGGCTTTGTCGACTCCACTGGACCACCGTGAGGCCAGGTCCGCACCCAGACGTGATCTGCGCCGGGGTGGGGAGTGTGGTGGTGCAGGTGGGCGTGCACAGACCGGGTCTGAGGGTCTCCTCCATGTCCCCCCCGCCCCAGGGCTCTGGGGAACGCGGGCGATCTTGAGCGACGGGGCAGTCTGTGCACGCAGGCCCCCGGGCGGCTCAGGGTGGGCCTTCCCCTCACAGCAACACCCCTCCCGAAACAGGTGGTCTGGAGGAAACTGGGAGATGCCGCCAGCTCCAAGCCTTCCATCCGGCAGCATCTCTCTGGGAACCAGTTCAAAGGGCCTTTGTAGGCCGCTCCCCCGCGGATGTGGACTTGGCCCTGCCTGGGGACCCCGGACACGGGCGGCCGTTGGGCTGAGCCGCCGCCTCCTTTCTCCATGAACTGTACATAGGACGCTGCCTGTCGCCACCTGGCTGCCGGGGGTGCGGCCCCCTCCCGCCTCTCAGACACCAGCACACCGGGGAGATGGCTCCCAGCAGAGCGGCCTGGACAGTTTCCTTCCTGCTCCGGGGCCCGGCGGTGGGCTCCACTGGCAAGAGGCTGAGGGGTGCTTGGAGAAGCCCAGCCCCCGCGGAGGGGCACCCCGGGCTACCGCCTGCCCTGGACGGTGGCTGCCGGCTGCTGGACTGCCCCACGGGGCTCCACTTCTGACCTGCCTGCCAGGGCCTGAACGCCGGCTCCCCGAGCAGAGTCCCCCGACTCTTGGATGAGGGGGGCTCCACTGTGGCCCCTCCTCTGGCCCCCAGGCCTGGCCTCTCTGCTGCCAGCCGCTGCTTGTTTTTAGGTTTCACACCCCCACCCTTGACCACATACCCTCTGCCATGGTGTTCCCTCACCTTGTGCCAGGCGGTGCCCCATCTTTCTGGGTCCCTCATGCCCAGGGCCCAAGGCACTTCCGGGTCTGTGCTTCACACGACGGGCTGTGTAGAGCCTCTGGGCTGGCCTGCGGCCGGGCCTCTGCTCAGGAATGGTCCCCCTGAGCCCAGCCCCTTCCCAGGTGACTGCGCATGGAGCTGCGTGGCGCAAGTGAAGGGGTTCTGCCCTCCTTGGGAGGAGCCCCCCTGGGCTCTGGCTTTCATTTTCCTGTGTGACCTTCAGCAAGTCACTCAGCATCTCTGGGCCCCTGGAGGGGGAAAAGGAGGACTCAGAGGACCAAGGCCAGCAGCTCACGCACAGCGCGGGGGGCGGCTGGCGGAGGGGGCAGGCGGAGGGGCTGAAGCCCCAGCCGAGTCCCGCCGCCTTGCCCCCCACCCCTGGTGGGTGGCCACCTCCTTTCTGAGCTTCAGTGTCCTCTCCTGCTGAGGGCGCAGCCTAAAGCCTTGCAGGGCTCTGGGGATCAAATAAGACCTTTGGTGCAAAATGACCATGTATAAAACTGTAAAGTGAGACATGTAAATGTTAAAACTTATGTGTGGGGGGAATGAGGCCCGGAGGGGGAAGTGATGGGGGGGTGGGGGCGCCTAACACATGCGATCCCAGAGCCTGGAAGGTGGGGGTGGACCACCCTTGTCACAGCCCTGGCCTCTCTCCATTTACCGTTCTGCCAGCAACGCTGACCCCTGCGCCTCAGCGGTACAGAGAGCTCAGTGGGCTGAGAGGCTGTCTTGGCATCGGGCAGCCTTGTCCAGGCTCACGTGAGGGATGGGGACCAGGGGAAGGGATGGACGAGGCTGCCCTGGGTCTCCCCGCCCAGCGGGGACTGGGAGCTGTCCCCACTGCCTGTCTGCCGTTGACACCCTTGAGTGGGCAGCCCCCGGGGAGAGGCCTGTGTCCAGGGAGTGGCAAGTGGGTGCTGCTGACAGCGTCAGACGTGGTCTTGTTGCCCTGGGTGTTGCAGGAAGCTGTGGGCACCCTGGGAGGAGGTGAGCCAGGTGGTGAGCTCCCCGTCTCTAGGGGTGTGCACTTGGAACTGGGCGATTCCTACCCAGGTGGGCAGCAAGCTGGAGGGCAGAGCCGCCCCCCCCCCCCCCGCCCCCAGGTCTCCTGGGTGGGAGCCACATCTGAGAACCCCATGTGTCACATTTGGGTCGGTGGGCTTGGCCACCACTGAAAATAAGCAATAAGTCAGGTGTCCTGGTACCTGTGGGTCTCCTGCAAACTGACCTGGGGAATGGCCTCAAAGGGACCTTTCCCAGGTGGAGGGAGGTGACCCTGCCCCCTAATGCTGTGGTGGCATCCAGGGAGCGGGGCAGGCATTTCTGGCCAGTGCCGAGGTCTCCCTCCTGCCCCCTGCCTGTGTCCAGAGCCAGCGCTGCCTGGGAATGGCTTTCGAGGACACAGCTGCACCTGTGACACCACCTTGTTCACATAAGCTGTTGAAAAGCCTGCAGCACCTCTGCCCGGCCTGCGCCAGGCCTGGGGCCTGGGGCTGTGGCTGCAGCAGGAACCCACAGCTGGGAGGAGGGTCCCGGAGGCCAGCTCAGGGGAGTCCCAGCTCTGCCACTCAGGAGGGAGTGTGTGCAGGGCGACCTTGGCGCCCCTCCCCCATCCGGAGCCTTAGCTCTGAAGCTCGTGGGTGGGATGTTGCTGAACCGTGTCCTTTGGTGAGGGTCCCTGATACAGACACTCTTTGCTGCCAGAGCCCCGTGGGGCACCTGTGCTGTGGCTTTGTCCCCACTGTGATGGATGTCACACTTCCAGCCTCATCCCAGGTGGCCAGGCCCATCCTGGAATCAGAATCCACCGAGCACATTTTTATCCAAAAGTTATTAGCCACACATCAGTGTTTCAAAGAGAAAAGTGACCTTTCATTTTTTTTTTTCTTTCTTGAAA
>ML661902.1:24307041-24337563 GCA_007570785.1 Antilocapra americana | reverse complement strand
TTTTTTTTTTTTTTTTTTAAGAAAATGCATGACTGCAGAGCGATAGAGGTGTATATTTTTCATAACGTGGGGGAAGTATTCGTGCTGCTCTCCAGGGACGGGTGTGTGCCTGGCTTCTGTCCCTGGGCCGGCAGCCACGCCCTGTCTTCCGTGGGACGAGAGGCTGGAGCACCGGGCCGCGCTGGTAGCCCTGGACTCCTGTGTTTCTACCTTCTATTGAACCACTTTGATTTGGGGAGAGACAAAGAAATAGAACTTTTTGATAGTGTGGTAAAAACATTGATTTGAACTATTTTAGTAAAAGGAGTAACAAGAGATTGTGATAGTGTATACTTTGCGCTAGATAAATAAAGGCTCCTTGCAAGCCTCCTCCTGCGCAGTGCTCATTCCTCTCTGGCGATGGGGCCCCTTGGGGCGGATGGCAGGGCCGGCGCCTGCTGCTCCAGGGCCTCCAGTCACAGACCAGAAGGGGAAAGGGTTTCCAGTCTAAACCCAGTCTGACCCAGGGACCTGTCTATGGAGGGAGACAGACGCCCAAACCAGCATCACATTCAGCCACTTCCCCCAGGAAAGCCCTGCCGTGCCTGATGTGGGAGGCTGGCCCTCAAAGGTCCTCCTGGGCCATGTCCTGGGGGGCATTTCTCCATGGCCTGCTCCTGTACCCCCAGAACCCCCAGGAAGAAGACCTGCTTCTGGACTGCAAACCCCAGGGCTGCTAAGGCCTGGAGCCCCGCCTTCTGCCCATAATAAACGAAAGGGGCCATTTCAGAACTGATTTTATTTGGGTAACTGAATGAAGGAGTCTCCTTTGTAACCAAGATGGAATTCACAGTATGTTGTTACATTCACACTTAAAAAATATATCTCTATGTATAGGAATTTGCAAACTGATGTAAACATACATTACTTCCAAGAACATTTCTCCCTTTCTCCCTGGAGGAAAAAGAATAGAGCCATCCAAGCAAGGCAACCCCTTCCAAGTAACTTGAACACAAAAGATGTGGGTTCTCTAAATCAAACAGTGGTTCACCTGGCCTGGGAGCTGTGGGAGAGAACGCCATGAATGACAGCAATGACAAGAGCTGGACTTCAGATGGAACTGGAAATGGGCACTGGTTTCTAGAACGCACTCCTCACTGAAACTGTGTTGAGCCAACATGGCTGGTGAACACTCTCACCAGTGAGACCCAGTGCAGGCCCCGAGGATGCAGCTGAGAGCAGAGAAGGGGTCGGGTCACAGCCGGCGCGGCCCGAGGGCCGCTGGGCCCACTCTCCAGGTGCGCGGGGCCACCGCCATTTCATCTCCGGGGTCCCGTCCACTTCTTCCCATACAAGGTACCCTGCTGCTTACCCACTTAAAGCTACTTTTCAAGTCGATTAGAAAAACTTTTCTTAAAAAAACAATAAAGGAAAAGAGAGGCGTCAAAGGTTATCTCATCCAGGCTGCCCGCCCCAGCCCCCCAACGGGAGGCATGCCGGGTGGGGGGATGGGTGGGGGCACTGGGGGCTGTCCCCCGGGGGGCACTGCCGGGGGCGGGTAGCTGGCGGGAGGCAGGCCCAGGCCCGGGGGCGGGTGCGGCGGGACCGCGTGGGTGGGGGGCAGGCGGGGGGGCGGGGGTGGGGGGGGGGGGGGGGGGTTGGGCGGGTAGACGGGGGGGTGGTAGGGCAGGTGGGCCGGCGGGCCGTAGGCGGGGGGCAGCGCCCCGTAGGAGGGGCCCTCGGTCTTCATCATGGACTGCAGGCTCTGGTAGCCCTCCCCGGACATGTAGGAGCTGCTGGTGGACATTCCCGTCATGTAGCTGGAGGGCGGAGGCGGTGGCGGCCGGTGCGGCAGCGGTGGCGGCTGGTGCACAGGCGCCGGGTGGGCCGGAGGAGGGATCTGGACCTTGGGGAGGTCGCTGGCTTCCACGGGGCCTGGAGGCTCGGCCTCACCCAAGGAGGCTGCGAGGGGCGGCTTCCGGTCTGCAGAAGGGAGACGGGTCATCGGCCGGCCCAGGCCGCTGCCTCCCCAGCAGGGTGGCGTGTTGGGGCGGGGGCCACTGCCCCCTCAGGGCTCCACACGCAGCCCAGTCCCCCCTCGGCCCCCGGGCCTGCCGCAGCGCGGCGGGCCACCTTCCCAGGGAGTAGCAAGCAGACTCTGCGGCCGCATCGACGCCAGCCCCTCGTTTTCCCGCCACACAGGCCCTCCACCTTGAGTCCTTGGTCCCGAACGCAGGCGCCACTGGCAGTCCTGGCCAGGCAGGAGGCCCCTTCTGCCCCAGCCCCCCATCCAGCACAAACACACGCCGGGCCCCTTCTTTCTGCCCATCTCTGCCCGCAGAGAAAGGTGAGCCCAGGCTGGGGCCAGACCACATCACTGTCTGCTGAGAGATGGTCACACCGGTGACACCTGCCCCCAGGCGGCAGGTCTGACCGGTGCCCTGGGCTGAGGGCACGGCTCCTGACCCAGCTCCCCAGCAGCCCACAGGCAGAGTTGACGCCCCCAGAGGCTCAGGAGTCTCTGGAGCACCTCCCAGCCTTCAGCAAACACACCAATTTTCTCTTTCTCTAGCTAAACACTTCGCCTTCCAAAACGATGCCACAGGTAAAGAAGGGAAGCTGTTTACAACTCTCCGCCTCCACTGCCTGCTCACTGGGTGCCTGTGAGGCACTTTTCATACTTTCTTCTCCACATGACTCCACGAACAACTGCTTCCTCTTCAAAGTGGACTGAGAAGAGACGCGCCAACAGGAAGCAGACGCCACAGACCCGAGTCCGAGGTTTACTGCGCTCCTGCCCAGATCTGGACAATGTCCCTAAGATGGCAGGGCTGTTGTTTTCCTAAAACTAATTCTAAATTCATTTCTCCTGGGTAGTTCACCATCTCTGGATGCAAGGGATCAGCGAATATTCAAATATACTTAGAATTCACAACATCCTCAAACTTATCTGGCTGTAAAAAACTATTTTCTGAGAGGAGCTGCGGTCTGCCTGGGCGCTTGTCGCAGAGGGGCCAAGCCTGGCCACTGCCAGCGGGGCTGGGACAGAAGGACAAGCAACGAGGAAGGAGCGGCGGCGGGGCCCACTGCTGCCACTGCTATCGCTTCTGAAGCCAGAGGGGGAGGGGGGGCCGTGGGGGGACACGGAGGGGGCGGAAGCCCTGGGTGTCAGCCTGATGCAGCTTCTTAGAGCTCCATGTAGGCCAGAAAAATTACACCTCTGACAGGCAGAGGGAGGGAGATTTCAGGTCAGTGGAAACAGCCATGGATGACTTCTCTGGGATGCTCAAGCCTGAGTGTAGACTCACCTGGGCCCTTGCCCGTCCAGCCCCCGCCTCACACCCCTTACCCCGCTTCTCGGACACACCCCAACCACCCCCACCAGCACCATTCACAACAGGAGCTCTATCTCAGACGTCTCCCCGCTGGGGGCCCTCTGATTTTAGCTTGGGGTCTGATGCGGGGCTCCAGGGAAGAGACCCTCAAGAACATGACAGGAGAGAAGACTTCCAGTATGTTTCAGGCCTGATGATTGGGACTGTAAATCTGTGAATTTTTCAGAGGGGAAGTTGTTTCCCCTATCTGGCTGCAGAGTCCTCAAATGACTTAAGAAATGTGAAACAACAAGAATATATCCAGAGGGGGGAAAGGGGGGAGGAGGCTGGATGGTGTGGAGTTAAGGGAAGAGTGGGAGAATGAGGCTAGGGGAGGGGGGCTGGGAGTTGGGGAGGGTGCAGACTGACCGGGAGAGATCTGTTTTGATGACCCCATTTGACGACAAAGGAGGTCGTCAGAACACATCTCTCCCAGTCAGTCTGCACCCTCCCCGACTCCCACTCCATCTCCCATTCACCTCGACCCACTTTGGCTTCCCTGGTGGCACAAACAGTAAACTGCCTGTGATGCAGGAGACCTTGGATCAATCCTCTGGGTTAGGAAGATCCTCTGGAGGAGGAAATGGCAACCCACTCCAGTATTCTTGCCTGGAGAATTCCATGGACAGAGGAGCTTGGAGGGCTAGTCTATAGAGTCGCAAAAAGTGGGACAACACTGAGCGAGTATCCACACCCAGGTCATTAATGTCTTTTTAAAATTCTGAAATTCTTCTAGAAATTTTCCCCAGGACTTCCAAAATCTGTCCTTCAAATAGGCAGAGAGAAAAGCTGGTCTTCCCAGAGACCAGCAGCACTTACCTGGAGGTGGATGGGCTGGAGGCAATGGAGGGTGAGTGGGCTCGATTTTGGGAATTTTAGGTGGTGGTGGTTCTAAAAAGAAAAAATAGATTTTAAAAAGTTACTCTTCATGTAGAATAAACATGTCACAGAGAGAATGACAGAGAGAGAGAAGGAAGAGAAAAATGTACTGTTAAGGGATTTTTTTTGGGAAAAGGCAGATATGAAGGCTTTAAGGGAAGCTGAGGACAGACTGGCTAAACCATCCTTTTAAAAGAACAAAAAGGAAATCAAACAAGTACATCCCCCTGTCTCCCCACCCCCCCCCACACCCCACACCTCTCACCACCTCCCCCACAAAACAAAAACGGCCAGCCCATTTTCCATATCTGCCCAGTTTTCTCCTGACCACCTAAGACAAGCCCTCCAGTGACCTGAGAGAAGTGGAGTGAATCTCAGGTGCCAAGTGGTATCCATCGGGGTCCACCCTAACACAGAGAACACAAAGAAAGGCCCCGAGTGTGCACAGGAGCAACCGCTGCTGTTTAAATCTTGCTCAGGTACATCCTTCTCTCACAAATATTTACTCCCAGTTGGGACCACTTGGGGCAGAGCACACGGCCCACCCTTCGGGGTGGGGCGGCTGCATGGAACTGGCAGCCCAGTGGCCACTGGGCTAAGTGGCCAAGACAGGCTGCACTGCGTCCAGTGTCTTCTGGTCACGAGCAGAGAGAGTGTGCATACAACCAAAAAAGAACTCCATTTTTTTGTTTGTATTTTTGGTTCTTTCTTCCTGAAACTTGCTTTATTCTAGCTTGTACACCGTTCTGCTCTGGAGTTGCTCAAAGGCTTCCTCTGTCTCAAACATAGGCTGAATTCAAGGTCCAGGGACAGTCCCTCTTTACCCTCTTCCTGAGAGATAGCCCCGATCCAATTCCCCAGCCTCCATGCCGTGAGTGCTGCCAGGAAACTTTCTGAGTGGAATGACCTCAGACCATGCATCTCCTATTCACACATCTCCAGTGGTGCCCCAGCTTCTGCAGCATCCACCCTCCACCAGGTGGGCACAGTCACTGCTTCCATCCCATCTTCAGTTCTAGCAAAAGCTACTCCCTTTTAACCCACAGTCCAGTAAAACTCCTTTCTCTGTTTTCTCCCAAATTCTCAATTCTACTGATCACTTTTCATCTACCTAAAGACTCTGCCCTGTCAGCCCCAGCTGACAGCTGACTGACGTCAGTCCTTCCCCGAGGCCCACTGGGCTTGTTTCTGCCTCACAGACGTGGCACTGGCTCAGTGGACTGGACATCCATGTGAAACACAGCACAGCCCCCTCTTCTATGTCTCACACTCACTGCCTACCCATCTGGAGCTAAGAAAAAAAGATCTCCCCCGTACTGAACTCATCGTTTCCCCAAAGATCCTGAGAAAAGTGTAGCTTTACTGTAACGTGAAGATCTCACAACAGTTCAATAAATAATTCCCGGGGTCCCTAACCTGGAACCAAGCAACGGAGAAAACAGAAAAATAAATACAGACACCCGGTCTGTGCCTGCACAGGGATCAGCGCCATAGGGCCAGCCGAGTCGGAGGCAGAGCGCCGCTGGTCTTCTCTGTGATCTTCCAGGCTTCCCTCACTCTGGGGTTTCCAGCACAGAAACAAGTGAACCAACTCTGGGCTCCACAAATATGGGGTAAATAGGTGCTGCAAGGAAGCCTGGCCCCGCAGGCAGCAGGCGGCACCCTGGCTCGTGGCGCCCCTCCTTTCTAACTGCACGCTGCTGCTCGCTGCTTGGCCGGGGGCCTTCACTCTGCTGACTGTGGTGGGCTTAACTAACCTTCAAATATGAATGCTGCTGGAGCAGTTCACCTACATTCCTAATTATATTGTGATATACAGTCGGCCCCTCACATCTGCAGACAGGAAGGGCAGACTATGAACCCCGAGCATCTGTGAGTCTGGTATCCAAGGAGGGTCCCGGAGGCCCCCCGCCTCCCACCCCGCGATACCACGGAACGACTGATCGACCCTGAGCACTGCTGCTAGGGTTTCTCTTTGTACTGACACCTTCTGTTAGAGCACAGTCCAAACACGCAGTCAAGGGGTGCACAGAGGAGGCGATGCAGGTAGGGTAAAATTTTTGATGGGCTCCAACATTAAATTTGCTACTGGTGATGTAAAGAGCTGACTCACTGGAAAAGACCCTGATGCTGAGAAAGACTGAGGGCTGGAGACGGGGACGACAGAGGATGAGATGATTGGATGGCAATGAACATTAATGGACACGGGTTTGGGTAAACTCTGGGAGTTGGTGATGGACAGGGAGGCCTTGACGTGCTGCAGTTCATGGGGTCACAAAGTGTCGGACACGACTGAGCGACTGACCTGAATGTTAAAATTTAAGGTCAATCTAAATCTGAAAGGAAATGATTTTTTGATTAAGAATCTAAGTTTTGATGAACAACACATAAAACTAAAACAGGAAACACAAGAACAGCAAATTACCTGCTGCTTTGTTCTCTTCTTTGGGAGAAACAACCTGTTACAAAAGAAGATACAGTGGTCAACCAAGACTCTGAAAAGCAATAATCAGCAAAACTGATTATTCAGGCACTGCAGAATCACAGCCAGGACACGGCTTCAGACAAAAATTAACTTTGGCTTGAACCTGCAGAGCAAGCCAAGCACCTGACAGATCATCATTTCTGCCTCCTTCTTCTTTCCCTTTCAAATCGGACAGAAGGACCAGCTTTTCTGCGCAGTGAGCCCTGAGCCCTCCTTGAGCTGTCGGGTCCATGGTGAGCAGGGCCTGCTGCCCTGACTTTGCCCCGCAGGGCGTCCTCCTACCATGGGGAGGGACCTTTACAAATACCCACGTCACAGGCAGACAGGGGAGACGCCTCCCCCGGCAGTCAGTGTGAGGACGCGCAAATGACCCCTGGCAGGTTCTGGGGCCCCAGCACAGCCACAGCAGTGGCTGGAGGGCAGAGATGCCCTGGCTCCCAGAGGCGCCTCCCCTCCCACCACACCAGCGGTCCACGTGCCCATGGACATGCAGACGGCGAGGTTCCTGTGATCCCTCAGCAAGGGGACCATGCGTGGGGTGTGTGTGTGGGGGGTTGCCATGGGAAGCTGGCCGCCCCGTGCTGAGCCGGCGCACTCACCACGGCACGCTTCGCCTGCCGGGGGGGACTAGGCTGCGGGGACGGTTTCTTGGGCGGCTGGGTGGGCGGCGGCGGTGGCTGCTGGGCCGGCTGCTGCGCGTCCTTCTGTGGGGGCTGGGGTGGCTCGGGGCCCGGAGGCGGCTGTGCGGGTGGCACTGGGGGCACGGGTGGTGTAGGCTGGAGAGACGGGGGCTGCTGCAGCTGGTGGGGCGTGTGATGAGGCATCTGTTGTTTCCCTTGTGAGTAAAGATCCAGGATTTGGTGGCAGATGTCTAAACGAGAGGCAACAGTTGCGTTCCTCACAAGGTGCTGTGCTGAAGTCCCCCATGTCCCTTGCAGCTACGATGCCCCTACAAGGGCCATTACACTGGGTCCTCTCTGTATTGACAAATCACCCATCTCTGGTGTGCGCAGCACTGTGTGCATTTTCAGTTCACCAAAACAATGTGCTTGGACAGAATGAATACTCTGTATTAGAGAATTTAATTAAAGAACAGTCTGCATGTACCTACTGGGGAAAATCCATTCTTGGGACTCAAGGCTCCCAGGGAAGAATGATTAGCCTGCAGAAAGCTCAGTACGCCCCGTACCTTCCAAAACATCCACAGGGACGTCTTGCACGAACTGCTCCCACCATCTCCTGTACATAGGTTTGGAGGTCCATTCCTGTATCTCAAATTTGCACAAACGTCCCGCAAGATACATCACCGCCACTGCTATGATCTCTGGTTCCCACTGTAGTGACAAGGTTGTGCAGAGACTAGTGCAACAAGAAAAAGAGGTGACTTGATTTGGATGAACAAACACTATGACTAACCGAGTGCACGGAGGTCAGACGCTGTATCCAAACGTCTGTTTGCTTATAACCCCCTGTATGTGATCAAATACAGCATGATTAGTAAGCAAGTGTTTAGCCTTCTAACATACTGACGTGAATTACTTAACTACAGCTACCAACCTGTCTGTTCCCTAAAGAGGCAGAAGAATTCCAGCACATTCAGGAACTGCTATGCCGTGAAATACGAGTGAAGCTGCCTAAGTTCTTAAGTGGCTGGAATCCTGGTGCTGACCCTTCTCCTCACGTGAGGCAACGCTACTTGTGGGCATTCTGTTCCCCGTACAGTACCTCATTAGATCTCTGGGCTCCAAGAACATCAAGGCTCTAGAACCATCACACAAAGTATATACATACTCTGCAACTTTTGCAAAATCAAATGGATTTAAGTATTCACTTGTCAAAATTCTCTGGTATATTGTGTTGGACTTCTGTTTCAAGCTGTTGGTAAGGCTTCAGCATCCTGTACCACCATGACGTAACAGGTTACCCCTCTGCAGGGAAGCAGATGACCTGGATTTTATTTAACCCCAGTGCTGCTGTGCACTGGGCCCTAAAGCTGGGGCGAGTAGTTTCCTCACTACAAATTAAGGGGTTCGGGTTGTGTGACACCTGAAGTCCCTGCCTGTCTGCAAACACCACGATTAAACCGACGTGAACATGTGTACCTGTCATTGACGAATGTCCACGCCATCTGAACCAGCTTCTGAATTTTGTTTTTGTCACCTAGAGATGGGAAAGAAATGGCAAATTAGTACCAACAGAAAGAAAAAAAACAATGCACAAGAGGCAACAAGTACTTATTGAAAGTCTACCTTGTGCTCAGCAGCAGTCCTAAAACACACAGCAGAGAGCTGCTATGGGGGAGCCAAGGACAGACGAGCGGGCCCAGGTCCTACCTCTGTTCTCTTTCCCCATGACCTACGCTGAACCACCATTTATGGGAAACCTGGCTCTGAGGCTGATTTTATTAGGCTATTTAAAAAATTCTGACTCATTTTCCTGCCTCATATCACTTGGCAACTGGATGACAGAGTCTGTTTATACATAAAAGGAAACAGCATTAGCAGCTATAATATGAATTGTCTGGCAAGCTATGGCCTGGGTACTTCACACATTGAACTTTCTGCTTTTCTCTCTTGAAAATTGTAATCTGAGTGTCATCAAATTATTATAAAGATGATTTCAGAATGAAGAGGTTCTCTTCATAAGGTTTTTTTCTTCTCACCTTTGAGTTGTTTTGCATACTTGAGTAGGAACTGGTATGGATGTTCTACCTGTAAATCAAACTTTATGGTCTGCAGTAAGATTCTCTCCAGAACCATTACTTCTTCCTAAAAATGAAATAACAAACGCTGGGGTAGTAATTTCAATCACAGGTCTGAAACAGCATTAAAAAAGTGAGCTTTCCTTTTATTCTCTCTCCCAAGTTCTATTTTAGAAAGCTGCAGCTTTCATTCCCTTTTTCCTCTCTCCCACTCAGGCCTTTAACATGCTCAGGAGACAATAAAATTCTCAAAAGAACTAAAAGCAGGAAAACAAAACAATCACAGCTAATTTTTAAAACCACTGGAAACAAACATTTCAGAAATGTTATTACTTTCCATACACATGAGCCCTCTTCACAAAACAGATCTTTCTAGATACATTAATAAACCTTGGTTTCCTTTCAAACCTCCATTAAAAAAATGCAGTCTTTCAGGCATTTACACTGAAAATTTTAAGCAAGAAAGATTATAACAGCGGCAGCTTCATGCAAACCTGGATCATGAATTGTACCCATTAAAAGTGTGTGTGTAAATGGGGCACATCATTGCTGTGTTTCAATCTTTCCCTTTCCTGAAACAGGCTTTCCCAATGTTATTTGTTGAATAAATCATTTTCTCTTTTATCAAACTATATCCTAAGCTATCTATACATATACACAAACGTGCTCACATACAGTCTCTTTTTTGTTCATTGATCTGTTTGTCTATTACTGTACCAGGATAAAAGAGATTAAACATTTGGAAGGGACAGTTACTTCTCTTTTAAAAAATGTTTCTTGTTTTTGCATGCTCCCCCTAACACCTGCATTTTAATAGCACTTTATTTGGTACCATTCTAGAAAAAATGAAGGCCACTATGTTCTGACTGGGAACTCACTGATTTATAGAATGTACCTTTTAATTACACCGTATCTTCCTATCAAAAAGTTATTTATGAAAATCTTCTTTCCAGTCTTTTTAAAGTTCTAAAGTCTCCCAGCCCCAACATGGTTTTCATAAACTTCTTTTAAGGCTTACTCCTGGATATATTATTTTACTGCTGTTATTGTAAATGGAATCTCTTTTGATTATACTTCCTAACTAGTTAATGAACAAGAACTTCTTGAATTCAACCGCTGTACAGCCTGACTGAGCACTTACATTAGGACAGTTTCACTTGACTGTAAAATACTACCAAGATGCTCTGTGTGGCAAGAACAATTAGAATCACTTGTTTGAGTTGAAGAAGAGGGTTTTTGATAGACTGACAATCTCATCGTTAACAGTTACATAAATCTGTTAACTCTGGGAAGAGAAGCCATGTAGATAACTGGTTTTAGGCTCAAGTACGCTATCAGTTCACAGAATGCAGAGGATTCTACCATAAGAATTATTCCAGATGGCAGGGAAAGCAGGGTGAATGTGCTTCCACCCAAGTTTCCCAAGTGTTCTCTCAGGAAAGTTTTTTCAAGTCTTAACACTTTCACGTAGTATGAAAAAAAAAAGGTCCCACCATCACTGTCTCTTCTACCCCAACCCCTCAGCATTTTTGTCACCACCTGTTTCCCAGAAGCGTCACTGTGTCTTCTAAATTTGGGAACACTCTTTAATAAGTGTCCAGACTGTGGCCCATACAGTATAGCATTACGAGACAGCTCGAGGCTTGGCCTCCCTTTGTGTTTCAGATACTCAATTAAAGCCCTCACCACATCTTTTAATAACCTTTCACAGCATTTATCACAACTCATAAGCAGATCACTGGCTATCTGAATATGATTATAAAATCTATCCCACCATTCAACTGTAAAATCCATGAAAGCAAAGGCCATGCCTGTTTTCCTACCTGTGAGTGTTACTCAGTCGTTGACCGATTCTTTGCAACTCCATGGACTGAAGCCCACCAGGCTACTCTGTCCATGGGATTTTCCAGGCAAGGATACGGAGTGGGTTGCCATTTCCTTCTCCAGGGGACCTTCCTGACCCAGGGATTGAACCCAGGTCTCCTGCACTGCAGGCGTACTCTTTACTAACTGAGCTATGAGGCAAGCCCTACTGCTACCTATGTCTAAAGCTTCACACACAGCCGGGAACACGTATTTGTTGAGAACATGAGAGAGTAACATAACAGGAAGAAATCACACAGTTCGGGAAAATTTTATTAGGACATGATTCAGGACCTTATTTTTCTTAAGTGCTTACATGGCCTCCCTCCAAAACCCCTCCTCTCTTCTCCATTGAGGTAGTGTCTATCACAGTGTCCTCACTGCTCCCAGACCCAGGTTCTTTCCTTTGGCCCCGACATCCAGTCAGGCGTAGGGAGACTGCATGTAAGAAAGCAGAGTGTGGGCTACAAAGCCCCTCTCCCCACGTGGGCCAAGCTGGCCTGAGTTAAAAGCTTGATGAGCACGGTCATTCCCTACTTCCTGGCTTCTGGGCACTGGGCTGCAGAACTTCTGCCTCGCTGTGCCTGGTCAGGGTCTCAGGTTCCGGATGTGCAGGTACAGGGGGCTAAGGTTCCAAGTAGAAGAGGACTCCTCCAAAGGTGCCTTGGACAGCACACACCAGCAGCTGCAGCTTTCAGATCTTTGCAACTCCTGAGTAACCACAGCTCATTAGCCACAAGGTCCTTCTGCCCCCGTGACCAGACCTGACTAAAGCACAATCCATTTCTACAACAGTCTCTGTGCTCCGTGAAAATCAAAAACCAATGGCATCAAAATACCTACATTACTTTCATAAAACATTTTTGACCACTGTTAGTTATGAATTTCTCATAGGTTCACATTTTTATAACAAGTGAATGGATTTATAAATAAGTTCAAGGGACAGGGTTACCCACACTGACAATACTTACACAAAGGACCACGATTTACCACAACCACAGAATGCGCAAAAGCCTCCTGGCCTCTGTCACCTCCTCAAAACGAGAAGGACAACTAACACACGTGTTTTACATGCACACAAAGATTCTGTGGGGTGGGGGGCGTGACTGCCATGGGAGGCAACACCAGCTGACCAGGAGAAACAGGGCCGTGGAGGCGCCGAACGCCTCGTCTAGGTCAGCTTTGCATTCCTGTGATTTACCCTGTCCCCACAACCTCAGTCTGTCGTTTGGTCAGCAAGTATCTGTCGGACGTCTACTCTGTTCAGCCAGGAGGGAACACTAGGCACCAGGCAGAACAGACAGGGTCTGAGCTCTCACAGACTACAACTGAGAAAAGAAATACTCTTTGTGTGATGACCTGGTTTAAAAAAATGTATGTAATTATGAGCTGTGATAAATGTCACAAAGGAAAACTCTCCTCAGTGCTACAAAGATCATGATGGGAGATCCTGACAAGAACAGGGGAGAAGGAAAGCTGCTGCCAACCCCTGAAAGCGGTCTTTTCAGAACATAATAAAAGGATGTGCACAAGTGTTCTGCCTCCATTCCCTGACAGCAGCAGGTGTTGTGGGGAAGGGACAAGACGGAGAGTCTATTAATCTGGGTGTCCGCAAATCTTTGTATCTGCCACCACTCTTGGGAAGCAACAGACCCACAGCACGTGTACAAACAGCACCTGTACTTTCTGCCGAGCCAGAAGCCGGCCAGAGATGGACCCAAGAAGCCAAACTGCTCCTGGGCCCAAGAAGGTGAAAAGCCACGAGAGAACTTCGCTCCCACTGGTGCTACGTGCTGTTGCCCCTAAAGGGCTGAGAAGCCAACACAGCCCTCAGCAGCTGCCACCTAAGTGCAGGGTCCATCATCCGCCCTCCTTACTCACAGAAGGAAGAGCATCCTCTCTCTAAGGGCCTCTTAGGGATTCCAGGGGCTGGCAGATACTGGGGCCACAGCCATTGTCAACACAAGGAACTCTGTCACAATGCTGCCCTGAGGAATCAAGACTGAGCACAGGAAGTTACGATTCTTACCTTTGGGTCATCTCCAAACTGGCCAAACTGCACGTCATTCAATAAACTCCGTGCTGTTTTGATGATGTCTTTACATTTTTTCGGTGTTTCTTCTACTTTCCCAGCCAGAAACAGACAACAAGCTCCTGTCACCTAAAAGGAAGACAAACGCTTCTGATCTCACTATCAAGGCTCACCCAGAAACAGAAGGGTTTGGGGCCTTCACACCCAACCAGGGCGCCTCCCTTCCTATCTTGCTCTTCTCATTCACAAACACTAGGGCACTCTAAGAGCTTGAGGGAAGCCCACATACAAACATTCCACCCTGCGACCTCCAATTCGGCTTCACAAATTATTTTATATACAGTTTTCTGAATAAAATGCCATGTAAATCATGTAGACGGAAAAGTCACAAAAACAAACTTTCCTTTCATGTTGTGCTCTTAAGAGACACTGCCTCCCTGACCAGCAGCCTTGCTACAGAGAGCTTTCGCTCCGTCCACGGCCTGTGCTCTTTCCTTCCTCCTGCTGCCTGACTGCTGGTCCAGCTCCCCTGTCACTGTGACCTTCTCAGTGCTCTGTCTCCAGCTTTCCTTTGCCTGCTTGCTCTTCCACGTGCCCCTCCATTCACAGAATCCTGACCACACATTACACAGCAGTCAGGTACCATGCTGGAGTACAAAGCGGATCCTGACATGGTCTCTCCGCCGAGAATATCACAAACTAGTGAGGAAGAGATGTGTGCAAAACTAAGTAAATCTCAGCAAAAGGAAGAAGCCCCAGCAGACTAACTTCCTGTTATGTCTATTCTTTCCTCTTCATAAAACCCTCCCATTGCGTCAACTGACCCACCAAAGTCACAGTTCCCTGGTCTGGAATTCAAGGCCCACAACAGTCTAGCTCAGACTACTTCTCCACCCAGAATCCCACCATTCCCTTCCTGCCCACGGGCCTCCTGGCTGTCTGCACGCCTCCCCCAGAGCTTGGCTCAGGTTGGCTTCTGGTGGACGACTGCTTTGTCTCATCTCAGCACAGCAAGGTCCTACTTACCACCAAGGCTTAACTCCGGGCTGGAACCCCCTCCTTGGCATTTCCCCTGACCCCTCCGTGGTGCAGCTGACGCCTCCCTGGAATTCTAGTCTTCTGTACCTCTCCCATGGCCGTGCTCTCTACTGTGTGTTTTCTACCCATCAGACCAGCTGTCCTGGACGGGAAACTACTTGAGGTGGAATCTCCCGCGGAGCAGGTTTAAAGAGTAACTGAAGACTCACTGATATGGAACAAAGAACTCCTATGCCATCTTGGCCTTTGCTGGGTCTCAACCGTAAGGCCAACCTTATCTTGGGAAAAGTAACAAGGAAGTAAAGTGTACACTAAGTACAATACGATTATGGTTCATATTGACCTAAATAAAAAAGTCAAAAAATATTTTAATACAGTTAATTGGGAAAAAAAGAAAGTTTGAACTTGATTTTGTTTATATATTTTATGTACCATACAAAAATGAATACTTCCTGGAAAATATAATAAAAAGAGAGGCTACAATCTGTCCACTGAACTACGAAATAATAACATGATAGAGAACTATAATAGAATTAAAATACTTACATATCTTGGAAATTGCTTGAAGGAATGGAACATATAGAAGCGATGAAAATAAATTATTCCAGTTGCCAGGGTGTCATAGTGTCTGTTGTTCTGGTTAAGGACTTTGGCCAAGAGTTATGTCTTTGTTAAACGCAGAAAAAACAATAAAAGCAAACAATAAGAGAAGTGGGAAAGCAAAAATTATCAGTGACAAGGCAGGTTAGCGGGATTCTCGAGGTGTCAGGATTCCAGCACAAGCTGCGGCCTGTGCTTCAGTAAGGTGTGTGTGCTGTGTGCTCGGCTGTGTCCAGCTCTGCGACCCTATGGACTACAGCCTGCGAGGTTTCTCTGTCCATGGGATTTTCCAGGCAAGAACACTGGAGTGGGTTGCCATGCCCTCCTCCAGGGGACCTTCCTAACCCAGGGACTAGACCTGCATCTTCTGCACTGGCAGGTGGATTTTTTACCACTGAAGTGAAGTGAAGTGAAGTCCCTCAGTCGTGTCCGACTCTTTGTGACCCCATGAACTGTAGACCCACATGCTCCTCTGTCCAAGGGATTTTCCAGGCAAGAGTACTGGAGTGGGTTGTCATTTCCTTCTCCAGAGGACCTTCCCTACCCAGGTCTCCCGTGTTGTAAGCAGACGTGAGCCGCCTGGGAAACTTTAATAAGGCAGGGCTTCACTATCCTTCAGAAATACTTCATCTGTGATTAGTGGGTGCTACTTTCCATCCTGGTGGCCACAAGCTCAATGGCTAAGTCCACACATTTAAATGGTAAAAAGGAAATAGAAAACCCTTAAGGAGCCAAGCAAATCTGAAGTAGCATTTAAATAAGAAAGACACTTGGAAGTTGTTTTAGTCAGGGGTGTTACTCTTTCATCTGTAATGCCTAATTTAATTCCTGGTGGTGGTGGTGGGGAGCCCACTTAGCACAGAGTCCAGAAGCAGGATACAGCCCCAACCGTGTGCCTACATCAAAGATGAACCGGGCCCCTTCTCGGCGGTACCGGGCCTCAGTGGCCGGGTCAAGTCCTTCTAGCTGCGAGGGTGTATGAGCCAGGTCTTTTTTATCCCAGTACCAACATGGTTTTGTGTGGTCCAGGTTTGCCGAGGTTACTGAAGGGCTTGAATTTTCTTTATTCTCCTTCATTTATTGAAGCAGACTTGTTATCTCCAAAAGACTTTCGGAAAAATGTTAGACTCCTGAGAAAAAAAGAAGAAGTAATGTTGGAAAGGGATACCTCACATTAAACAATCTCCATCATTATAAACAATCTAGAATCACAGATTTATACTTGATAAAAAAATTTCCAACAGAAGACACACTATTGATTGGCAGTCAGAAGCCCAGGCTCATCTTCAAACCTGATGTAACCCTTAACAGACCCGCAGTATGATAAATCCCGTATTTCATAGCTTAAAAGGAAGAGCATTTCTGTCTCATTTTCTTCTGCCTTTCTTCATTAGACCTAGCTCCCTCACGCTGGTCTACATTCTGTTCTTCAGTAAAACCTAGGTCTGTCCTAACCCCAAAGATTTATGCTCCAAAATTATTTCTTCCATCTAGCATCCAATCAGATTTTCCCTTTTTTAGTTTACTTGATTCCATTTAGGTACTTTCACTTAGGAAAGCCACCATACTGGATGAATTAATATCTGAACAAGCCACTGAACAAAGCAATGTAGATCAGGTATGGGGTAGTGATCTGGGGGGAGAGGGTGGAGGCAGGTGGTCTATACGGGAGAGAAGTGCCTTTAAATTTTTCCTGCTTTCATTCCCTTCTCTTTCATTCAGAATGAAGAGAGTCTCTAAAATCTCTAATCCGAGAAAAGAAAACAATAAAAAAGGATCCTCACCTAGAGATCATTGTAATATGTAAGCTGGGTCAGAAAACAGGAATCTTCATACAGGGCCGAGAAAAGGTTCTAAAGAGGCAGCTAGGACCAGACTGGTTTGGTTCAACAAGAAAATAGCATCTGGGCAGCCAGGCTCTGGGTCAGGGCCTTCAGCTAATCTGGAAACCTAACTTCTGTGCGCCACACCTCCTCTCTGGTTGGAAAGCTGACAGAGGCGGACTGCTCTCCTTGCACCCTCAAGCTCTAAAGAGAATGTCGTCTTCCTCCAACAGGAAGAATGACATATTACCTGGAGAAAAGTAATTTTCTTGACCTAATTTACGCTCTGTGCGCCTGAACTGGGCAATGGGTGGGGGCCGGGGGAGACTGGTTTACTAAAGCCTCAGTATATATGAAGAGTTCATAATCAGATGCTTAGTAAAATCAAGAGTTGGTTTTATCTTAATCTTTGATCTTGTTTATATATGTGTGTATCTATCTGTGTTTCCCTTGTACTGAAAAACTTGATCTTCAGTTGTACCATTTATATACTTGCTTTATCTTGTAATATACCCAGAAAATGGTATATCTCAAATGACGTACTGAGATATCATTTCTCACCCACCAGATTGGCAAAAAGCCCAAAAGTTTGACAATATATTCTGCTGGCAAGGCTAGAGAAAAGCAAGTAATCTCACACACTGCTGGTGGGGGTACAAAATGGAACAACTCTCACAGAGGGGAATTTGGCAATATGTAACAAAATTGCATCAGCATTTGCTCTTTGATTTAGCAATTCCACTTGGAAGTATCTACTCTGACAATATCATCACAAGCAAGAGACAAAGGTGCACAAGATCATTCAAAGTAATGTTAATAACAGCAAAAACTGTAGACAATGCAAATGCCCATCATTAGGGCACTAGCTGAATATATGGTACATTAACACAAATGGCGTGCCATGCAGCTATTATGACAGAATGAGAAGGATCTCTAACTACAGGTGTGGAGAAATGTCCAGGATTAGCACACATGGTTACTATCATTAGTATGTACCTATGTAAAAAAACAGGGGACATAAGAATAGATATCTCTGCTTAAAAAAAAAAAGAAAACTAAATAAAAAAAAACTGGTTACCAATAGGGAACGGGAGAACAGAATGGAAAGAACTGGGATGGGAACAAGATTTCTCTGAGTACACCCTTTTATATGGCTTTCACTTAAAAACAACAACAACCTTTTATTTAAAAATAATTTTAGATTTATAGAAGAGTTGTAAAGATGGTTGTAAAGATGAATTTTCATATATCCTAAACTAGCTTCCCTTAAAAAATTAATTTTGGAAACTTACTAACTATGCTATATAGCCTTGATCTGGATTTTGAATTTTTCCAAAAACCTCTTTTCCATTCCAGGATCTAATCCAGGATGCTATACTGCATTCAGGGCTCACATTTCCTTAGTATCTTCTAATATGTTTCTCATGTTTTGAAGAGTTTGAAGATGTGAAATGTATTGATTTAGGTCTGTCAGATGTTTTCCTGTTAACAGACTGGAGTTCTGAGGAAGAATGTCATCAAGTGCCCTTCTCATCGCATCACGTGAGGGGCAAGTGACTGCCAAATGACTTGCTTTCCTGCAGCTTTACTGTGCTCATTTGATTACCACGGGGTCTGCCGGTTTCTCACTGAAAGTCACTATTTCTCACTTTCTATCTTCTATTCTTTAAAAGTGAGTCCCAAGGTTCAGGCCACACTCTAGGGTAAGGGAAATAAGGGAATTAAGCGCCATTGCCTGAAGGAGTTACACTGAAGAATGTGTGTGGACCTACGTCAAAACTACTGCAGTATAGCAGGAGTATATAGGAGGAGGCGGGGAGTATTTTGCAATGCAAAATAGTATGCAAAGTACCTGTTTCTCCTAGAAGTATCACCTATTAATTTTAGCATTCCTCTGAGGATCTTGCCTGCAACCATTACTGCGGTGTTCTAGTGGTGATTTTCTATTTCTTTCCTTCCTTCAACATCACTTAGAGTTCTTTTGTAAGAAAGATTTGTTCCTTCTCCCTCATTTATTTATTTAATCATTTATTTAAACAAGGATGGGCTCATCAATACTTATCTTATTCTTTGAGTTACAATCCCACCACTCCCACTGGTCCAGTTTACAGCCTTTGGAAACAGCTTTTTCAGGCTAGCTCCTGAGTCCTAAAAGTCAAAGTTACAAAAGGACTCAGGAGCCAGCCTTAAGGGCATTATAGCATACAAAAAGAGAAGTAAACCGATCGTAAGTGTACAGCTTATGAATTTTCACAACGTGAACGTCTGTGTAGCACCGTCCAGTTGGTAAGCAGAATATTACCAAAACCCCAGCAGCTCTCATCCCTCTCCTAATCAGCACCTCCGTGAAGATAACCACCATCTTGACTTCTATTCCCATCCCCTCCGACAGCCTTTCCTGTTTCTAAAGGATGTGGAATGAGGTATTATCACTCTTTTACAACTGGCTTCTTTTGCTCAATATTATTTTTGTGGGGTTCGTCCTCGTCATGTTCTCATTATCAAACAGCAGGGGCTCAGCGTGTGGCCCAGGGCACACACTTTGCATTGTGCATGTGGCAATGATCTGGTGGTCATAACTGGGGGGCTGCTGCTGACACCCAGTGGCTAGAGGTCATGAATATAGCTGAGCATTTCTTTTAATGCACAGAAGACTCTCACAACAAGGAATTAACTCTACTGAAGCTGAGAAGCTCTGCTGCACAGTATTCTATTCCAGGAATATAATGGTTTTCTACTGTGGATTAACACTTGAGATGTCTCTGGTTTTCAGTTATTAATAACAGTAATAAACACTCATGTGCATTCTTGTAAAGCAGAGGGCAACTGGCCAGTTGGCTGAAGGGATCGACATCTCAGCATATCTGTAATTTATTCACAGTACACTAGTTGGGAGTCTTTAAGACATATTAAAGTAACAGTTCTCCATGTTCATTCAAATATTTTCCCCATATTCATTCAAATATGTCTCCATATTTATTCAAATGTTTTCTGCACATTTACTATGAGCCAGGCCTCAATGACATAGCAGGAAACAAGAGAGGCAAGCTCTCGACCCTACCAGAAGCTTACATTCTAGGTACACACAAAGAGAAACAGATAGGTCAGTGTCTATCAGGGAGTCCTAGGGTCTATCAGGGAATCCCAGTGTCAAGGAAAACAATAAAGCATGGTAAGAGGGGGAGAGTGATGCCTTAGGGGCAGTTTAGAAACCCGCAGAACGAAGATCAGTTAGAAGACTATAACAGCTGTTTAAATAATGCCTAACAAGGCCTCGGCCCCACCAATGGTAGTGGGAGAGAGGGGCATCACAACTGGCCACGAGGTGATGAACAGCAAGAGATGACCCAAGTCTACTTTACTCTCAGCGAAGGGTAATACTGAAGAGAAACACAGGGAAGAGAAAGAGTTTTGTTAGCTATACTTCAATTTAAAAAACAAATTTCTCTTCTTTCTCTTCCCCGTGTTTCTCTTCAATATTACCCTTCGCTGAGAGTAACGTTAATTTGGGCTTCCCCTGTGCTCAGCTGGTAAAGAATCTGCCAGCAATGCAGGAGACCTGGGTTCAATCCCTGGGTTGGGAAGATCCCTTGGAGAAGGGAAAGGCTACCCACTCCAGTATTCTGGCCTGGAGAATTCCATGGATTGTATAGTCCATGGGGTCACAAAGAGTCGGACAGGACTGAGCGACTTACACTTTCATAGTTAATTTACTATGTTTCAAATGTGAAAAAAAATTGGTTTCGACAGAGGAGGGAAAGAATGTGGTTCTATAATTACTAGATACTTGTGCAGAAATAACCACCAGACCCATAAACAGGGCTACTGAAATCTATAAAGGATTCATCTACTTGGGGTTCACCTATATAGAAGTGACAGATAACATCATGTTGACAGACAGAAGGATGGAGAGTGAAGATGGGGACACAACTCTGAAGAACTTTAGGAAGCAGGAAGGACAGAAAGGGAAGCAATGGTCAAAAGTAGGGAAATTTGCACCCTTAATTACATAAGAAATCAAGGAATACCAGCTTTTACTAAGAGGCAGGAGCCAACAGCAACAAATACTAAAGAAAAATTAAAGGACAGGAATTAAGAAAAGGTTACTAGGTCTGGTGATTAGTTACGAAACATTAAAAATTCAGTGTAGTGGTTGCACAACTCACTGACTTGTACATTTTTAAATGGGCGGTTTGTACTGATATGTGAATTGCATCTCAATAAAGCAGACATACACATGTGTAAACAGAAGAAACTTTCTGGAGGTGCAGTAGGCCAGAAGGAAGACTGTATGGGCGATAAAGAATGAACAGGCTATAAAACAGGTTATTGTTTCTTCAGCATAAAGGAGAATGAAGGATGTTGGAAACCAGGAGGAGTCACTAGAAGAGGCTGAGCAAGCCACTGCGTGGTTAAGGGGCCAAGAGATCATAAAAAGCCTAGGGATAACAAAAAAGAGCTTGCTTTTTATCTGAGACAGAGGGAAGGAAGAGTGTGAGAGAGATATTTACAAAAATGATTTAAAGGGGAGAAAATAAATCACAAGAGAGCATCTCCATTCTTTTCGCAAAGTGCCAAGACCTCTGCTGAGAACAGAGGGACAGAGGGGAAAAAAGGATGAGGAACAGCCCAGTAGGGATTAAATAGGGATGGAAAGAATTCAAACCCATTTTACCTTGCTGTCATCGCCAAAACCCACGCTAATAATCTACCCTATGTGCTGTAAGACTCCAGGACAGGATGAACAATAGGCGCAACACAGCGAAAATAAGTCACGTAAATGGAATAGAGACAGTGCTCTAAACCAGTCACAGCTCTAACCTCAGTTCTAGAACCCTGTTCCCTATTACTCTTCAATTTTTTTTCACAAGACTCTAGACTTATAAATTTTCTCATTAGCAGTTCATGATGACTGTGAAAATGACGGAGAGATTTATGAGCTCCACAAAGTAAAAATCTCTCTGTAAACAAGCGGCATGTCATGGCATTTTAACAACATCTTTCAGGAATGTGCTTTAAATATATCACTTTAACTGAGAAAAGATTAAATGCATTTTCAACATTTAGAATTATGGATACTTACAAACTGGAATCAAAAGTAAAAGCCACTACTCAGTTTTCTCATCCAGTACACAGACTGCTTCTAAACAGTAACATTTAGTCATTCACTTTCAATTGGCCGCTTTCATTGGGACCTTAATAGCTGACAAAGCAGCCTATGGTATTGCTAGATATCAATAACTGGTGTTTACGTTCCTTTTGCATTACCCTAATATTGATTTTTATCTGTTCTATTCATCCCCAGGATCTGGTGCATAGATGGTGCAGAATAATGAATGAAAGAAATCTACCTTTCAGCAACTCTGTAGCTCCCACCTAGCCCCCTAAGCCTTGAAAATACCTTTCCCTTATCTACTTATTGACTTTGACATATGTGAAGACAATTTTTCTTTTCCTTTCTCTTCTGGGTAATAGCTCTGTTTTCTTAACCAGGCTTTTAGTATTTCAAGATCCTCCCTAAACATTAGCAATCAATGTGGAAAACAACATTCCTGATATGATCTGCACAGTATGAGTGAATACACTAACATTCACCAACACGCCCACTGTGTGTCTGCTGCGCTGCAGCATGCCCGCAAGCTATGTTTCCTTATCCTTATGATTTATCCCTGAGAAAATGGATAAAAGAGACATGAAGCAACTTGCCTAATTCCACAGTTAGTAAATGGGAGAAACACAATTTATCATTAGAGTAAAACATCACCTTTCCCCTATCTGGGGAAAACTTTATAGTTCACTTCAGTATATGAAACATTACATCATACAACCTTTTTTGTTCAACTTCACACACACAACTGAATTTTTGTGAATTCAGTAATTCTTGGCAAATTAACCTTGTTAATTTTGGTTTATAATTTCAGCCTCTAAGAATGCTTTGAATCTAAGTGTCATCTAACAAACTTGCTAACTATCACTACAGATTTTGAGTACATTTATTAACTTGAGAAGCATGTCTCATATATTTAAAGTTGGTAATAAAAAAAAAAGTGCTAACCAGAGTGAGAGCAAGACCCCAGAGCCCTGAAGCTTTATCTACAAAGAACTCTCTTCAAGTTGACATCAACCTATTGATCAACATTTGGGATTTGGTAATTTGAATGGCTATAAATACATCTAACCAGACCTTATTCAGCATACATTTACCTCTGGTATCTATTATATGAAGTGGGATTATGTTCAGTGTCCTTAGAAAATTATCCCCCATCAGTTTAGTAAACTTATAACAAAAGGAAATATGATTTGTGTTGCTAGCTTTCTTTTAATGGAAGCTCTGCCAGTTTGAGGCTATGAGCCCGCTTTTCCACATACTCAGAAATTCTTTTTGCTCATCCTAAAGATCCTAATATAGATTAGTAATAAGCTCTGGAGTATGGTGGACTAGAAGGACGTGTGCTCAACTTCTCCTGCAAGAACACCAAAATTTGCAACTAGCTGCTGAACAACCATTGACAGAAGAATGTTGGATCACACCAAAAGATACTCCGCATAAAGGGCAAAGGAGAAGCCCCAACAAGATGGTAGGAGGGGCGAAATCATGTTTAGCATCAAACCGCATACTTGCCAGAGACACTTAGAGGGCACAAACAAAACCTTTGTGCACACCAGGGCCCAGGGGCCCCGCAGGAGACTGAGCCAGACCTGCCTTTGAGTGTCTTCTGCGGAGGCATGGGTTAGCAGGGGCCGCTGCGGGGACAGGGACTCTGGCTGCAGCAGACCTGGAAGAAGCAGCGTGTGGCATAAGTCCTCTTGGAGGAGGTCGCCATTAGCCCCACCATAGAGCTGCTGAGCAGATGACCCACAAACTGGAAGACAATTATACCAAAGAAGTTCTTGCACTGTTGCGAAAGTTCTAGGGCCCACAGCAGACTTCCCAACTTGGGGATCTGGTAAAAGGACTGAGAACCCCCAGGGAATTTGACTGTGAAGGCCAGTGGGATTTGATTACAGAACTTCCAAAGGACTGGGGAAACAGACTCTTGGAGGGCATAAACAAAACCCTGTATGCACCAGGACCCCAGAGAAAGGAGTAGCGAGCCCACAAGAGACTGGTTAGACTTGCCTGTGAGTGCCCAGGAGTCTCGAGCAGACCCGTGGGTTGACAGTCAAAGGCACTGAATACAACAGTCCTGGGAGCTGCAGGGTGCTGGCCTAAGTCCTTTTGAAGGAGGTTTCCATTAAGGCAGTTACCACTACCACAGTTGGACCTCAGGCCAAACTACAGGGAGGGAACACAGTCACACTCATCAGCAGAAAACTGGATTAAAGACATATGAGCATGTCCCATGTTGGACCATGTAGGGCCACCTAAGACAGATGGGTCATGGCAGAGAGTTGTGACAAAATGTGGTCCATTGGAGAAGGGAAACGGCAAACCCACTTCAGCATTCTTGCTTTAAGAACCCCATAAACAGTATGAAAACGTAAAAGATGAATTCACTGAAAGATGAATTCACTTCCTCAGGTCAGTATGTGCCCAATATGCCACTCAAAAAGAGCAAAGAAATAGCTCCAGAAGGAATGACGAGGCTGAGCCAAAGTGGAAACAGTGACCAGTTGTGGGTGTGACTGGGGTATGTGTGTGTGTGAAAATAAAGTCTGATGCTGTAAAGAACAATATTGCACAGAAACCCCGAATGTTAGGTCCATGAATCAAGGTAAATTGGAAGTGGTCCAAGACGAGATGGCATCAACATCAACATCAACATTTTAGGAGTCAGTGAACTAAAATGGACAGGAATGGGTGAATTTAATTCAGATGACCATTATATCGACTACTGTGGGCAAGAAACCCTTAGAAGAAATGGAGTGGCCCTCATAGTCAACAAGAGAGTCTGAAATGCTGTACATGGGTGCCATCTCAAAAACAAAAGAATGGTCTCTGTTCCTTTCCAAGGTAAACCATTCAGTATCACAGTAATCCATGTCTATGCCCCAACCACTAATGCCAAAGAAGCAGAATTTGAACGGTTCTATGAAGACCTACAAGGCCTCCTAGAACTAACACCAAAATGCAAAAGTAGGAAGTCAAGAGAGTTACCTGGAGTAACAGGCAAGTTTGGCGTTGGAATACAAAATGTAGCAGGGCAAATGCTAAAGAGTTTTGCCAAAAAAAACGCACTGGTCATAGAGAACATCCTCTTCCAACAACACAAGAGACGACTCTATACATGGACATCACCAGGTGGTCAATACTGAGATCAGATTGATTATTTCTTCACAGCTGAAGGTGGAGAAGCTCTATACAGTCAGCAAAAACAAGACTGGGAGCTGACTGTGCATGAACTCCTTATTGCCAAATTCAGACTTATATTGAAGAAAATAGGGAAAACCACTAGACCATTCAGGTATGACCTAAATCAAATCCCCTACGATTACAGTTGAAGTGACAAATAAATTCAAGGGATTAGATATGCTAGAGTGCCTGAAGAACTATGGATGGAGGTTCCTAACACTGTACAGGAGGCGGTGATCAAAACCATCCCCAAGAAAAAGAAATGCAAAAAGGTAAAATGGTTGTCTGAGGTGGCCTTACAAATAGCTGAGAAAAGAAGAGAAGCTAAAGGCAAAGGAGAAAAGGAAAGATATACGCATCTGAATGCAGAGTTCAAAAGAACAAGGAGAGTTAAGAAAGCTTTCCTAAGTGATCAACAAGAATACACAGAGGAAAGCAATGGAATGGGAAAACTAGAGATGTCTTCTAGAAAATGAGAGACACCAAGGGAACATTTCATGCAAAGATGGGCAGAATAAAGGACAGAAATGGTATGGACCTGACAAAGGCAGAAAGTAATTAAGAAAAGGTGGCAAGAATACACAAAAGAACTATATAAAAGAGATCTTCATGACCCAGATAACCACGATGGTGTGATAAGTCACCTAGAGCCAGACGTCCTGGAATGGGAAGTCAAATGGGCCTTAGGAAGCATCACTGGGAACAAAAGTAGTAGAGGTGATGGAATTCCAGCTCTTTCAAATCCTAAGAGATAATGCTGTGAAAGTGATGCTTTCAATATGCCAGCAAATTTGGAAAACTCAGCAGTGGCTACAGGACTGGAAAAGGTCAGTTTTCATTCCAATCCCAAAGAAAGGCAATGCCAAAGAATGTTCAAACTATCACCCAATTGCATTCATTTCACATGCTAGCAAAGTAATGCTCAAAATCCTTCAAGCTAGACTTCAACAGTATCTGAACTAAAAACTTCCAGATGTTCAAGCTGGATTTAGATAAGGCAGAAGAATCAGAGATCAAATTGTCAACATCCACTGAACCATAGAAAAAGCAAGAGAATTCCAGAAAAATGTCTACTTCTGCTTCCTTAACTATGCTAAAGCTTTTGACTGTGTGATCACAACAAAATGTGGAAAATTCTTAAAGTGATAGGAATACCAGACCACCTTGCCTGCCTCCTGAGAAACCAGCATGCAGGTCAAGAAGCAACAGTTAGAACCTTATATGGAACAACGGACTGGTTCCAAATTGGGAAAGGAATACATCAAGGTAGTACATTGTCACCCTGCTTATTTCACTTCTATGCAGAGTATATCATGCAAAATGCCAGGCTGGATGAAGCACAAGTTGGAATCAACACTGTTGGGAGAAACATCAGTAACCTCAGATATGCAGATGATGCCACCCTTATGGCAGAAAGCAAAGAGGAACTAAAGAGCCTCTTGATGAAGGTGAAAGGGGAGAGTGAAAAAGCTGGCTTAAAACCCAGCATTTAAAAAACAAAGATCACGGCATTTGGTTCCATCACTTCATGGCAAATAGATGAGGAAACAATGGAAACAGTGACAGACTTTAATTTCTTGGGCTCCAAAATCACTGCAGATGGTGACCGTAGCCATGAAATTAAGAGACGCTCCTCAGAAGAAAAGCTATGACAAACCTAGATGGCATATTAAAAAGCAGAGACCTTACTTTGCTGGGAAAGGTCCATATAGTCAAAGCTATGGTTTTTCCAGTAGTCATATAAGCATGTGAATGTTGGACCACAAAAAAGGCTGAATACCAAAGAACTGAAGCTTTCTAACTGTGGTGCTGGAGAAGACCCTTGAAAGTCCCTTGGACTGCAAGAAGAATCAACCAGTCCATCCTAAAGGAAATCAGTCCTGAATATTCATTGGAAGGACTGATGCTGAAGCCAAAGCCCTAATATTTCAGTCACCTCATGAGAAGAGATGACTCGTTGGAAAAAACCCTGATGCTGGGAAAACTGTGTTAGGTAGTTAGAATAGGAAACAGAAGTCCAAAATGGTGGTGGCTAGAAGACAAGGAAGGGGAAAGCCCGTGAAAATAGAACAAAGGAAGGTCAAAGAAAGGTACGAGGATCTGAGTGAGGACTTCAGGTAGAAAAAACAGCACTACTGACTAGCCCAATTTGCATAGGACAGGCCCGGGGGAAGAAAAAAACATAAAAACATATAAAAAGAGGAGCCAAAGGGTTCTCTCGCTGCTCTCCCCGCCCCCTGGGCTGGGGCATTCTTCTCTTCACCTCTTTGGATAGGCATGCCTTCACTCTTCGAGGATGGATTCCCCTGCTATTATCTAAATAAAATGGAGCTGTAACACTGAGCTGTAACACTGATTCGTCTAAGAGTTAACACGGTCTGTTTGAGACCTGAGAGCTGTGGCCTGCCCAGGGCTTTAATGTCCGCCACTCCAAATCTTTGTTGTGATGAGACAGAACCAAGGAGCATACACTCGTCTGACAATTGAAGGCTAGAAGAGAAGGGGACAACAGAGGGTGAGATGGTTGGATGGCATTACTGACTCAACGGACAGGAGTTTGAGCAGGGTGCAGGAATGACGAAGGATAGGGAATCCTGGTGTGCTGTAGTCCAAGGAGTGGAAAAGAGTCGGACATGACTGAAGCACTGAACAACAACAACTGGCTCTAGCATCCAAAGCCATTCAATTGTTTTCTGCAAAAACTGACACATTTACTAGACTCCAGTCTTCTATCATTAACTGCACTTTTAAGATTCCTCAAGAGTTATGAACAATGGTTTCACAATCTTATCTATAAGTACTTTGGTATATTGTTTATTTGACCTTGAAAATATGAATTAGATTTAATCCAATTAAGTATTCTTTATAATCTCTATTCCCTTGACCTTAATCCTTCCCGGTTTTGTCTTGACCTAGTTTTAGAGAAAACAGAAAACACTTTTTCTTCTGTACTCTTACCAAACCCATTGCTTTCAAATATAATCTCCTGAAATGAGCAATTTATTTTGTAAGCCAAACCATGATCATTTTTTTCTTTGTGACATTCAATTTTAGAAATGATGCCTAAGACAAAATAATCTCATTAACAATTAGAATGTTTCTTTATTGCTTGTTGGCGCAAAGTAAGTTCCATAAAATGGAACAAATGTTTAATATGCTTTTATGCAAGAATCAACTAATATTTTTCAACAATGCATCACAAGACAATCAAAGTGAGACAACAGTTAAAAAAAAAATCCACTAAAATTACACACCAATGGTAGCCATCCCGAATAAACCAAAGGAATCTTGGATAACTATTATATTCACAGTCAACAGGCAGGCATCTAAGAACACTCAGATTCTTAACCAATCAAATGTCTATGAATATCACCACTATTATCATCATCCACGCATTCATTCCCTGATAGCTCGTTGGTAAAGAATCCACCTGCAATTCAGGAGACCCCGGTTCGATTCCTGGGTGGGGAAGAACCGCTGGAGAAGGGATAAGCTACTCACTCCAGTATTCTTGGGCTTCCCTCATGGCTCAGCTGGTAAGGAATCCACCTGCAATGTTGGAGACCTGGGTTCAATCCCTGGGTTGGGAAGATCCCCTGGAGAAGGGAAAGGGTATCCACTCCAGTATTCTGGCCTGGAGAATTCCACCGACTGTATAGTCCCGGGGGTAGAAAAGAGTCGGACACTATTGAACAACTTTCACTTTCACGCATTCATTAAGCAATATGGACAGATTAGTATCCCAGCAGTATTTTAGGTGCTGAGAATAGAAAGCTTTGTGCAGCTTTCATTCTAGCAACATCATTCTTACAAACCTTAATCAGAGCTAAGACTGCAAGGCAATGTGCTAGATATCTTCAACGAGCGAATTAGAGATACCCAAGCATCATCAAGTTAACGTTAAAAACATAAAAAGGCCACTTTTTGCTAAATGCTAAGTGGCCAACTAAATGGTCTGAGCAGTCGTTTCTAATGTTAGAAGATTTAGCGAAAGCTCCGTTTTTAACTGGCAGGCCAAATTTCGGGAGCGTTAACATCCATGTCTTGTGCGGGTAATCTGTGAGCTCTGAGAGATCCCTCTGGACTTTAAACGCCTCAACCTTTAAAGAACAATCCCTTCAGTAACAAACCAAACCACCCTGGAGAGGGTCTGTAAGCGCGACGTGAACGGAAGTACTTAACTACTACTAATCGCGGAAGTGCGTTTTCCTCTTTCCCAATCCCACCCTCTGCACGGGTCTTCAAACTCCGAAGTCAGAGCATCCTGGCTGTGCAACAATACGCAAAGACTCAAGCTTTACCAAGGCTGGGACCGACACACCGCGAAATGACTGGAAAGGTGGGTAGCCTGCGGTTATATCCCTGAGTGTGTGGGAGTGCGTACGACCCCTGCCCTTTCTCCCCACTTTCCAGAAAGCCTCTGAACCATAACCGCCTTTCACTTCGTGGGTTGCTACCTGCTCTAGAGTCCGAGCCAGGTTCCCTGACCCGCTCCTGCGCCTCAGACCCTCTTCCCGAGCGCGTCTCGGAAGCCGCAGCCCCGCCATCGCCCGCTAACTTTGATTCGCACCGGGGTGTAGCGCAGAGAAGCGGAAACCAGGAAGAGAGACTCCACCAGAGGCTGGAGGCTGGGGGCCATACCATAACCCAACCTCCAGGTACGCAGGACTTAAGTGGCGCTGCCCGAAGCCCGTCAGTCACTCACCCCTCGCCCGAGGTAAGCCCCTTAGCTACGTCTCTCCTTGCCGACTGCGGCCATCTTGGACGTGGAATGTCGGGGGTGCTACGTCATCGCGCTGCGTCTGTGACGGAAAAAAAAGCGACCGGAGGAACGCCGGTCAGCCAATGAGAAGAACGTAGCTCTCTCAAACGGGGAAAGCGCCGCCAGTCTCCTCTGGGCTCCGCCCCTCGAGTCGGCGGTCGCGGCGTGAGGGAGGAGGGGCCCATCCCGTCGGTCCCGCCCCCCGGGGGGTGGGGGGTGGGGGGGAGAGGGAATTCTGGAGCAACCGAACCTGCTAACGGAACTGAGGCGCGAGAGGCGGGCCCCGGGAGGGGGCGGGGGTGCCGGTCCTCCAATCAAAGCCCGGGCCTGGGCTCAGCCTAGCCAATTATGGCCCGGAAGCTGGCGGGGGGCCTAGCCGGCGGCTCCGGACCCAAGAGTTGGCCTGTCCAATGGCTGGGAGGAACCGGCGCGGAACGGTCAGGGGGCGGTGGGCGGGGCCGCGCCCCGTGCGTCTGAGTCGCGGGCCAATGGGCGGCGGCGGCGGCGGCGGCTCGCGGGCGGGGCCCGGGGGCGGGCGGAGCCGGGTTGGGCCGCGGCGGCGGGGCCGTCTGAGGCAGCCGTCCCGCCCCCTCCCGTCCGGCCGCCGCCGCCGCCGCCGCCTGGGCTTGGTTGAGGTGGCCTGTGGGTCCCGGCGGAGTGTGGCGCCGCCGCTGCCGCGCGAAGGGGCAGAAG
>ML661902.1:24243549-24306641 GCA_007570785.1 Antilocapra americana | reverse complement strand
CCCGCCCCGGAGCGCTGCGCGGCCGCCGCACGCCCGGGCCGGCGGCCCTCGGCCGGGGTCAGGCCCGCACCCCGCTGGCCCCTCGGCGGGCCCAGGCTGCGGGGGGCGGCGTGCGCCCCGGGGCCCGGCGGGTCGGGCCTCTGGCGCCGGGAGTCCGGCGGGGTCGGCCCAGCGCGCCGCCCGGCCTCGCTGCCCTCCGGCCCTGCCCGGGGCTGGGGCGGGGGCCGGCGCGTTCGCCCCCTCCCGGCGCCCGAGGCCCCCGCTCCGCCCGCCCCGAGACGGCGGCAGCCGGGCAGGAATGCCTGGCCCCCCGGCGCCCGCCGGGTGGGCCCGGGGTCCGCCCTCTCGCGCCCGGGGGCTCGGCCGTGCGTGCGGCCGGCTCGCGCACCCGCTTCCTTCCTCTCTCCTCCCTCCTTCCCGTCGTCACCCCGCCGCCTGGGCGAGGGCTGTGTGGCTGTCGTGTCCCTCTCTCCACACCTCAGGCGCCCGCGGGGGTGCCGGGGGCCGGCCCCCCGCCCCGCTTCTCCCTCACTTTCCAGGTATAAAAACGGTCGTTGAAAATAGGTCATCTCTCTTCCCACGCGCCCCTTGGCCATCTTCCCCACGCTCCGTGCCCTACTAGGAAGAAGAATTCAGTGCTTTGGAGTTTGTCATTTCGGGGTATCAAACTCTTCTTCCTCGTGACTCCAGCCTGGCGATGCAAGTCTGCACCCCTCTCTCCCCTGTTTCTACTCCGGGGTGGGGTGCGGGTGGAGAAGGGAGCCGATTAGTGTGTCGGGCGCCACTTGCTGCGGGGAAACGGGGTGAGTGCATGCCCTCGCTGTGTGTTGACAGGTTTAGGATCACTAGGAGTGTATTGTGTTGCATTTCCAAATGCCGGAGGTGATGTTTCAGAAGCAAAAGTGCTTTTAAAGTACGTTGACAGGTGACTTTTGCTTTTAACAGTCTCTGCGACTTTAACCCTTTAGCGACGGATCCGAACATAACTTGCTTGCGGTGTAGTTAAAGGGCTGTAAGGGTTTGTTAAAACTGGCGGAAATGTGGATTTTATCATGTGCAAATGATACCTCTTGCCCATTTTTCTCTTCCGAAATGACCTCGCTGCTATTTCCAAACTGAAGGAACCAGTAATTGTTTAGAAGTTTTTTGTTTTTTTTTTAAACTGTTTGAAGTGAATGCATTTAATTTGAGAATATAGCAAAATAAAAGCAGCTTTTCTCCACCATTAAAATTTGGAAAGACTTACTTGAGCCATGATGTATTGTGTCTATTTGGGCTACTATGCAGCAGTCTCATCTTACCAGATTAGTCCCTGGGGCTGTTGTGATTGATATTTTGGAAAGGTTCCAGCACTTTAAGGTGGAGTTTTCCTCTGGCCTAGGGAAATAATGTGCAAAGCCAAGTTCTCAAACAGCTACAGAACAACTTTTATTGGACCCTCAATAACCTCAGTTTTCCTTCTACTACCCCTTCCTGTCCGCCCTTTGTCATATATAAATATATACACACAAAATTGTAAGTTATGTGTGCAATGAAACTCTAGTCTGAATGAGTAAAACAGTTGCCGCTTCTGGTCTCTTCTCCAGCGATCCCTGGAATAGGAATGATGTTGGACTGGAAGATGAAACATTTATGCCTGCGTGTCTGTAGACATGAAACTTCTGTTCAGTTCAGTCAGTAGGAGTGCAATAAGATTATCAGGAAGACAGTAACACTAAGCTGCTCTTCTGTGTGGTGAACGTTTAGGCTACATTTTGAATGATGATTAAAGCTTTGCTTTAGAAGCCATTGGAAAATGAGAGAGCTGTGAAGGTTGTACTGAAAGTTTTCCATTTTAAAGTTTAGCCCCTGGAAAACTGTTTTGTTCTAAGAGCTCTGATAACTGGTTACAACCTTTGCTTAGAACTTGCTGCTCTCATGGTCTTGAAGAAGATGGCAAAGACGGGGATGGCTGGAAGAGGCTGTCTACAGCATGATTGAGGTTGCTCGCAGTAAATATCTAGTAGATGATCATTGAATTCAATGGGAATCAGGTACCTAGTTTGTGGCTTGTAGAATTTTAGTAAAAATATGAGTAAAAATCCTAACTCCTGGCTCAAGGTTTCTCTGCTTTATTTTTACAAGGTGTCAATCTAGTTTGAGACATTCCAAGTCTCTTAAAATATTTGAACTACATAGTGTCCTTTTTTTTTTTTAATCACTAATCTGCAGTAGTTTTCAGAAATGTAACTAGTAATACTATATCTTTCTTGATGCAGTTTGATGAATATCTGTCACTGGGAGGGTTTTTATCTTTAGAAACTGGTTTTCTCAATTAAAAAGTAATATATTTGGGCCCATTGATTTATCAGAAATAATATTTTGATTTCCTGTGCATCCTTTTTTCTTGCTACAGTTGAAGAAGTGTTTATCTTGGCTATCAGTTCATTCTGAGTCATATTTAACTGCTATAGGTATTCGTTTAAGGATTCCTTGCTTTTGAGTTTTCCTGATTGTCACTGTTATTGCCTTACGTGGCGAAATTGACTTCTGTATCATGAATTTCTTTATGTCATCTCACTTTCCAACTCATAAAATTGGAGATTTTTAAATATTTTGAATTGCAAATATAATTTGCATATGGTTTTTTCTCAAAGTAAATTTCTAACAAAATAGTAATATAATTTTGTTTTAATTACCAAGGAATTGAGACTTCTTTTTTCTAAGTCACTTAATAATCTTGTGGAGAAAAAAGTGAATTAACAGAATTGGCAAGATTAGCAATCCTTTTTGTTGTTAAATTCCTTCAGTAACTCAGGCCAGAGATTAGCTGTGTAGTCTCCTTTTCCTTTTGGGAGTTTCTTCTAGGTTTAGAAATAAACAGATCGTAAAACCAGAAATACAAACACAGCTATTGAAAATTTTCAACTGAAATAAATTTGAATGGAAGAAAAATGATTCCAAATGATTATAAAATTCAAATACCAAAGTTGGGGCTTTGAAAAAATGTACCTTCTTCAAGTCCTTTCCAAGTATTGTTAGAAGTTAATTAAATAATCAAGGTAAATCCAAACACTCTTGGCTGGCAATGGAAGATGAAGTCTAACTCTGAAGTTAAGATTTTGAGAGGTTAAGTGGTACTGATTACCAAGCCAGAGTGAAATTTTAACCTCTCACACGTTAATTCTATTGGGCATTGGTGAAGTTGGACACCAAGCTGTGCTGATGAGGCTCTGCTGCTGCTGCTAAGTCGCTTCAGTTGTGTCCGACTCTGTGCGACCCCATAGACGGCAGCCCACCAGGCTTTGCCCTCCCTGGGATTCTCCAGGCAAGAACACTGGAGTGGGTTGCCATTTCCTTCTCCAACGCATGAGGGTGAAAAGTGAAAGTGAAGTCAAGCAGTCATGTCCGACTCTTCACGACCCCATGGACTGCAGCCTACCAGGCTCCTCCGTCCATGGGATTTTCCAGGCAAGAGTACTGGAGTGGGGTGCCATTGCCTTCTCCGGAGGCTCTGCTACCAGCTGTCTCTTGCTGAGCTTGAGGTTTCTCATCTGTAAAGTGGGTATAGTATCTTTCTTTATCTTGTGTGTAAAATGTTTACCTCAGTTCCTGATGCAGAGAATGCCTGAATGGTGCAGTTAGGTTGAAGGTCATGTGGGAACCTGCCCCAGGGCACACACACTTTCAACAGCCTGGAAACAAACAACCTGACTGTTAGCCTGGAAACAAACAACATGACAGCATGAATAATTGCATGTGGATTAAAACTGCATTTGGATTTATTGTTTAATAAAGCACACAGGTCTAGCTGAAGATCAGTTTATGTAACCCTGGGTTTAGTTGGTTATCACCTTATCCTAAAGGCTGTCTTAACTTATCCCTCCTTTTCAGATTACTTAAGAAATGTGCTCTGAATCAAGGTGTGAATTCACTTGTTCACTTGGCTGGTGGGAAAGTAAGGCTGTTTTGGCTATACTGATCTTCCTCAACTTAGGATGGGGTTATATCCTGATAGCATTTGAAAATATCAGTGTTGAAAAAGCAGTTAGTGCACCTAAAATACCAAACATCTTAGCCTGGCCGACCTTAAACATGCTCACCAACATTAGCCTATAGTTGGACGAAATCATCTAACACAAGCCTGTTTTATAATAATGTGCTGAGTGTCTCGTGTTATTTGTTGAATACTGTACTGAAAGTGAAAAACCGAAAGGTGGTCGGGATTCAGAATGGTGGCAAGTGTGTTGGTTGTTTGCCCTTGTGCTCCACTGGCTGGCTGGCAGCTGAGACTCTCTGCTCAGCACCCCAGTACTGCATGTCACTAGCCTGGGAAAGATCAGAATTCAAGGATTCCCTTAAATGCCTATGGCTTTTGCACTGTCTGTATTAAAGTTGAAATAGTCTAAGGTGAACCATCTTAAGTTGGGAACATATATATTAGTTAAATCTCCTTGAGTTGAGTTGAATTTGGCTGTGGTTCACAAAGTACTTTGACAAACATACCTCCTGCCTAACATTAGATGTCATTATTTTAAAGATGTTCGTGCTGAGGGTTAACACAGATGATGAACCTAGAGGTCTCTTCCAAACCTGATATTCCACAGTTCGAGAATCTAGTATCCTTTTGGGAGGAGTGTGGTTGGTTTGAAAGTAACTTCTTGACAGATTACAGCTTTTCTTCACCCTTTAGCATTTTTCTTTTTCCTTTAAGAAAGATTTAATAGGAAATGATTATTTATGATACTGAATGATTCTTTGCTTTATAAAGTGGGTTTTTTTGGGGAGCAACTTTCTTTAAATAGAAGCCTCATTTTAATATAATTGTGTTTATAACTTAATTCAACAGCAATTTAAAAGTACACCTATTATGTATTGAAAAGTCAGTCAAAGATAGTTTAAGCATCCCTAAAATTTTCTGTATATTAGTGGAAATATATGGCAAAAACATTGCAGAAAGCAAGAAATATCTGTATTTTTTAAAAAAGATCTCCAGTTTGTGTGTTTGTGTATCTGTCTGCCTGACAGCCCAACTTGTTCTGTATAAAGATTGGAATTTTACTTACATACAGCTTATAAGTCTACCTTCATCTTGGTGTGTGTGTAGCTACGGAGTTGAAATTAATTCTACTGTCTTGCCTGTCTGCCTCCTCGACTTCTAGGTGGTTGTGAGGTGTGACACACATACCTCCTTTGATAGAGATTGGAATTGTGGGTGCTCGTTAGGCTCTTGAACTGAGATAAGTTCGTATGACTTGGCCGTATTACTAGATCCTGCCACTGTGCAGAGAGAGATGTTCCTGATGTTTCAGTTAACACAGTGCCCATGCAAGGGCTATGTACACCTTATCAGTTTTTGTAGCAAGCAGAGAGAACTTAAATTCTTTTCAATTTCGGAGCGCTTTTATTTGCCTAGGCTACCATCCTGTAATTTGTGTATTTAATTCAAAATGTTGTCCTCTGATGAGGGGATTTCAGTGAGATTCTTTTCTTCCTCCAGAGATCAGGCAGGCTTCACACTCCCTTCAGACACTACAGCTGGGAGCCCAAGGTAGGAGAAAGCCTGAGGGCCATCCTCTCCCTTGGTTGATCCAGCTGCAGAGTTGAGAGGAAGGATGCAGGATGTGTTGAAAAGCAGATGCTGGGCTTGAGCAAAGGTTTTCAGGGTGAATTACCAAGTAAGTGTAATCAGAAATGTTTATTCTAGTTGTAATTAGTGGAAAGCAATTCAAGAATAATGCACATTTACAGTCTTTCCATTTAGAATTTTGGGGGGGACAGAAAAAGAAAGCCCACACAGTTGAATTCCATCTCAGTCTGTTCAGTAAGTGTGAGCCGGATTTTGTAAAGATGAGTTAAGTATCCAAACACCCTCCCTTACCGCTCCCACCAAACCCAAACCCTCAGCCAAGTTCACTACATGCTCTGTGTTCCTATTTCTCCTCACTTATGCAGATTATATGTAAAAGAATCACTTCATTGATCAGAAGTGGTTGTTGATTACAGACGCCACTTGCATATTAGCAATTTAAATAATAATTGAATATACCATCTATTTTACTGTTTTAGTCTGTTCTATCTCAGGTGGAGAAGTTGTTGATAGACTTGCAAAATAGCTTATGGTGTTATAAAGAGCCAAGTTTTGAAGATTCTGTAGATTTTTAAAAAATCTTGATGGTGGAGAAATGTTTGTGTAAACTCTTAGCTTGCTGTTTCTTTTTATTGATGGCCCTTCCTTTGAAGGACTGTCGCTATAGTAATTGTTTAGTGTAGAATCCATTTGTTTGTCAATTTGGTATTGCTTTTCTACATAGTGTTTTCCTTTGTCTTTAAGGATTATACTTGTTTCCCTCAAGATAATTCAATTAGAATTTGTAATTTATACCAGATTTTGATCTAAACTTTGATGGAACAGATCTTTTATTTAGTATTGTACCTTTTGACTGGAATTTGAAATTTTATTTTGTGTATGTATACACAGATCTAATTTAGCACATATTTTAATTTTTTTAATAAACATACTTGAAATAAATATTGAAGATAAATATTGAGTCTTTGTAGGAAGTTGAATTAAACTAAGAAGTAGATTTTTTCCACTGAGAACATTAAGAATATTCAGGATACCTGTTTGGCTCTTTCACTTGCTAAAACTTGAAATCCAGCCCCAAATTCAGCTGAACTCACAATGAAAATTATTCATGGTGTGTAACAAGTTTTTGAATCATAAATAAGCAGGGTAGGTAGCTATTTTAAATCCTTGGGGTTGGGGACATCTTTGTTAGCTAAGAAAGGCAGAGGGGGGTTGAATTTAGAGGATCACCCAGATTGGATTCTAACAGTTTTCTCAGGCTGACTCTTAGCATCCATTCATTCTTTAACTGTGCTTTATTCCTCGCCCCACTTTGTTTCCACTTCCCTCAAGCATTCGAGGAGTTATCCGGGTGCCCACCTCCTCATCCTCAAGGCCACAGGCCTGACTGTCCCTCACTTGGTCATCTGCCGTGACTGGAGTGGTCCTGGCACGGGGATGCAGTCGAGCTTGTGTCGTTGCAAATGTGCTGGGCCTAACACAGGACTTCAGGTTGAAGCTGTGGGTTCCCTGCTTGATGGCTGTAGGCTCTTGGCCAAGTCACAGTCATGTGTGAGTCCCCTGACGTGACAGTGGTCACCGCCGGCCTCAGCAGGCCGTGGCGGGGACGGAGGGGGCGGGGACGGAGGGACCGGAGCAGTGCTGTGCTGATGCTCCTGTCCCCATCACAAGTGTCCCCGGAGCGTGAAGTCACGGGTGAGTCGCAACTTTTCCATTTCTGTTGGCAATGAACTTCTTTCCACTTGGTTGCTTTCTAGAGACTAGAGAGATTCTTTTATGAAATTTAATATCTTAAAGCTTTTCTGACAAGAAACTATGGATTCCCAAAGGAAGCCATCTTTTAAATGTGAATTTTATATCTCTTTTTATGTGTATAAAGTTGTATTTTGACTTAAGAGTCATCCTAGTTCTTTAGAGGTAGTAGTTAAACATTAAGTAAATGTCTCATTTTGGCTCCTGTCAGTGGTGGGAGAATATATCAAAATCATTCGTTGCTGTGCAGTCCTACTATAGTGATGGGAAATAAATCATTTACAAGTAATATTGTGCCTGCTCAGTTGCTCAGTCGTGTCCAACTCATTGCGACCCCCATGGACTGTCACCCGCCAGGCACCTCTGTCCATGGGATTTTCCCACTGGAGTGGGTTGACATCACCTCTTCCAGGGGATCTTCCCAATCCAGCGATCAAACTCCTGCATTTGCAGGCAGATCTTTAGGACTAACACCACCTGGGAAGTATACAAGTAACGCTAGTACATTCAAATAAAATTTTCACCATACTAGACCCTACAGATAATTTTGAAATGGAAGGTTGGGGTTTTTTTTGCTACAAGATGGAAGCCCACTCCAGTGGATGAGATAGGCCCGTAAATGAAGTTGACCTCAGCAGGTGAGGCCGCAGAGGCTCAGGGCTGGGCTCTGGGTGCAGAGTGGGGAGGGGGCTGTTGGTAGGTGGGGTTTGAGCTGAGACTTAGGTGCCTTCACCAGTGGCTCTCATAGATCAGGGGGTGGTGCCAGGCCAAAGTGGGTTACAGCAGCAGGAAGGCCTGGTACTTTCTAGGGTGAAAAGAAATGGGTTTCTGCCTCTGAGGTGCTTCTAGTCAGGATGTCTGTACACAAATATTAGAAGAGTTGGTGCCGAACCAGATCGAATCCAGAGGCAAATGAATCTTCCAGACATTGATGGCTGCAGAGTTCAGAAGAACCACTGAACTGGCTACAGAGAACCACTGTCCTCCAGAAACATGAATTCTTCAGGTACCCTTGAGGCTTGAGGACGCCCCTGAGTTAGTGTGCAGGGGGGCTGAGTGGTGAGGGCTTCCTGACAGAGTGGGTCAGTTGACTGGAGGACTTTCCTGGATGAAGTCACCTGGCTTCTGGGTAGAACAGGTTAAGAGTTGGTCTAGACCTAAGTAAGCTCCTGCACCTCAGGAAATTGCCTAGGGACAAGGACAGGCACCTCCCTACAACCTCCTTAAAGAAGAGTGAGTTGACAATGCCTACCTGGAAGATTCCTGCTGTCTAATCAGCAGAAAAATTGGATTAAAGATTTACTGAGCATGGCCCCACCCATCAGAGCAAGACCCAGTTTGCCCCATAGCCAGTACCTCCTATCAAGAAGCTTCCACAAGCCTCTTATCCATATCCATCAGAGACCAGACTGAATGAAAGCCACAATCACAGAAAACTAACCAAACTGATCATATGGATCACAGCCTTGTCTAACTCAATGAAAAGTATGAGCCATGCCCTGAAGGGCCACCTAAGACAGATAGGTCATGACAGAGAGTTCTGACAAAATGTGGTCCACTGGAGAAGGGAATGGCAAATCATTTCAGCATTCTTGCCTTGAGAACCCCATGAACCGTATGAAAGAGCAAACAAATATGACACTGAAAGATGAACTTCCCAGGTCAGTACGTGCCCAATATGCTACTGCAGAAGAGCAAAGAAATAGCTCCAGAAGGAATGAAGCAGCTGAGCCAAAGGGGAAACAACGCCCAGTAGTGGATGTGACTGGGGGGTGAAAGTAAAGTCTGTTGCTGTAAAGAATAATATTGCATAAGAACCTGGAATGTTAGGTCCATGGATCAAGGTAGATTGAAAATGGTCCAAGAGATGGCAAGAGTGAACATTGACATTTTAGGAGTCAGTGAACTAAAATGGACTGGAATGGGCAAATTTAATTCAGATGACCATTGTATCTACTACTGTGGGCAAGAATCCCTTAGAAGAAATGGAGGAGCCCTCATAGTCAACAAAAGAGTCTGAAATGCAGTACTTGGGTACCATCTCAAAAATGACAGAATGATCTCTGTTTGTTTTCAAGGCAAAGCATTCAATATCACAGTAATCCACGTCTATGCCCCAACTAGTAATGCCAAAGAAGCAGAATTTGAATGGTTCTATGAAGACCTACAAGACCTTCTAGAACTAACACCAAAAAAAGATGTCCTTTTCATCATAGGGGACTGGATGCAGAAGTAGGAAGTCAAGAGATACCTGGAGTAACAGGCAAGTTTGGCCTTGGAGTACAAAATGTAGCAGGGCCAAAGCTAATAGAGTTTTGCCAAGAAAACACACTGGTCATAGCGAACATCCTCTTCCAACAACACAAGAGATGACTACACATGGACATCACCAGGTGGTCAATACTGAGATCAGATTGATTATATTCTTTTCAGCCAAAGATGGAGAAGCTCTATACAGTCAGCAGTAACAAGACTGGGAGCTGACTGTGGCTCAGATCATGAACTCCTTATTGCCAAATTCAGACTTAAGTTGGAGAAAGTAGGGAAAACCACTAGACCAGTCAGGTATGACCTAAATCAAATCCCATACGATTACACAGTGGAAGTGACAAATGGTTTCAAGGAATTAGATCTGATAGACAGTGCCCAAAGAACTATGAATGGAGGTTCGTAACATTGTACAGGAGACAGTGATCAAGACCATCCCCAAGAAAAAGAAATGCAAAAAGGCAAAATGGTTGTCTGAGAAAACCTTACAAACAGCTGAGAAAAGAAGAGAAGCGAAAGGCAAAGGAGAAAAGGAAAGATATACCCATCTGAATGCAGAGTTCCAAAGAAAAACAAGGAGAGATAAGCAAGCCTTCCTCAGCAATCAATGCAAAGAAATAGAGGAAAACGATAGAATGGGAAAGACTAGAGATCTCTTTGAGAAAATGAGAGATACCAAGGGAACATTTCATGGAAAGATGGGCTCAATAAAGGACAGAAATGGTATGGACCTGACAGAAGCAGAAAGTAATTAAGAAGAGGTGGCAAGAAAACACAGGAGAACTATACAAGACATCTTCACGACCCAGATAACCACGATGGTGTGATCAGTCACCTAGAGCCAGACGTTTTGGAATGTGAAGTCAAATGGGCCTTAGGAAGCATCACTGGGAACAAAAGAAGTGGTGATGAAATTCCAGGTGAGTTCTTTCAAATCCTAAAAGATGATGCTGTGAAAGTGCTGCTTTCTATATTTAGAAAACTCAGCAGTGGCTACAGGACTGGAAAAGGTCAGTTTTCATTCCAATCCCAAAGAAAGGCAATGCCAAAGAATGTTCAAACTACCACCCAGTTGCGCTCATCCCACACCCTAGCAAAGTAATGCTCAAAATTCTCCAAGCCAGGGTTCAACAGTATGTGAACCGAGAACTTCCAGATATTCAAGCTTGATTTAGAAAAGGCAGAGGAACCAGAGATCAAATTACCAACATCCGTTGGATCATCAAAAAGGAAGAGAGTTCCAGAAAAACATCTGCTTCTGCTTCAGCTTTTGACTGTGTGATCACAACAAACCGTGGAAAAATCTTAAAGAGATGGGAATACCAGACCACTTTACCTGCCTTCTGAGAAATCTGTATGCAGGTCAAGAAACAAGAGTTAGAACCTTACATGGAACAATGAATTGGTTCCAAATTGGGAAAGTAGTATGTCAAAGCTGTATATTGTCATCTGCTTATTTAACTTCTATGCAGAGTATATCATGCAAAATGCTGGGCTGGATGAAGCACAAGCCAGAATGAAGATTGCTGGGAGAAATAGCAATAATCTCAGATATGCACATGACACCACTCTTTGCAGAAAGCAAAGAGGAACTAAAGAGCCTCTTGATGAAAGTGAAAGAGGAGAGTGAAAAAGCTGGCTTAAAACTCAGCACTCAAAAAACAAAGATCATGGCATCTGGTCCCGTCACTTCATGGCAAACAGGTGGAAGAACAATGGCAACAGTGAGAGACTTCATGTTTTTGGATTCCAAAATCACTGCAGATGGTGACTGCAGCCATGAAATTAAAAGACACTTGCTCCTTGGAAGAAAAGCTATGACTAACCTGGACAGCTTATTAAAAAGCTGAGACATTACTTTGCCAACAAAGGTCTGTCTAGTCAAAGCTATGGTTTTTTACTAGTCATGTATGGATGTGAGAGTTAAACCATAAAGAAGGCTGAGTGCTGAAAGATCGATGCTTTTGAACTGTGGTGTTGGAGAAGACTCTTGAGAGTCCCTTGGACAGCAAGGAGATTGAACTAGTGAATCCTAAAGGAAATCAATCCTGAATATTCATTGAAAGGACTGATGCTGAAGCTCCAACATTTTGACCCCCTCATGCGAAGAGCTGTCTCACTAGAAAAGACCCTGTTGCTGGAATAGAATGAAGGTGGGAGGAGAAAGGAATGACAGAGGATGAGATGGTTGAATGGCATCACTGACTCAACGGACATGAGTTTGAGCTAGCTCTAGGAGATGGTGAAGGACAGGGAAGCCTGGCATTCTGCAGTCTGTGGGGTCACAAAGTGTCGGCCATGGCTTAGCAACTGAACCACAACCTGGGCAAGCTGCTTTATGTCTTTTGGGCCTGTATCCCTTTGGGAGGGAAACAGTCCAAAGATAATTCTGAAAGACTGATCTCAATGGTAGCTTCCCTTGTGGCTCAGTGGGAAGGTATCCATCTGCCCATGCAGGAGTTGTGGGTTCGATTCCTGGGTCGGGAAGATCCCCTAGAGAAGGAAATGGCAACCCACTCCGGTATTCTTGCCTGGGAAATTGCGTGGACAGAGGAGCTTGGGTGCTACAGTCTATGGGATTGCAGAGGAATCTGACGTGACTGAGAAGCTAAACAACAACAAATCTCAAGGTAAGCCTAACTTTTAGCATCTGCTGATCACATTGGACTTGACCCAGTCTTACTGATTTCCATGGGAGTGAAGGCTGTATGGAGGAGCCCAGAATTTCCTCAAGGTCACTGGGGACATTTTGACTTGGGTATGTGAAAAATTGTCTGGAGGAGGCAGGGGTAGCCAAAGGTAGCTTTCTTCTGGAAAAGAGGGAGAACACAAGCAGATCCTGAAGCTGTGCTGTGTAAGGGGTGATGGGTAGAGTGGGGGTGAGGGAGTGAAGGGCCCTGAGGACTGTGCCTGGGAGACTGGGTGTCACCGTAGAGCTGTGGAAAGACCTTGCCTCGAGCAAAAGCCTGTGTGTTGTATAATCCACCTGTATGAAGTTCAAGAACAGCTGCTCTCCCGGGTGCTTATTTCCTGATGTGTTTTGAAGTTTTACCTGTGTTGTGTTTCTGCACTTGTTACTCAGTGGGGCCCGACTTAAGCGGCAGGGGTGGGTGTGGGCAGGGAGAAAGCAGGACACTGTTGTGGTCTGAGCAGGAGGTGGGTTCCAGAGGGGCAGGTCACCTGAGGTCCTCGGGCGGCCCCTCGTCCAGGAGCTGGCGGTGTTGGGTCTGGAAGACCTGCCGTCCTCCTGTTCCCTGCAGAGCGCTGGGCTTTGCTCTGTGTTTCACAGAAGCCGTGGGGCTGTGGCCGAGCACAGGCTTTAGAGTCCTAGCTGCACCTTTTTGAGGACTGCATCTTTTTGAGAATGTTTGAGGAGGTTAATGTCTGTTGATTAGAGTGTCTGGGAAGATCAAACACAGCTTGAAGGATTGCACACTGAGTCTGTGCTGCTGTTGTTTTAATTAAGGATTCTTATCTCGGGACAGGTATCTAGATACTGGGGTGGGCTGGGAGTTGGAAGGGGATTCCTGAGGGAAGACAAGAGGTGGAGAAGCCTGTTTTGTAGCCTTGGGTCCTTGCCCTGAGGCAGCCAGTGTGGGGGTGGGGGTGTGGCTGGCTCAGCCTCACTGTGCTCCAGGCCTGCTAAGAATGGAGCAGGGTCTTCGGCCTCCTATTGGAGTGATGTTTTCAAGTTGCTTGGCTTGTGACTGACACACAGAAGATCATGGCAGCAGGGCTGTAGGGAGAGGCCAGCAGGCCTGTCTCCGACTGCTCCCACCAAGCTACATTTGGAAGGGTGATGGAAGCCCTTCTTTGCAGACAGCGCTAGTCTTAGTTGTTTTCAGGTCAGTTCAGTGGTCCTCCGCAAAGATGCCCTCTGTAGATGTGGAGAGGGCCTGCTGCAGAGAAGAGTGGCAGGCACTCTGTCCAGGCCGAGAGCCAGCAAACACGGAGCTTCCTTCTCTTTAGTCTTTGAGTTTAGGAAAAGGTGCTTAAACTGTTCTCTGCCTGCCCCCCCCTGCCCCACACTTAATATTTTTTCCCCTGCTTTTGATCTCAAAATAACTCACTCTCTTTGCTCCACAAGTTTTAGGTTTTGTTACTTGTTTCCTTTGGTTCCAGGGTGCCAGATACTGTGTGTTCCACTTCCTGTGTTAGAAGGCTTATTGGGTACATAAGTTACAAAGTTACATCAGAGAGGGAGAAGCTACATAATAGTCCTGTAAGAGGATGCGTTTCCCCCTGTTTGAATACTGCCTGTATTTACACGGCGTCATTATGGTGGAGTGAGTGAGCAGCTGGACTGTGGGAGGACGTGCATTTAACCCTTTGTCCCATCACAGCTCTCCCCACTTTAGTACTTGTTTCTCTTTGTAAAGAGGTCAGAGTTGGCTTTCTGGCTCATCCTTGAGGTGGAGGGAAACTTGCTGGCGAGGGTTCCGTGGAGCGTCACTGTGGCTTTCGTTAATCATTAGTGTATAGGGGCTCCGGTCGCTTCTCTCCTGCTGCTCCCCATCTTCCTGGGTTGCTCTCCGCAGGCAGCAACTGACTTAGGAGGAGCCCTTGGATCAGAGTCCTCGGGCAGCAGTGGTACCCTTCCTGCGACTGGGGTCTTCTCTCTCCCTGCTCCCCACAGACTCCTCTCCAGGCGGGCACACTGCCCCGCCGGGCCCACAGGTGCTCCCCTCATTCTTGCCCAGCCTTTGAGTCGCCAACCCTTTCTTCACACGTCCCAGTCCCTTGCTTTCTTCAAGACGTGTCTCCTGACTCACTGCCATCAATTGTTTTCTTACAAAAGTTACAGCATCTCTGCCTAGCACCCACCGGTACCAGCCTGTCCCACTGTCCTGTTTGCTTGTGGCCATTTATCTGCGAGACAATTGAGGACTCTGGGGTGGTTGCAGAGCTGGACGGGGAGGCAGTGATGCAGACCTCTTTTGAGGCTCGGGTCTGCCATCGACTCCTGTGAAACCCTGGGCAAGGCACTTTGGATTTTCCTTGAAACAAGATTGAGGAATTGGACTAGCTCCCTGAAGTTTCCTTGATCTCCAAAATGTCTTCAATCTTTGTCCAGAGAGTCTGATCTATTGCTTATGATATAAATACTTTTCATAGGAAATTATTCTTTTAAAGCAAATTGAGGAGGGAATATCTAGATTTTTGTGGCCACGTGATAGTTTGTGATCACATGAATATAGTATCACAGGATAAACATTGTAGGATATACAATGAAGTCTATGTAATTAAAAGAAATTCTAGAGTAAGCTTGCTTCCACTGTAGTTTTTGTAGGTGAACAGGAGTGAACTTTTCTTCCAGAGACTACAAAGCAGCATTTTCCCCCCCTATTTGAGTGCCTCCAAACACTAGTGTTTGTTACACATTGGTTTTTCTGGAAGGAAACTTCAAGAATATGGCTCCTGCAAGGTAAGATCTTAATGTCTCCAGGCTGAGCCACTGCCGTGCCCTGTTTTATTACTCAATTTTGTTCTTTGGAAATGTAGTGCTTTTTCTCTTTGTCTTTTCTTTCTCTCTATAGTCAGAAAATGGGTAAGAAGAGCCGAGTGAAAACGCAGAAATCAGGCACTGGTGCTACAGCAAGCGTGTCCCCGAAGGAAACCTTGAACCTGACCAGTGAGCTTTTGCAGAGTAAGTCCTGCCTCAGCTGCCCACCTTTTGGGGGCACGGGCATCTGTCCTCGTGGGGAGGGGTCCCTGGTCTGGGGAGCAGGAGGCAAAACAAACTATTTTCAGATCGCAGCTGGTTAGCCATGGGACCTGGCACATTACCCATCTTCCCCAGGCAGCAGTCTCCACCTGTAAAAATGGAGAAACAGTACCACCAGGTAACTGTTACCCAACAGGTACAGTACCGGCTGTAACTGTCCCTCCCTGAGTGCTCCCACCCTCCCCTGTGGGGTCCCCCTGCAGATCAGCATGGGCCCCCACAGACACAGTCCCCCACCTGCTCCTTCCCGCAGGTTTCCTCAGATAGGCTGCAGATGGCCTAAGGACAGACTCCCGTACTCCAAGGCCTCAGTCTGTGTTAACGGAAGAGGGAAGTGAGACTGGTTACCCTGATAGTTACGCGTCAACACGTAACTAGTCACTCTTCATTATTTACCACGTCTAGTCTTCTCCTTAAGGAACAAAGGGGGCCTGGAGGGTTAGCAGGAACGCAGGGCGGGTCTCTCTCTTAAAACAGAGGCGACTGTTTAAAGCGGGAAGGGCTGCTGGTAGGCGGGGTGCCTGGTGTAGGCCCTGCACAGCGCCTGTTCTGGCCCAGCCACTGTGCCGTCTCTTTTTGTAACTCTCCCAGAGCGCTTATTATAGAGCCTCACACATGGGTGGGAAACGTGTGTTGACTGGTTGTCCTTACGTCCAATTTATCTGGTTCCCTCAGGGAGTCATTGTTGTGGGGTTTGACGCAAAATAAATGTTGACTTTTAATGTACCTTCTTCTTGCCATCCACAAGAATTTTCAGGGAAATGTTTTGCATTTCAGCTTAGATTTTTAGATTTTCCTGTTAGTGTTTTCTGAGGAAGTTTGATCAGAGGAGCAAGAATGAGGTAGATGCAGGTTAGATGCCCACACCTGTGTCCTGTGGACACCGAGTACCACTCAGCCTGAGTGGCTTCAGAGGGTTTGTGTGTGTCCTTAGTCGTGTCTGACTCTGTGACCCCATGGATAGTACCACGCCAGGCTCCTCTGTCCATGGGATTCTCTAGGCAGGCATCCTGGAATGGTTGCAGTTTCCTCCTCTAGGGGATCTTCCTGACCTAGGAATCAAACCCACAACTCTTGCATTGGCAGGTGGATTCTTCATCACTGAACCACCAGGGAAGCCCATTTCAGAGGATTTATGTGCTTTAAAAAAGCATACCTGGTTTGTACTTCTCACCTTGGTCATCACAGCTATAGTATCTTTGTCCTTTAAAAATAAACCAACAGCGATGACAAAACCCAGATCCTCTTTCTTCTCAAGGCTAGCAGGTTAAGTTGAAAGAAAACTGTTTGCATGCCATGGTTTCTGTGTTACAGAATGCAGTAGCCCTGCCCCTGGCCCTGGAAAAGAATGGGAAGAGTATGTGCAGATCCGGTCTCTAGTTGAGAAAATACGAAAAAAGCAAAAAGGTAAATTTCCTCGAGTGATCTTATTCTAATAATATCCTGTGGAGACCTGGCCCAGGCAAGGCAGAGCAGTTTTGAGGAAGAAGGTCTCGCATGAAACAGGCCTCCACGCCTGTCTGGAGGGTGTCTGTGGAAGGGCTTCTAGGTTGGAGGGGAAACTGTCAGAAAACCGTCAGGGTTTTTCCCATTTCTGAGGCGCTATGACTGTTTTGGAAGAAATAAAAATGTTGAGCTTCAGGTGGGGGGAATGTGTCTGGGAACTAAAATGGTACAACTTTCATTGATCTTTATGAAATACATTTTTAAATCTGTTTTGGTATCCTGTGTTTCCTTCAGGGTTTCAGGTCAGTACATGATGTTGAATGGTCAGCACACAAATATATCTGGATTGATTAGTGTCTTGTTAAATAAGATTTATGATGAACTCAAATCTATCTTGATTGAATGAGAGAGTTAGTTGTATTTCTCAAGCTGTGTTTTTCCAGGGTGTATTCAGTAGGCATCTTAATGATTCTCAGCCAGGCTGGAAACAGGGCCAAGTGTCAATTTGGAAGAGCTTGTTCAATACACCTATTGTTTTTGTGCTGTAAAGCACAAGAAGTAGATCTGTATGCAGGCCACAGGAAGAGTGGAAGGCAAAAGCACAGGGAGAGCCTGGTTTAGAAGGATGAAGGGCCTTGGCTCCTCCCTACTTACCGCCAAGGGGCTGGGCGCTGTGCTTCCCTCCAGCTCATGGGTGTTTCCTGTCTTCGGTGCTCCTGTAGCATCTGCGCACATGGCTCCCTCAGGCAGGATGGTCTCGGACCCTCTGAGGGGACTGGCTCTTTTAGAATGTGTGAGTTTGCATTGATTGGCATACTGTGCTCATCCTGGCTCACCACATTGATTGCCAGAAAGTTGTTGTATGTCCTGAGTTTCTGTTCTGAGTAGAGATCCTGTACTGCCACTGGCACTGAAGTCAGAGCAGTCACTTGTTTTCAGTAAAGGAAGAGCACATTCTGTCTTCGAGTATCCCTCACAAACTCAGTTTTCTCCAGTTAGCAGATCTCACCTGGCACAGCCCCAGGATCCACTTACCCGTGAATTGTGTCCTGGGGACATGGCCACAGGCCCTGGGCTGGGTGCCATGCCTAGCATCTCATGTGGTTAAAGTTCCTGTTCTCTCCTTACTCCTCAAAAAATGATGATTTTTCCTATGCGTGGCTTTTCACCTCTTTTGATATTTCAAATGTGCTGAAGATCACCCCTAAGCATCCACTGTATCACCTGGACACGCGCCTGAGTCTTGTTGGGTCACATTCTTCTTTCCTTCCTTCCCACCTACTGGTCCCATCTCTTCCCCTCCCTCTGTGCTTTGGTTGGTTCTTATATTTGTTTTTAAGAAAGGAAGTGTCTCAGGAGCCGCTAAAGCCCCATCCTTCTACCCGCCCCCCCCGCCCCAGGGGGTTTGTCTTTGCAGTGAATGTTTCTGTTTCATTGATAACCTGATACAAATAGATGGGACTAATTGGTATTTTAACAGTTTACATAAATGGTATCATACTATTGCACTTTTAAAAAAATTGTCAAGTTTTGTGTTTTACTTACAGTGATACGTACGGATCCTGCTCGTTTTAGATGCTGGGCGGAGTCAGTTTTGTGCTCTTACTCGGGGTCTAGGTCTCCCCTTCCACATGTCTCCTCGTGCACATGTGTGCATTGCTGATCTTGGTGCTTGTGGGAGTTTTGTTTGAGTGTATATCTGAGAGAGGGCAGGCTGCTCTGGAAACCTGCATGATCAGAAGGCTTCCCATGATACCATCCCGCAATACCACCTGGTAGAACCTACCACCCAGTGTTCACATTACCTGGGATCCACAGCTGTTTCTCTGTAACCAGCAGGGGCATTCAGTGTTTTAACTGGCCTTCCCTGTCACTAGTTAAGGTATGCACTGTGACTGACTGGTGAATGGTCTTTATTTATTTTTTTGATATTAAAGTCTTATTACTATTTCCAGGTAGTTAGTTCCAGTGGTCTATTTTTTATTTTCTGTGGCAGCGTGACTGATACATGTCCTAAAAGTAGCTCTTGTTTTCTAACACCTGGATGAATATAGGCCTGTCTGTTACTTTTGATGGAAAAAGAGAAGATTACTTTCCTGATCTAATGAAATGGGCCTCTGAAAATGGAGCCTCTGTTGAGGGTTTTGAAATGGTGAACTTCAAAGAAGAGGGCTTTGGTTTGAGAGCAACAAGAGACATCAAGGTGAGTTTGTAGGTAAGCTGTGGGTCTGGGTGGGCGGGGAGCTAAGTGTTTGGATGGTGTGGGGTATGGAGGGCCCAGGACCTGGGGACAGATTCCTTGGGCTGAGTTCTGAGCCTGTGGGCACCTCGGCGGTGCAGTCTACAGCCCCCCTCCCTGCCCTCCAGTCTCCTAGCTGATCTCGTGGGTCCGGAGGAGCCTCGACTCGGGGTTCAAGGCAGCCCCTTCCAGGTCGTCCTTGCAACTGTACTATTAACCAGTGAGCTTGTGATGGATTGGATGCGAGGTGGGGTGGAGGATCAACAGTGTTGAGGATGGAGACCTGTTTTCTGGATGGATAATTAGTGGCTGGAGGTACCACTTACTGAGATGGCAACAGCAGAGGTGACGGTAAAGAAGGGACAAATGCTCTTCTCCAGACTCAGTCCTTCCTTCCAGATAAAGGAGCCGCAGCCTCCCAGCAGCTAAGGGAGCAGCGGCCTCCCTGACTGGCTCCAGGCCTCCTTCTGGTGCTCACTCTTGCCTCTCCTAGAGAGGAGGCATAGCAATCTTGACAATTCTGGAAAAAGGAACTGGCCTTTTTCTCCATGGAGCTGGTTGCCATGTGTGTCCACCTCCTCACCCTGGGAGCTTACAGGGGCGGCCTGCGGGGCTCCAGTCCTGCCTGTAACTAGATGGGGGAGTCGGTCTAATTCTGGGATTCCGTAGGTGACATTTTGTGTGACCATCTGTTGTATTCTGTGTCTCTCTCAGTTGGTTCAGAATTTAGGTGGAGGAAATGGATATTATTTATTTGGGTCCCCTCAAACTCCCAACAACATTTTTGGTCAAGTTGTAGTTTACTTTTCAATGATACATTGATAAGCTATATGCTGTTTTATTAGATACCTGTTGACTAGCTAGTATGTGAATAGTCCCTTGTTTATTATTGTACCATGCTTCCCAAAACACCAGGCTCTTTTCCTTCATGATGCTTATAATGTATAGTGAGGGCCAGACCCACGTGAAAGGGAGCGGGAGGCGCTGGTGAAGGCCCGAGCAGACCGCTGTCTCAGAAGAGCGGTGCGGGGGGTGCGGGCGCTGCCCGTGGTGTCTCGGCACTGGCGTCTTCACGGGGTGCGTGTGTGTTACCTTCTCAAGCTTTGCTGAAGCATAATTGACACCCAGGACTGCACGTCTTTGGTGAATACGGTTGATGAGCTTGGACATGGGCGTGTGCCTGGGGCACCACCACCCCTCTCGGGCCCTGCTGCGGTGCCCGTGCTTTAGGCAGAGTCATCACATGTGCAGGACCGCCCGAAGCCAGGCCTGCTGTGGCCAAGAGAGCGAGGTGGTGCTGTTGGGAAAACTCGGTAGCCAGCACACGTCTTGTGGGTGTGTGCTCACTGGTAACTGTGCGTTGAGGGCAAGCGTGTAGACGATGGATGGTTACTCTGGCCTCAAAACCTCAGTGGTGATTCACGTGGGCAGGATAGGCTTTTTGTGGGAGGTAGGATTTTGTTTTGTTTTTAGAATTAATGTAAGTATAGCAAAGAGTAAATAAACAGGGTGGTTAAGAATCCTCCTTTCAATGAGAGGGACACCGGTTCAACCCCTGGTCCAGGAAGATCCCATGTGCCACAAGTACTGAGCCAGCTCTCGAGAGCCTGCGCCCCACAGCTCCTGAGCTCGGGTGCGGCACCTCCCGAGGCCTGCGTGCCCCAGGGCCCGTGGTCCGCGAGAGTGAGAAGCCGTGCACTGCAGCTAGAGAGGAGCCCACACAGTGACAGAGACCCAGCTCGGCTGAAGATGGGGAGGTCTTAAAAAAGGAGCAAGCAGGCACCCTGTGCTCCATCCCATTTGTTTGCTTCAGATTCTAAGTTGGAAACCACTTTTTTCATTGTCTTCTCAGAATGTATAGTTTTTCTTTGGATGTTGTTGTTTAGCCGCTCAGTCATGTCCGACTGCGACCACATGGACTATAGCCCTCCAGGCTCCTCTGTGCATGGGATTCTCCAGGCAAGAATACCGGACTGGGTTGCCATTTCCTTCTCTATTTCTTTGGATATAGGATTCAAGATCATGCCTGTACTCATTAAAGTATAACATAAATGTTTATATTTAGAAGTATGTTTTAGAATTAGAAATGAAATGCCAATTGGCACCTTTAAGTTGTGTTTCCTTGTGACTGGATTTTTGACCATGGATGTGGTTAGATTGACAATTGTAACATGTTTTGGTAATTCTAGTCTTATTTTTTTCCTCCTAGGCAGAAGAATTATTTTTATGGGTTCCACGAAAATTACTAATGACTGTTGAATCTGCTAAAAATTCAGTGTTGGGTGAGAATAATTTCTGTTTGTTGAAAGGAGAGCAAAAATGATAAAAATATATAAAATTTCATTTTGTGGGGCTAAGGACCATCTTTGGTTGTTCTCTAAACTGGTGAGATATTTCCCACAGTCCCCATGAAGTGTTTTCCACGCTTGTAATCTGACACAGTAGAAGACCGGCAAAAGAATGGGGCACTTACACTTTAAATGTTATGAGACTATCAGGTTGCTCCTGTAATGTTAATGTATCTATTGAAATGAACACTGTGTAAAACAGTTTATGGTACTAACGCTGTTAACTTCTGGGTTAATTCAGGGCCCCTGTATGCTCAAGACCGAATTCTTCAAGCCATGGGAAACATCACACTGGCCTTCCATCTGCTGTGTGAGCGGGCTGACCCTAACTCGTTCTGGCAGCCCTACATTCAGACCCTCCCCAGCGAGTACGACACCCCCCTCTACTTCGAGGAGGATGAGGTTCGATACCTGCAGTCCACACAGGCCATACACGATGTCTTCAGCCAGTACAAGAACACGGCGCGGCAGTACGCCTACTTCTACAAGGTCATCCAGGTGAGCGGACGCTGACAGGTTGGGGGGGGACTGAGTGCTTGAGTGTTGCCCCTAAACGTTTTGCTTTCTAAGGGAAGAGGCATGGAGTGCGTGTTTCTGTTTTTACAAAATGTCACTGAGATGTGGTTGGAATACATCTGATTGCCGCGGTGCCCACTGTGAAAACAAGCAGCGGCTACTCCCATCTCATGCAAGTCACGATGTTCTGGAAACAGAAGATAACCTTGGAATGTTAGAAGTCGCTCAAGTCTGTCTGATCCAAGAAGATGCTCCAGGTCTAAATCTTCCAAGAAAATGAAAGTCCCTTGATGGATTCTTCATATATACGTTAGTAGTAAAGTGCTGACAGCTGATTTCTTTATGTTTTTCCAAGTGTACCCTGTGTTAGTTGTAAGTAGTCCTAAGTGTCAGTGTCATGCAGAAGTCTGTGAGGTGGTGAGCATTTGAGTTAGGCCTGGTTGCTCTCTGCTGTGTTGTTGCAGTTCAGCCAGCATCCCAGCATCCTCTTTGCATTCACGCTGATCGGCACTCAGGTGGTGGAGGGCCAGCGTCACGGTTCCCCTGGAGCTGAGAAGGGGCGGGGGTCTCTGCTTCCAGATGCACCCCGTTTCTTATTTGCCCACAGATCAGCTCCTGGGCTTCTGTCCCTAACAAGTGGCCAGTGAAAAATGAGCTGCTCCATTCCCTTTTCTTTGGGCGATTTGGTAACCTGAATTAGGCCTGATATAATTGTTCCCTTAGCTGGTCTGTCTCTACTGTGTTTCATCTGCAAGAAATGGTGATCTCATTTCATTGCGAAGGAAATAATGTCGTTATTCAGCATGCTTACTGCACAGGAATATTGCACTCAAAAATTACATCCTTCAGTGGGTCAAATACTTCGTATATATTAAAAAAAAAATTGTATGACTCTTACCATCAAGTAGAAATCTCTGCTTTTCTAAACTCTAAACTTCAGGAAGTCATTAAGAATTATCATACAGTGTACATTGTTTACTTCACGTGTGCTTGATTTGAAAAGATACTGATGGAGCCAAATCAAAATTTTGGTTATTCAGTCAGTTTGCACCTACCATCCTGCAGTCTGAAGTTTGATGTGGTTCTTGGTGACCTGAAAGGGTGGTGCTTTTGTTCCTCGTTGTGAATCCTGTGTCTTCAGTGACTAAATGTGAAGCTGACCCTGGCAGGTCTGAGCCTCTGTCGTTCCCTGTCATCAGGCAGCAGCCTGGGAACTCGCTCTTTCCATGAATGTGTTTCTCAGATCGGGGCGGTTAGACCGCAAGTGCCCGCGGCTTGCCCTGAGAGGGGAGGTAGCGCCTCCGAGGTCCGGTCAGGAACTCTGGAACTGTGCCTCGTCTCCTGACAGCTGGCTTGGCAGAATGATCTCTGGGTTTTCATTGCACTCACCGCTCTGCTGATTTCAGTCTTAATGAAGTGGTGCAGTTTTGCTTAGGCAATGAGATTTTTAAAGACTGAGTCACTAAAATAGTCTCTTAACAACCCTCTGAAATAAACCCCCTTAGGTGATGCTGAGGTGACTGAATTGTAGCGCAGTCTAGGTAGTAAATTGTATTTATTGTGAATATCTCAGTAAGTAGAGAACATTCTAAAAATAAACTTTAATTCAGAAGTTTTTCTAAGAATAATAAAATTCTCTCATAACTAACAAGAACAGTTTGTATAAATTATAATGAATTCAAACATCCTTAAGCAGAAGGCCCACAGTCTTAGAGCACTGATGGGTCCGTCCATCGTTACTAAACACCTTATTGTCGCTGCGGTCTAGGTGCCAAGTTGTGGCTGACTCTTTGCCAGCCCCTGGACTGCAGCCCTCCAGGCTCCTCTGTCCATGGGATTTCCTTTATTTATTATTGCTTTTTATTGAAAAATTTAGCTAATAATCATGGAACAGGATATATCAAATGTGAAATTATAATTATCAGACAAATGTTGGCTTTTTGCATAATTAAGTAAGTCTTGAGTATTTGAAAAATAATGGTTATGATTTTGTTAAAGGATGAAGGGGGTCGAAAGGTAAAAAGAAAAAACATTACAGAACTATAAAGTTTACAAACATTTCGGGTGAGATGAAGATGGGTGATGTGTTTCTCTTGACTGTCTAAGGTATCCAACTGGAGAGAGAGCAGAGTGTGTTTGTGCCCACATAAGGACCCCTCTGTTGTGCATCAGTTGTGCCCAGCGTCTCGGCTGGGCGGTCGAAGGGTGTTCGTCCTCGAGAGAGTGTGTGGTGATGGTTTTGGTCGTTAGGTTTGGCGAGGTGGGGTGTGGGAGTGGGGGGGATGCTGCTGAACTTGCCATGATGTTCGGGTGGCCCCCAAACGAGGGGTCGTCCAGTGCAGATGTCAGTAGCGTGGAGGCGGAGACCCCGCTTTGTGTTTATACAGTGAGCGCAGCACCTCAAACACCAGTGTGACTCCAGAATCCCTAGTGGTCGGACACCTAGGGTCTGACTGGCGTTGGTTGCTGGTAGGTCAGAAAGTCTTCCTGGGCCACTGCAGACCCGCCTGCCCACCCCCACCTCCCCACACACCACCCTGGGCATTAGCTGCTGGCTGTGACTGGGGGAATGTGTTTGAAGTGCTTTTCTCTTTGCTGTCATTTAACAAACATCACTTCTTTTTAAAAATTTGCAAGTCTGTAACTAGTTTGGAGATGTTTGAGTTGTTAAGGAGTCAAGATGAGATCCTTGTAATTGCATTTTGAAAATGAATTCTATTTGATGGACTGTCATCACTGCCTCACATGAGCTGGTGAGAGTTCAGTCAGGAAGAGGGCAGTGGACCTAGAGAGGGGAAGGACCACGTGCCCCAGATGGGGCTGCCCTCTCTGAGGGTGGTCTCAGGAAGGGTCGAAGCAGCAGCGAGGTGATCTGCCCACGAGGGAGGCTGCACAGAAGAAGCTCAAGAGCTCTGTGGTGAGACAGACCTGAGGTGCAATTCAAGCTTCTTTCGTTTGTTTAGTTGCTCAGTTGCATCTGACTCCTTGCAACCCCATAGACTGCAGCACCCAAGACTTCCCTGCCCTTCTCTGTCTCTCAGAATTTGCTCAAAACTCATGTCCATTGAATCGGTGATGCCATCCTGCAGTCTCATCCTCTGTCACCCCCTTCTCCTTTTGCCTTTAATCTTTCCCAGCATCAGGGTCTTTTCCAGTGAGTTGGCCCTTATCAGGTAGCCAAAGTATTGGAGCTTCAGCTTCAGTCCTTCCAGTGAATATTCAGGGTTGATTTCCTTTAGGATTGACTGGTTTGATCTTTTTGCTGTCCAGCGGATTCTCAAGAGTCTTTTCCAGCCCCCCAATTCGAAAGCATCAACCCTGGTGCTTTGTCTTCTTTGTGGTCCAACTCTCACATCTGAACAGTATGAAAAGGCAAAAAGATTTGACAGTGGAAGATGAGCACCCACCCCCACCACCCACAAGGTTGGTAGGTATGCAATATGTTACTGGGGAAGAGCAGAGAAATCCTAATAAATATTTATTGGTTAGTTAAATTAAATGTGGTTTGGCATTAGTTCCTTTACCATACCCCTCTGTTTGTCTCCTAATCTGTTAGGTAAAAGTAGAAGACCAGTATAACTGTTGTCAGCACAAATTGGGTTTTTCACCAAAGCCCTCAGCAGATTCCAGGGCCACAGTGCCTGTGGGTGTGTGAAACACGAAGGAGATCGTGGTTGAAGCCACCCCCACTGGGTGATGGAGAGGGTGGCCTCTGGAGCTGGCCTGCCAGGGCTCCAATCGCCGAAGCTTTATTCTGGGCACGTCTCTGTGCTTCTGATTCCTTTTCCGTAAAATGGGCTAATACAGCATCTGTCTCCCAGTGGCTGACTGGGCGAAGTGAGTTAACCTGTGTGGGGCGCTCCACACGGCAGTACTCATCGTGGAAGTGCTCGTCCATCTCTGTTTTGTGTGTTATTGTTAAATTGCGCCTCCTTCGTCCTACAGTACCTCATGTCAGTGTTTGACTTTCCTACTAAAATCCCTACTGGCCGTGGATAATAAAGCGCTTCCTTGTAAGACTTAGGCCTAGAGCCAAGTGAATTTTTTTTTTAATTAATTGAATATTTATGGCTGTGTTGGGTGTTTGTTGCTATGTGTAGACTTCCTCTAGTTGCAGTGAGCAAGGACTTCTCTCAGGTTATGGTGTGTAAGCTTCTCATTGTGGTGGCTCCGCTTGTTGGCAAGCATGGGTACTGGGGCGCGTGGGTTTAGTTGCCCTGTGGCATGAGGAATCGCCCCAGAGCAGAGCTCAAACCCTCGCCCCCTGAATTGGCAAGGCAGATTCTTAACCACCGGATTACCAGGGAAGTCCTCCCAAGTGACTCTTTACAAACTTGAAGTTGCTTCCATACCTCATGCTTTTGTTGTTGTTGTTGGGTTTTTTAAATCTCATGTTTTTAAATATTAAATGTTAGTCACTCAGTCGTGTCTAATTTTTTGTGACCCCATGAGAGCCTGCCAGGTTCTTCTGTCCATGGGATTCTCCAGGTAAGAATACTGGAGTGGGTAGTCATCCCCTTCTTCAGGGGATTGTCCTGACCCAGGAATTGAAGCTGGGTCTCCCACATTGCAGGCAGATTCTTTATCATCTGAGCCACCAGGGAAGCCTCTTAAATATTAAAAATTCATGCACTTGTCTGTTTGCTGAAGTTCAGAAATCACGTGAGGTGACTTACAGTCAAGGTAGATCGGCATTGTAGGAACCAGCATTGTTCTCCCATGACCCCGCACGCCACTGTGCACCCCCGGGACCCAGGATCCAGCAGGAGAAGCTCGGCTTTACGTGGAGGGAACACCCGGAGCCCCTTGGTGTGGTCAGTCTAAGGGGGTTCTTTTTCAGGAAAAGCAAATGTGACAGTCACTTGAAATTAGTAAAAATAGGCAGTAGAGGAGATGATCACAAATTGAAAATACATCAGAATGAACTTTCATAGAAAATTCCTTTTTTTCCCCAAACTTTAAACTCTTTATTTTGTGTTGGGGTATAGCGGATCAACAGTGATGTGGTAGTTTCAGGTGAATGGCACAGGGACTCAGCCACACGTGAACATGTATCCATTCTCCCCCAAAGCCCCCTGCCATCCAGGCTGCCGCGTAACACTGAGCAGAGTTCCACGTGCTATATACAATAGGTCCTTGTTGGTGTTATCCATGTAAAATATAGCAGTGGGTACACATCTGTCCCAGACTCCATAACTGTCCCTTCCCTCTGGCAACCGTAAGTTTGTTTTCTGAGTCTCACAGAGAGTTTCTAAATCAGTTACTTAATTACTTAATTTCTGTGTCCACTGCAGTGAAAGCTGCATGCACCCCAGAGTGAGGTGTGCTGCGGCGGCGGCAACCCGAGGGTCTGGGCTTGGGGAGAAGAGGCTTTTTGCATAAAAACTCATGACAAAGAAAAACAGATGTAAGCAAGAGTTATCTTTTTAAAATCCATCTTTGGAGTCCAGCTGTTTTTCTAGCTTCAGGATGTTCTCGCTGCTTAGGGAAGTCATCAGGAGTCACTAAGAGTGCAGTGACTGGCGCCGAGGTGCTGCTGTTGGTTTGTGTCCCGTGTTCTCACATTGTGCGTCTCCAGGCTTGGGTGTTGGGTTTTTGCTCTTGGTTATTAGCGCACAGGCTACTTCAGCAGTGAATTACCCGCCAGGGGTGAGGACAGGATTACAGCAGCCCGCAGGTAACATCTGCAGTGTGGTGACCTGCCCCATTAATCTCGTTCAGGGTCTTGGGCACGCTCTTCCCTGAGAAACATGGCTGTGCGCTGTAATGACGAACCCTGGCCTACCTGCCATTCGGGGACTGAAATTCCAGAGCCTGATTTGCAGTTTTCTCTTATGACTTGCAGTTTAAAGTCGTTTTCTGGGACCTATCCTAAGCTCTGCGTCGGAACTGAAGCCCATTGTTTGTCTCCTGAGCTGACCTCCGGCTGGAGGGTGCACCAGCGATGTGACCCGTGTCTGGTGGCGATCCCAGGGCCCTGGAGAGGAGCCTGGAGAAGTGTTCGTAGTCCTCCTGCTTCAGCTTTTAGGTTGTTTATTCTAAAGAAAACTGGCACTATACTGGTGTCTGGTAACTGTAGATTCCTCCCCTGCAGTTCTCTGCTGTGCTGCACTCTTTGTTTTAACGTCTCTCTCTTTGCTGTGGTTGCCTCGGGCCTAGGAAGGTAATTTCCTGTGTTCTTGCCTCCCAGTGTATCTCCTTGGTCAAGGGGTTTTCAGTGTGGCTGTTTGCTAGTTCAGGTTACTTTCTGTCTTTAGCTTGCTTCCCAGAGTTGGTTTAAAAGCCTTTCCAGGTCTCTGTTGGTCCTCACCTGGGCAGCAGGGTTTGGGCTTTACAGCTCTTCAGGGTTTTTACCTATACCTACATTGTATTCTTCTTGAGACGTGCAGTATACAGGCTGTCTTTTAGGTGCTCAATGATGATCGTATGTAACCAGGGCCTCAGACTCAGGGGCTTTCTCGTGCATACCTGTGTTAAGATCTAACACCTGCTGGTGGAACATTATACTGCAGCTTCATGGTTGAAAAATGTCCACACCCAAACTCAGGAAGCTAAAGTTAGAAATCGTGGTTCAGCCAAGTGCTGGAAAAGGCCCGTGGGGATTGAGAACCTGCGTGGTGGTAGGATTTCTGTCTGTCTGTGAAGGAGGGGCTAGGGAAGAAGAGAGGATCAGTGGTGGAGGCAGAACTTGGCCTTTGAAACTTCTGCAGGGCTTTAACCTATAAAAATAACCTGACTGGCCAGGGCATTCCAAAGGTCAGCTCCAAGTTGTGACTTTTGCGTGGAAATATATGACTAGTTTTGTGACAGAAATCAGTGGGACTAAAAAGCAGGATTTAGATTAAACCCAACTTTGAAGCAGTGTGATTGTGAGAAAGGTAGGAAAATTCTATCTTGACTCAACACAGATGAATAATAGTCCAAATGTGTCTCACCCACGTCAGTGAAAAAGAAATGACTCGATCCTGCGTGGTGAGCCAGGCCCTGGGTGGGCGCCACCAGCCTGTCCCAAGGTTGAACGTGCTCTTGGAACATTCACGTTTTCCCGTGCTGTTGACTTTGAACAGGATGCTCTTTTAAGTAAATTCAAGTGTTTGGGGTTTAACAACATGGAGCATAGAGGTGTATCTATTTCCCGTTGGTCTCATCACATTAATGATTTCTCCAGCTTCCTTGGGTTTCCTCCTTTGCGCTGGTTGAATCTGAGAGGTGCAAAGGAGAGGGGTGTGGAGGGGAAGCTCACTTGTGTGCTGAGTGCTGTGACTTTTAATATTTCACGGTGTGTGTCTGTGGCAGTGGGCTTCCTCCTTGCCGGCCTCATGCTGCGGGATAGGGGGAGGCTGTGTGATGGTGGCCGTCGTCCCAGACAGGCAGCTTCCCCTTGCCCAGGCCCTCGGTGGCCCCGGACCCAGGCAGCCAGCCTCCCCTCCTGCTGAAGACAGGCCGCCCCAGAGCCCGCGGCCGGTGGCACTGCGGTCTCGGCAGCCCCCCGGACGTGGTGCTGCCCCTCACCGCTCTCCCTGTCCCTGGAAGAGCCACACAGGACGGCGCAGACGTGCGTTGCCGGAGGCAGTTTGCCCCGTGTCTGTGCGGCTTGCGTCTGCACAGAGAAATCTGATCGTGCCGAGGCCTTCGGGATGAGCAGTGGGTCTTAGTCAGGCGCCTGGGCCTCCACAGACTTTAAAGACCCAACACTGACTCCTGCAGGTGATGTGCGTGAGCGTTGAGTGCTGTTTGGCACACACGTGTGAATGTGTGTGCCCGAGCGCACTGTAGGGGAGGATATGCATGCGCGTTCATGGAACTTGACCTCTGCTGGTGGCTGAGGTGGTGGTGGGCACCCCTTGGTTTATGCATGGGTTTTTTCCGTGTCGTCCCTGAGGCTGCGGGTCGGGGCCCTTGGGGGATCTCCGTAGCCGGTTTCCCTCTCTGTCGGCCTTTCCTCACCACCTGGAAGCCTGTGTAAGGGTCCTCCCTCCCAGGTAAACCACCCACCTGCTCTTCCTGCCCTTGGGCTCACTCTCCTTTCTTTCTGTTTTCTCCCATTGTATCCTTGTGGTTGGTGGGTCATTTATCTGCTGTTTATTGAGATCTCCAGTGTGAGGCACCACACCTGGCGACAGGGAGAAGTGTCCCTGGGAGTACAAAGACTTCTCCACCTTCCATATGCAGCGCTCTGGTTCTCAGCCTACTTCCTGACAGCATCTGACTTCTGAGGGAGGGCAGGGTGGTGGAGCACTGCAGAGGTGAGGCAGGGGTGATGGCGGGGGTGAGAGGAGGCACTTCAGGAGCTCGGGGTATCGAGGTGAACCCAGGTTCTGTGGTCATGGCCTTGGTGGAGACGCAGGATGTAGTGGGGAGAACATGATGCCCTCCAGTCTCAAGTTGCACCCAGAGGCAGTGGGCCTCCATGCCTGGTGCCCCAGGGCCCTGGTCATTCCAGGGGTGGGAGTGGCTCCCGAGCACACTGCCGGGACCTGAGGTCACTAACGAAGATGCTTCCTAGGGACAGAGCCAGCGGGTGACCCTCCCTGGGCCTCTCCTTCAGGCTTTGGTCCTGAAAGTCACCCTGCCACGGAGCAGCAGGTCCTCCCTTTGCAAATGAGCAGTGGGAGGTGGGCGGTGGCCGGAGTAACCAGGCCGGTGGGACACGGTTTGCCTCCACAGCTCTTCCTGATCTTCACTTTGGGGACGAGGAAGTGGTCTAGTTTAAGGGCAGAGCAGCCGTATTTCATCTCCCTTTTGGGCCCTCATTTCACAGAAAGCTGGGCTGTCCCCTGGGCCTGCAAGGGGAGCCTGCTGGGGTTCCTTCACTCCCCAAGGAGCCCCTTCCCGCCTCAGCCCCACTGTGTGCAGAGGTGGGAGAGGGTCACCTGCAGAGGAAGCCGCAGGCTGCCAGCTCTCCCCTTGCTGGGACTAGGGGTGGTCTTCTCTGTCTCTTTCTCTCTCCTTTTTTCCCCTTTATCTTTACCAGCTTGGCTTTTAATGTTATAAAAATTGTGGAAACACTGGAACTTAGGAGAATCACTCCAGGCTTGGGTGTTCCCTGGAGGGTTTCGGGCCTGTGTGATCTTGTTAGACCCCAGGCTATCTTGCTAAGATGCTGTGACCTGTGTCCTTGCTTGTCCCTGATGGCTGACCTTGAGCATTATTGATCTGTTAAATGTATGAGTGTTGTCCTTACCATGTCCTCATTTAAGGTTTCTGATTTTGTAGATTATTCGTCCTAAACATGTGTCTAATTTTTTATAAACAAAGGCTGCAGATAAGACATTTTAAAAAATCCTAATCTGTTTTTAGTTATTTACTTGTTTTGTATAAAATTATAACACTTCAAAGAGATACAAACTTCACCTTCTGGGAGTTTGAGTTCCTTGTTTCTTCCAGTTTTTGTTTCTGCAGTCTCAGGAAATGCAGTGCTTTTTCTCTGTGTTCTTGGTTCTGCGTGGGAGAAGCCATGTGTGTGTCCAGTTGGGGGCACGTATTCCTTCCTGGCGGTGAAGGGAGGGCACTGATTGGCGTTATCTGCACAAGGGGGGGACGCTGGGCAGCCCCATGCTCTGCGTCCTCCTGTAGAAGTTTCCCAGGTAAGGCCCTGGGGTCTCCGGGCTGCCACGTGGCTGTCTCCTGCCTTCGCCGGGCCTGCTGCGCGCCCCTCTGGCCGTCCTTCAGTGAGCGCAGCCCTTCTCCCCGTACTCGTCACCTGGCCCCTTGAGAAGAGCTTCCAGCTTTGCTGATCAGTTAGGAGTGGAAGTCCAGCAGGGCCATCACAAGGGTAATCGTGCTTGGCAAAGCTGGCTGTGTGTCCCAGCGCTAGAAGAGCTTTCTTACCTTTTATTCCAGAAACTACTGTCTTCCCATAAGAATCCGAGACAGAATTAATCAAATTAGATTCAGCAGAAACCCCCCAGGCCCAGCCCCAGGTCGTTGGTGGTAGGCGCCACCCCATTTTACAGGTGAGGAGATGGGCTGAGAAGGGTTGAAACCCAGATCTGCCCAACCCTGGAGGCTGTTTTACCCCTTCCCTCGCCTCCACAGGCCTGGCCTCTTTACAATTCCTGCTTCCTCCTCTGGCCCCTGCTTTGGGAAGGACCAGTCTTGGGTCTTTCCCACAAGTCTGATCAGTAGAACTTTTTGGAAAATACGAGTTTGAAAACAAAAGCTTCAGAAAATCTTTCTTGAAACCTGCTTAAGCCCCCTGAGATCTGTATCTGATGATTATGTTCCCTATTCTCTGGGATAGGATTTTGGGGTTTTTACTTTTTGTTTTGAGTGTGTTGATAAAGTGGGAACCTGCTTTTATTTTTGAGACCTCTGATAAGCACCCTGATAGGAACACTCCTTCATGTTAGCAGCATATTTGCAGCCACTCTTGCTGGTCAGTGTTGGTGCCCCAATTCCGTTCCTTCCCTGCAGAACCGTTCTGCTTTTTGTAATTGCATATGACCCAAGAAGTGATGGCTCAGGCTGCCCGCATCCCATGGCCACTCTGTGTCCTCACCTTCTCTCAGGGAGAGAAACATTTACAGTGGAGGCATGAGAAGGAAGGAGACAACAGGAACCTTGGCAACACCAATTTTTGTATTATTGCTATGTCATTATTACCTGAGTTGAGCAGCCTGGGGCCTCTCAGGAGCTGAATGTGTGGGCACAGCTGGGACTGTCCACCTCCGCTGCACTTGAATACCTAGTGGAAGAGTAAGCTTGAGTGAGCTTACAGACCTACACAGAGTGAGGTGGCAAAGATGATCGCTCTAAGAAGACAGTAGGATAGTGACCTTCAGAGACCAGTCAGAGGCGCCCGGGTTCTGTTGCCCTTATTCCATGAGGTGCCTGCTGTGGGTTAGACACACCCACAGTCCAGGCTGCCTGACATCCTAGGATCCGAGAGCCGGGGTGTGGGTGGGACTTTGCTGTTGGTGCTGCTGGGGCTGCGTGCTTCCTGCTTTTGCCCTGCACACTGACTCTGCCTAGGACTGACGCTGGCAGACACTCCGATATGGGTATTCGGTGTGTCGTTTTAGCCCTGGTGGGTTAGACCAGGCGGACGACATCTTTTACCATCACAGAACCTCTTCAGCAGCGTGTTTCTGCTACTACAATTATTATCCAGAAGATTGCCATGTGATGCAGTAATTTTCAAAAAGAGCAGGCAGTAGCATGCTGTAGCAGCCGTCCAGGAGCCGTCCCTTCTGCACCCAGCTTGCCAGTGTTGAGAGAAGTCAGTGTCCTGTAGAGGGAAGAACAGTCCCCTGCTGTTTGAGCTTGTCACCTGCTGGGTGAATCTGTGTAGGTTAGGTTGAAGTCTTCGCCCCTTATCTATAGAAAGGCATCTTCTGTCCAGGCCTTGTAAAACAGAGAAGGAGGCCCTCTGCAGGCCCAGGCGCCTGCCCCGCAGGCACACTCTGCCAGTCCCCGCCCGCTCCAAGGCCACCCTCTGTCCTTGTCGGGCTGCTTAGGGCTCGAGCCTGCAAGGTGGCCCTTCACAGCATGAGGACTCCTCAGAAGGCCAGTCCTTGTGGAGGCAAAATCTGCCTCCCTTCAGAGCCGTTCCCTGACTTTTAGAGTCAAAGAGTAGATTTCACCTTCTGCCACGACCCTCCTCTCCCCGTCTCCCCCTGCCGCCCTCTGGCGGAGGCCTTCATTCAGCAAACACCTCTCTGAAAGGTACAACTGCTTGGAATCAGCAGTTTACAAAGTTAATCAGGAGCTTGCTTGCTGGACCTCTATAATCAGTTCAGTAGAGAGTGATATTTGGACTTCCCTGGTGGTCTGGTGGTTGAGGCTTCACCTTCCACTGCAGGGGCTGCATGCAGGTTGGATCTCTGGTCAGGGAGCTCAGATCTTACATGGCTAGTGACCAAAAACCCAAAAAACAAACAAAAAGCACATAGAAACAACATTGTAACAAAATTAAATAAAGACTTTAATAATGGGCCACATCAAAAAATGTCTTACAATGATATTTAGGGGCATAGATTGAAAAAATAAATCGTAGAAGTTCAGAGAAGGAAGAGTTCATTCAGCTGAGAGGTTGAGGAGGACTTTCTTGTTTTTTGTCGCTTTAAGCAGGGAGCAGTGGTGGTTGGAGAAGGTGACCTCAGAGATGGACCCCTGCTGCTCTCTGCCCTCACCTTTGCTGTGTTTTCCTCCCAGAGTGTGTCGGAACCTGACAGTGTACAGTGTATTTCTCCATTCATTCGTCTGTCTGCCCAACCAGAATGTCAGCACGCTGCAGGCAGGTGCTGTTTCGTCTTCACCTGGAAGGTACCTAACACGTCGCAGGGGCTTAGTTGTTTGTTGGTTGAATAAAGCCACCAGCCAATAGCTTAAGCAGCAGCAAACGGCATTTAGCACAACTGGTCGGACACTGCCTTATTTTGTTTCCTCCTGTCAGCAGTCAGTGAGAGGTGCAGTTCTGCTTTACTCCTCAAGGACAGACTTGCCAGGCCCCATGGTGGGCAGTACCAGGCTGGGTCTCGGGCTCGGCCCAGACCCCTGAGCCCCTGCTCTTTGCACGCTACTGCCCTCCACGTGCTACTGCCCTCCCTGCCCAGCTCAGTCCCAGAGCTCGGGCCACCTGTTGCTTGGTCGTCTGTTTCTCGGCTCCTCAGGAACCTGCAAGGGGTCAGGAGCAGACTTCTGTGTTCCTTGGCTCAGTTCTCTTCTATGGGAAGCTTTGCTTGTTTCTTGTATTCAGACAGCTTTTTTAAGTTTTCCGTGGTTTGTAAGAGATCACCAGCAAGGACTTCGTGGTCACATGTACAAGTTCTTTCAGTGTTCAAGTTAGTTATTTTCTTGTTTGCTTTATTTTCAATCTGGAACAGTTTGGACTTGTTAAAATGGCTGGGGGCTTTCTTACTGTCATTACTTCCTACTTAGGAATTCATTTTCCTTCCAGTGATGACAGACACTGTCCTCCCTTCTGGAGAGTTTCTGCACTTCTGACCTCTCCCGTCCAGGTCTGTGAGTGAGTCTGTAAGCTAACTGGTGAGATCTTTTCATAACATGAATTGTGTTGTTCTGCTGGTCCCATCATACTTGGGAAAGCCCGAAGGGCGGGCCTGCTGAGGTGGCCGCTCCTGCCCCCTTCCGGTGAATTCTTGGGCCCCCTCGTCCCCATCACTGCCATCTGCCCCCTGGCTGTGATCAGTGCCCCGGTGTTGCCCAGCCTCTCTGGCCTCAGGGCTTTGCCATCTGCTCCCTTTCTGCAAGGGCTTCCCCCTGGTCTGTGAGTGACTGCTCCCTTCTCAGCCTTCTGGTTTCAGCTACAACGTTACAGAGTGTGGCTTTCCTTTCTCTCAAGTTCAGTTCAGCCGCTCAGTCATGTCTGACTCTTTGTGACTCCATGGACTGCAGCATGCCAGGCTTCCCTGTCCATCACCAACTCCCGGAGTTGACTCAAACTCATGTCCATTGAGTCAGTGATGCCATCCAACCATCTCATCCTCTGTTGTCCCCTTCTCCTCCCGCCTGCAATCTTTCCCAGCATCCGGGTCTTTTCAAATGAGTCAGCTCTTCTCATCAGGTGGCCAAAAGTATTGGAGTTTCAACTTCAACATCAGTCCTTCCAATGAACACCCAGGACTGATCTCCTTTAGGATGGACTGGTTGGGTCTCCTTGCAGTCCAAGGGACTCTCAAGAGTCTTTTTCCAACACCACAGTTCAAAAGCATCAATTCTTCGGTGCTCAGCTTTCTTTATAGTCCAACTCTCATATCCATACATGACTACTGGAAAAACCATAGCCCTGACTAGATGAACCTTTGTTGGCAAAGTAATGTCTCTGCTTTTTAATATGTTGTCTAGGTTGGTCACAACTTTTTTCCAAGGAGTAAGCATCTTTTAATTTGATGGCTGCAGTCACCATCTGCACTGATTTTGGAGCCTCCTCAAAAATAAATTCTGCCACTGTTTCCACTGTTTCTCCATCTATTTGCCATGAAGTGATGGGACTGGATACCATGATCTTAGTTTTCGGAATGTTGAGCTTTAAGCCAACTTTTTCACTCTCCTCTTTCATTTTCGTCAAGAGGCTCTTTAGTTCTTCTGTGCTTTCTGCCATAAGGGTTATGTCATCTGCATATCTGAGGTTATTGATATTTCTCCCAGCAGTCTTGATTCCAGCTTGTGCTTCCTCCAGCCCAGCATTTCTCATGATGTACCCTGCATATAAGATAAATAAGCACAGCGACGATATATAGCCTTGACGTACTTACAGCCTTGACGTACTCCTTTTCCTATTTGGAACCAGTCTGTTGTTCCATGTCCAGTTCTAACTGTTGCTTCCTGACCTGCATACAGATTTCTCAAGAGGCAGGTCAGGTGGTCTGGTATTCCCACCTCTTTCAGAATTTTCCATAGTTTATTGTGATTCATACAGTCAAAGGCTTTGGCATAGTCAATAAAGCAGAAATAGATGTTTTTCTGTAACTCTCTTGCTTTTTCGATGATCCAGCAGATGTTGGCAATTTGATCTCTGGTTCCTCAGCCTTTTCTAAAACCAGCTTGAACATCTGGAAGTTCATGGTTCACATACTGTTGAAGCTTGGCTTGGAGAATTTTGAACATTACTAGCGTGTGAGATGAGTGCAGTTGTGCAGTAGTTTGAGCATTCTTTGGCATTGCCTTTCTTTGGGATTCGAATGAAAACTGACCTTTTCCAATCCTGTGGCCACTGCTGAGTTTTCCAAATTTGCTGGCATATTGATAACAGCATTTTCACAGCATCATCTTTTAGGATTTGAAAGAGCTCAGCTGGAATTCCATCACCTCCACTAGCTTTGTTCCTAGTGATGCTTCCTAAGACCCACTTGACTTCACATTTCAAGATGTGTGGCTCTAGGTGAATGATAACACCATTGTGATTATCTGAGTAGTGAAGGTCTTTTTTTGTACAGTTCTTCTGTGTATTCTTGCCACCTCTTCTTTAATATCTTCTGCTTCTGTTAGGTCCATACCATTTCTGTCCTTTACTGAGCCCATCTTTGCATGAAATGTTCTCTTGGCATCTCTAATTTTCTTGAAGTAGATCTCCTTTGTCTACTGTGTTAGTGTGTTAGTTAGGACTCTTCAGAGAAACAGAACCGATAGTCTATATGTATGTTTGTTGTTTAGTTGCTCAGTCGCATCCGACTCTTTGTAACCACATGGACTACAGCATGCCAGGCTTCCCTGTCTTTCATCATCTCCCAGAGCTTGCTCAGACTCATGTCCACTGAGTCAGTGATGCCATCCAACCATCTTGTCCTCTCTCGTCCCCTTCTTCTCCTTCCTTCAATCTTTCCCAGCATCAGGGTCTTTTCTAATGAGTCGGTTCTTAGCATCAGGTGGCCAAAGTTGGGAGCTTCAACATCAGTCCTTCCAGTGAATATTTAGGATTCATTTCCTTTAGGATTGAGTGGTTTGATCTCCTTGCTGTCCAAGGGACTTTCAAGAGTCTTCTCCAACACCACAGTTCAAAAGCATCAAATCTTTGGCACTCAGCCTTCTTTATGGTCCAACTCTCACATCCACACATGACTACTGCAAAAACCATAGCTGTTTATATAGAAGGAATTTATTTTAAGGAATTGGCTCTCATGATTATGGAAGCTGGTAAGTCCAAAATTCACAGGAAAGGCCAGCAGGCTGAAGTCCCAGGAAAGAGCTGATGTTTCAGTTCAAATGTAAAGGCCATCTGCTGCAGACTTCACTTTTGCTTGAGTGAGGTCAGTCTTTTGTTCCATTCAGGCCTTCAGTTGACCAGATGGGGCCCTCCCGCATTAGGGCGGCCAGTCTGCTCTACTCAGAGTCCAGCAGCTTAAATGATAAGCTCCTTCCAGAGCAGCTTTACAGGAGCGTCAGAACCATGCTTGACTAAACATTTGGGCACGTGGCTTGGCCAAGTTGACACACAGAATCCACCTTCACAGCAGGCTTTTGTAAGACTGAGGTATTAGCCTGCTATCTGTGTCCTCCTCTGGAGTGACCCTGCTCTCCAGGCCCAGAGTGACACTGTGTGGGACCCGCAGAGCTTGAACAGAGTTTGTTCCATGGGGGAACTGATCACCTGCAACTTTTCCACGTGACTCTCGCATGGCCAGGGCCTCGTGGGAGGTGAGTGGCCAAAGTCCAGCCCGTCCCCCACTTCCCAAGCTGTGTCCCCGCAGAGCTGCAGGCGGCTGTTTCCAGTTTGTGCAGAGGTCTGTGTTAAGGTGCTAAGCCCGATGGGCCCTCAGAGGAGCCACGGGGGTGAGGGCTGCCTAAGTCTAGAGCAGGGCTGCCTGAGTCTGGAGCAGGCTGCCTGTGCCTAAAGCTCAGCGGCCCGGACGCGTGTGCCCCGGACACAAGCCACACAGTGAGGGGAGGATTTATCAGATCCTCTGCTTTTAGCAGGCTTACTTTCACCGCTGTCCACATAACTGATGTATACTCTCTTGGGCTACTGTATTTTCCTCTGTTAAAAAAAGTAATCTGTGTTTTCCAAAAGATGAGGTGATGTGAAATGTAGTTCACGGCACTGTCAGCTTCTGTTAGTTCATTCTCACGCAGTGCCCACGACCAGGCTCTGTGGCTCCGAGTCAGAGTTCCCTGCAGGGGCGCTGGGAGCCGTTCTTCACTTCCCACCAGATCTCCTCCTGCTGCCATGTTGCATCCGCTCCGTCCGCTGCAGCCGGGGCTCCCTGGCTGCACAGGGCCTGGTGTCCCCTCCTCACGTGGCTCCAGTGAGTTTCCCTCCTCTGCTTGCTGCAGTGTGGCCGTCTGAGGCTGTGGGCATCCCTCCTTCCCGGCTGTTTCCTCCTGACAGTTCGTTCCTGGGTGTCTGCACCTCGCATACAGCTGTAGCAAAACACCCTGCGATTATTGACAGTTTGAGCCTGAATTATATTTTTAGAGAGCTGTTACTTTTAGGCCCACCTGTGTTCTTTAGTCCTTCAACTTTGTCATGTGTTACAACTTGAGTTATTTTGTCCTTTCCTGAATCAATTTTATTCTTTCAGTTTAAGAGAAAAAGTGAGTCCTAAATATTAGTCATTGAAAACATAGCATGGATACTGTATTTCTATTTACATTCAGCCTCATCAGGAAAAAAATTACAATAGCAGTCATTATAATTTTTTGAAAGACAAATAACTGCCTGTTTAAAGTGTCTTCTTATAACGATGGTGTTTTGCTGAATGCGGGCTTCTCCTCCCAGTCCGTGACAGGTGCTCTGGGGAGACAGAAAAGTCCTCTGAGGCCCTTGCCTGGTGGGAGTTTAGAGAGAGATGGGAGGAAGACACCCGGCAGGAAACGCTGAAGAGCAAAAATGGTAAACCGAGGCCGTGACTGCCGTCTGAGCTCCTGGGGGCAGTCAGGTGGTACCTGAGTTGGGGCTTGAAGGGCAGAATTGTCTGCCCAAGGGAGGGAAATGCCATCAGCCAAGGTGTGGTGGCAGGGGCAGCAGGAGCGGCAGGACGTGTTCTGAGGACAGGAAACAGCGTGGCCTGCTGAAGCCGTGGCCCGTGGAGTTGAGGGAGGTGGTGTAGGGGTTTGCCGCAGGGACCGGCTCCCCGAGGGCTGGTCCAGGCGCCTCCCTGGAATGCCTGCGGCTTCCATGGCTCAGGCCAGTGTGGGAGGGAAGCCCTGTGGCCTCAGCAGTTGGCATTTTATGATACCTGCTCAGGCACCTTGTTTCCACAGTTCCATCCCACCCTGTCTCGCAGCTGATATCAGGGGATAAAATGTGGTTTTAAAACAGCATTCTGTTAACATAATTCACCAGAAGCCAGGTTTGTGCATGTTTCAGTGATATCAAAAGAGAAGGCTCCAGTAGTGGACATAAAAGGCAGGAGGCAGAAAGGCCCATTGCCAGGAGCCGGGAGAGGGGAAGACCAGGGAGGCCTTGAGTGGGCCTTGGGGACTGTGCCCTGCGTGTCACAGGGGCCTGGGCAGTGGAGTGGCCGGACTGCCTGGGTTTGTTTGCTTGCTTACAGATAACCTCACAGCAAGGAGGTCAGAAGACCAGTTAGCCTGAGGAATTTGAGAAGTATTTAAAGGTCGAATTGACAATATCTGGTGACAAACCGGCTGAGAAGAGTTTGGGAGAGACTTAGCATAGGATGACCTTGCGGTTTCTGGGATAAAACCGTTTAAGTTTACTATGTTCCCCTTGTTGCTAAACTGACTTTCCTACCCTTTCTGTATTCCTAACCTTTATGGTTTAGAAAGGAAACTTGTGATCCTAAATTTCTAGCTTATTCTAACTTATTTAAACCCAAGACACTGAAAGTAATCCTTGTATCTGAGTTTTCAGTCCAGACAGGTTTGTTTTATACTTTGGAATATATATTTCAAGCAGAAATCTTTTGTATGCAAAAGTCAAGCCTGGAGCAAATCTTTATTGTGAAATTATAAGCTTGCGAAGGTGAAGGTTTTAATGGAAGTGCTCACTCAACCTTAACCGTAGTGACATACTCACAATAGCACGTCTAAACGAAGGGCTGTCAGACGAGCAGCTTTCAATTTAAATATATCAGTGATTTCAAGGCTGTCTCTAATGAGTTCTAAAATCTTTGTGTCAGTCTCATTTTTTTCCTTAAATGCTGTGCAGTCCTTTAAAATTAATAAGCCTGTGTTTTTTTTTCATTTGATGGTGTTGACCTCAACCGCTGCTATAGGCTCAGAGGTATCGGCTCTTGTGTGGTCTTCTCATCAGTCTAGTGGGCGTTAGTGGCCGTGGTCTCTAAAACCAGAAGGACAGCTGCTTCCCGTTAGCAGGCCAGCAGGCTAGCTGGAGGGACTCCCTGGCCGCGCTGCTGCGTCTGAGTGCGACCACGGCGTCACTGAGTGCGGGCGGTGTGGTCACAGGAGCAGGGTTTGAGGCGCAGCTGCCGTGAGTGTGAGGGAAGCCTCCCCAGTGAGCGCAGCGCTGGACCGGGCTGTGTGGAGGACCTAGGAGGAGTAGCCCCAAACCGAGAAGGAGCCCCTGGGAAGGATTGGTGTCTCTCACACACACACCACGCCACACAGTCACACGGAGGTCCCACTGCATCCAGGCCTTTCCGCCGATACCCAGCACCACTGATGTGAGAGGAGCCCAGGCGGGTGCTGGGCTGCAGCCTGGTCTCTGGTCTCAGGGCGCTCTCCCTCTAGCGCAGGGCCAGCCCATCCCGTGAGAGGAGAGCGGGGCTGGGGCGGCACCAGCCCAGAGGTGAGGGGCGCAGCAGGGGCAGGCCTGGTGGTCAGGAGAGGCTTCCGAGAGGGGGAGGGGTGCTGACGCTGAGGAAGGTCCAGGTTTGCTGAGGAGGGGAGGGGCCCAGAGCCTGGTGGTAGAGGAGGAGTGGGTGGAGAGACAGGCCGGGAGGGAGGGAACAGAGCCAGCCTGTGGTGGCACTTCACTGGATGCACGCTAATCCTCACCACCACCCTGCTGTTTCCGGCTGCTGTTCCCATTTGACAGATGAAGAAACAGAGGCCCCTTCGCTGGTCCATCTGTTTCAGGACTTAAACTCACCCCTGTGGTTGGTACATGAAGCCTTAGATTTCCGCCTGAATCTGAGGCCCCGTCTCCGTCTCTGGTGCCCTGCTGACCTCACCTTGAACCCTAGGGAGCCGGTCCGTCGACACGTGACACATGCGGTGCCCACAGCCCAGCTATCTGGTTTGCATTTCACCACAAGCAGTAGAAATGCTTCAGGCGTGCATGTGTGCCCCCGAGTCCTCTGGAAGGGAAAGCCCCTCAGAGGCAGGGCTTGGGCAGTGTCTGTTGGGCACCCAGAGCGGAGAGTGCTGGTATGCAGAGAGCCGGGGGCCCGTTCCCGGGGAAGAAAGAGAGCTCCTGGGTGAGGCCGAGAGGAGGTGGTGACCGCCCGGCGCGTTTGGATGCCATTCTGGGTTTCCTTTAGAGTGTGGGCGGCACCAGCTTCCTGGACAGACTGCTCTGGGAATGAAAAGCTCTTGAGAACATAGCCGTGGGCCAAGTCAAACCTGCCCTGAGAAAGAGTCATCCCAAGCTGACTTCACCGACTATTTTGCTTTTTATTTTAAAGAAGATACTTCATCTCAGCAAGGCACTCACTCCCCCTGGTGCTGCAGCAGAGGAGTGACTAGGACGTGGTGACGGGTGGTGTCAGGCTGGCCTCCTGGGCCTGTCCCGCCTACACTCCTGTCGGGACAGCACTGTGGACCTGTGAGGCATGCCGGGCCCGTTTCTGGGTGATGAACAGCCAAGGAGACTCCCTGTGTAGACTAAGTCTCTTTTGATTCACGAAGCTGTCGGCCGCGCTAGAAGGATAGGACTGAACAGGAATCACTGGGAGGGCAGAGGGCACGCTGGGAGGGCCTCACCACCGGACCCCAGAGCCCTGGAGGCCTGTTGTCTGGCAGGAGCCGCAGTCGCAGTGACCAGGGCCCTGCCCTCATGCTCCCTCAGTCTCTGTCACTGCAAAGGGAGACCTGCCCTGTGTCCCCTCAGGCCTGTGAGGCCAGGTGAGGCGTGAAGGGAAGCTGTTTTTAGGTAGTAGAACACTTTACAAATGCCTGTTTTTTAAGAATAAGCTGCCTGTCACTGCCCCTCAGGGGTTTGAAAGAGGCGAATCTCAGGTGAGGTGTGAATTGAGCTGCATGGCCGCCCTGGTTCCTCCCAGTTCAGAGGAGCACGAGGTGGCCGCTCCAGTCACGGCCCGGTGGGTGCAGAGGGCTTGCCGTTCTCTCCTCGGTCTCCTGGGGGAGGTGAGACAAGTGGGGAGAAGGTGAACAGCAGCAGAGCATGCCGGGAAGTTAATGGGAGGCTTTTGCTGGCTGGGACAGGGTCGGTTACCACAATTCTAGACAAAAACTTTGAGGCAGGGAAGATTTGAGTGATTTAAGATTTTATCACTTAAAAATATGGCTGTACTGTAAAGACAGTAAAGATCAATAATCGCCTCCAAACTTTGAATATTATGAACTATTTTTAAAGTAAGATTCTCTTTAGTCTCCCCAGACATGATACATGGCAAGTAATTGAAAAAGGTAAAAACGATACATATCTATTGATGAATTATGTCATATATAATGAATAGGCTTTTGAGTGTGTCAGTTATTTAAAGTGGTCAATATTAATAGAATAAATATATAGTATAAAAAATAAAGGAAACAGCCTTCTAGTAACTCATGTGAGTAACTCATCATGTAACAAAGATGAACAGTTTGGGAAATGTTCTGTTGCCTTTTTAAATTGAGATTTAATTTACACACACAAAGCACACAGGTAGTACGTACAGATTTGTCGTTACACGAAATACCTGAACTGAAATCAAGATACAGAGCATCTCTTCGATCCCAGGAAGCTCCCCAGACTCCTTGGTGCCCCCCCACGCCCCTTTTCACAGGTGACCCCTGTTGGATTCTGTCACTGAGGTCACTTTTGCCTGCTCCCCAGCCTCCCGTCACTGGGGCTGTGCCATGTGACTCATCTGCCTTCTGTGCCCCGGGGGGGGGGGGGGGCGTCTGTGATCTCCGTCTGTGTGGCTGGGTGTAGCAGTGGATTAGTGTTTCCTTGCTGCTGCGTAGTCTCCAGGGTGTGACTATACCGCAGAGCGCTTATCCATTCTCTCACGGATGGACATCTCGGTTGTTCCTCCTGTTTGGCTGTTGTAAACGAAGCTGCTGTACATAATCCTGTGTATGTCTCCTTGTGGACATATGCAATCCCTTCTTCTGGGTGTTCTTGGAAGAAGACTTAACCGGGGTGTGGGCGGTCATGCATGTGACCACCCAGCCTCAGGAGACGTTGACAGACCATTTTCTGAAGCAGCTGAACCCAGGTGGTGGCGGGCACAGCGCACAAGTGTCCTGGTTGCTCAGCTCCCTCCCCGCCCTGGGCCTGGGGCATCCTGCGCACTGGTGTCTGTCCCCTCTCCTCCTGGTCCCGGCTTCCGTCCCCAGTGACTAGAGGTGCTGAGTGGGGGCTCACCTGCTTGTTAGTGACTTGCACACCTTCTTTAGGGAAGTGCCCGTAGCAATCTTACTCACTTAAAATAAAATTATAGTAATATATTTTATTTAACCCAATATAGCCAAAAGATTATCCTTTAAAAATATAATCAGTGTAAATGATTTATGGTGTCTTGCATTTTTTATAATGACTCATCAAAATCCAGGGTGTATTTTGTGGGGGGAGTACTATATTATGTCACTAAGCTTTCAAATTATGGCAAAATATGTGCAGCATAAAATCTGTCAGTCTGACCATTTTAAGCATACAGTTCAGTGGCAGTAACTGCATTCCTAATGTGCAGCCATCGCCTCTGTCAAAATCTTTTCCTCATCAGGAACAGAAGCTCTGTAAATGTGAAGCAGTAATTCCCCAGCCCCCGCCCCCTTCCGTTGTTTGTTTGTGTTAATAATTTGGCATTTTCTTCTTATGATGATTTAGTTGCTCAGTTGTGTCTGACTCTTGCCATCCCATGGACAGTAGCCCACCGGGCTCCTCTGTCCATGGAATTCTCCAGGCAAGGCTACTGGAGTGGGCTGCCATTTCCTTCCCATTTCTTCTGGATGTATGCCTTTTACAAGATGTGTTTTGACTGTCTCCTCCCAGTCTGTGGCTCGCCTAGTCGCCTTCCTGATGATATCACTGGCTGAATAGAAGTTCTTAATTTTAATGAAATCTGATTTATCAGTCTGTCTGTCTTTTAAGGTAGTGTTCTTGGTGTCCTTGTAAGAAGTTCCTTGCCAAGCCCAGGGGCTCTCCACCAAGAACAGTCTTCCCTCGGAGAGAGAGACGTTTTTGACTCTCACAACAGGGCCTGGGAGGCCGCCAAGCCTGCAGCACGCGGGACATTCCCCACAGCAAAGGCTCATCTGGCCTGTAGCATCGGGGGTGCTGAGCTGGGGAGAGCCTGGCCTGGCCAGGCCTGTCAGGGTGTCCTTGTATATTCGCTTCTGGAAGTTTTCCCACCTTGCCTTTAGCAGTTAAGTCTGTGATCTGTCTCTCTGTAACCCAGGTATATGAGATGAGAAGAAATTGAGAGAAATCTTGATTCTTCTGCATCTGGGCCCCCAGCCTTTTATTTAAAACAAAATTCAACTCATTGTCAGAAACGGAACATGGAACATTTTCACATGTAGAACTGAAGCTTCGGTGTTTGGTGGTCTAACAGCCAGTGTTTAGAGCATGAAGTGAATGCCTGGCACGTGCAGAAACGGAAGGGTTTTTTCCTTTTCCAACTCGAGTATTAAGGACTTGGTAGAGTTTTTGTTTCCGCAGTTTTTTTACTTTCAGGTTATAGCTATAATGAAAACACCCACACAAAAGACGCGACTCATAGTATAAACTGACTCTACAGTGTGCTGTGTTTACCAGACTGTTACCAGGTTCTTTGAGGGGCTTCCCTGGTGGCTCAGCTGGTAAAGAATCTGACTGCAGTGTGGGAGACCTGGCTGTGATCCCTGAGCTGGGAAGATCCCCTGGAGAGGGGACGGCTACCCACTCCAGTAATTCTGGCCTGGAGAATTCCGTGGACTGTATAGGCCGTGGCGTCACAAAGAGTTGGACATGACTGAGCGACTTATCTGGTTCCTTGCAGATAAGCATCATGATTAAAATTTGCCAGACAGGGAATTGTTTAGTTTTTCCATTGTAGTTCAGTTGGATTTCTACTTGTCAGGTCTTCCACAAAACTGACCACTTAAATATTCAAATCCTAGTAAAATAGGCTGTGACGTTTTAGGATTGGTAGGAGGAGGAGAACCTAACTTCGCAAGGGGTGCCCTTAACCCGTGTGGACAGCTGTTCAGGAGGATGGCGAGGACAAAAAGGGTGTTGTGAGGGTGTTCCCCCGTGTTTAATGGTCCCGTCCACTACATTCGTGATAGTCTTTAAAATCTGATTTTACGTAAGAACTTAAGGCTGTTGAGTGGTCAGATGGGGAAAAGAAATCACCTTATCTAGCATATGTTGTGCATGGGTAACTGCTTGCTGTTGAAACTGACCCTGGCAAGGGGATTTAGGGGTTTTAGGGTTAGACACTTAGATCTTGCCTTAAAATCTTTAAACATACTATAATGTTGCTATTTTAGGGCACAGAGAAGGAAATGGCAATCCACTCCAATATTCTTGCCTAGAGAATCCTGTGGACAGAGGAGCCTGGTAGGCTGCTATCTGTGGGGTTGCACAGAGTTGGACATGACTGAAGTGACTTAGCATGCTTGCATGCATTGGAGAAGGAAATGGCAACCCACTCCAGTATACTTGCCCGGAGAATCCCACGGACAGAGAGGCCTGGTGGACTGCCGTCCATGGAGTCTCACAGAGTCGGACACGACTGAAGTGACTTAGCAGTAGCAGCATTTTAAGGCAACACTGGTTCCCGTTTTTCTCCGTACGTGTGGCTGGTGTGCACCGGAAAGGTGCCAGTTTAGCATCAACACCTGGATCTGAGTCACAGCTCTGCCTCTCAGTAACCCAGTGGTGGCTGGTCACCCAGCCTCAGCTTCCCGCTCTGGTAGGGGAGGAACTGGCCGCTGTTCATGTGGGTCCTGGAGGACTGACTGAGAAGTGAAGAGCTCTTTGTGAGGTACAGATCCTCACAGAAATGGGAGGGGCCCCCATTTGTTCAAGGGCTTCCCTGGTGGCTCCTGCAATGTAGGAGACCCTGATTCAATCCAGGGGTTGGGAAGATCCCTCGGAGGAGGGCGTGCAACCCACTCCAGTATTCTTGCCTGGAGAGATCCATGGGCAAATCATGGGGTCAAAGAGTCCGCCGTGACTGAGCAGCTGACACACACCTGTTTTGTTTGTGGATCCGCCCACTTGTTTGCGACGTGTGTTTTGTCTATACTGAAGCAGCATGTGAAATTAGGTGAGTAGATTTGGAAAGTTCTCCCCTTCCTTACTGGGTAACCTGGGGCTCATTTCTTCTGGGGCATTGTTCCCTATCTGTAAAATGGGGGTGATGGTGGTACCAACCTTACAGGGATCCTGCGAGGTTTAAGTTTGTTGGGCTATAAAATACCTAGGATATTTTGTGTGCTTGGCACATAGTAGATACTCGGTGAACATTAATTATTTTATTGTTAATGTAGAGTTGATTTGGATAATAATGAAATTCAGTGTCTGCCTCCGTCAGACCCTTTTCTGCACAGGCTGGCCGGGCCTCTGAAAGCTGGTGTGATGAATCCCTGACGTAGGGGTTGTGGTCCTCAGCACTGTGAGGCTAGGCAGGGATGATGGCCACAGAGGACCTGCTGTGGGAGAGAACGTGACCTGTGAGCCAGGGGCCCAGCATTTACCTGTGTCTGCACTGCTCAGCCGATTGAGTTTAATTGTTCGTTAATGAGTCACCTGTTTAATTTCACTAGTTTCTTTAATGGGGCCATTTTCAACATCAGAAGGGCTGAGAACAAACTTTTCTTCAATTTGGTTTCCACTGCTCCCAGCCTGATGTTTGGCACCTGATATATGTATGTTGAGTAAATTTTGATTATCGATTATTTGCAGCTCAGGTCCAGAACTATGTCAGAGATCCTGAGAAAAAGTCATGCGGCCCAAAGAGTCATGTTAGAGGTCGTTAAGATTGCTTTAGAGGAAAAAGTAACGTGGCTGAGTCTTTGGCCTTGGAGTCAGGGGCCTTTTTGACTTTTTTTTCCTCTTTTTTAAGTGAAATTATTTTTAAAGTTGGAAACTACACATACCTATAATAAAAAATACACAGTAGCTTAAGGGGGAAAGTTAAAGTTTTGTATGTTCTGTTTGGCAGAGTTTCAGTGACCTGGAACCTCAAGTGGGCAGATCTGGACACAGATGGGGCCAGAAACCTTAGTGTGAAGGGTCGCTTCTCCCAGACGGCATTCTGCCACCGTTCACCTGTGTGCACATATGTGCATGCGAGGCCTGGGGAGGGCTTGATCAGACGGCAGAGGTCCTCACTGTCTCCTCCTTGGTGGCAGCTGGCAGTACACCCAGTTCCTGGATCAGTGAGCGTAAGTCACCTGGAAGCTTGTTACAAACGGTGCTTCCTGCACTCCACTCTTGGGGTCTGTGGGTCTGGGCTGAGGCCTGGAGGTTGCACGCAGAGAGCAGCACCCTGGACTGTGGGACTCTGGAATCGCAGAGAGCCCGCTGTTGGAGCCTGTCCAGAGTATCTTACAATTCCCTGTATGCGTCACAGTTTTCATCTGTTTTACAGAACAAAACAGGTGTATGGAATTGAAGAGACCAAAATAAATCCATAAGCATATAAGATGGGCCTTATGGAGGCCTTCAGAGTGCCTGATTTTCATGAGAAACTTTGGAAATTAAAGAGACTCAGATGGGTTTCTATATTGGACTTGATTCTGTTTGAGACTGCCAGTATAGAAGCAACTGTTTATCACATCTTAACTAGCCAGTGTCTTTGTTCAGAGTACATAGCATATGTTTCAAAGAGCTTGGATGTCTGCAAAAGCTGTAAATTTAGGATCGAAATAGAGTATTAGTTTTCAGGTGACTGAGTGAATGCTGAGCTCAGATAGGGGCAGAAGGGACCAGATACCATGTCACCACACTCATAACAGTCGTAAAGCTGACCAGATGCCCCTCGCTCTGAGCAGTCTCCGGTCTCCAGTTTGAGGTGGGTCGAGGTGTCTTGTCCACCTCTGGTGTCTGTGGCTCCTCTCTGTTCTCCTCAGTGTTTCCCCTTAGCTTCACCCCTCCTCTGTCTGCACTGTTCGCTCCTTGTCCAGACCAGCCCTTCTCCCTGTGCTCTTGGTAACGGCATGCCCCTGTGTCCTTGTTCTGCCACTTACTCCCTTTTCTGTGCATCTTCCTTTTTTTCTGGTAAATATGGTCTCTTCCTCTTTCCTAAAGCATGGAAAGGTATGAGCCTTTACTGAAGACACTTGTTACTACAGCAGCTCCCGGCCCATCCTGACTCAAAAGGCAGGCATATTCTGTGTGAACTTCCTTGAGAAGTTCTCCCAGGTCCGTATTTTTTTTGTTGGTTTGTTTCTTAAAGGCTTAGAACAGTGCACACTTATTCCCTCACGGTTGGTGTGGGAATCCAGGCATGGCCTCTCTGGGTCCTCCACTCCAGGCGTCTCTCAGTCTGCAGTCAGCACCTGCTCTCATCTGAGGGCTTGACTGGGGTGGGATCCATGTCCCAGCTCCCTCTCATCATTGGTGGCCGGTCTCTGCTCCTCGGGGACGCAGTTCTTACTGCTGGTGGCTGAGGTCTTCCCACTCAGACCTATGGCTTTGATCAGATTCACAAACTACCAGCCCCTTCCCCATACTCTCTATTTCCTTGGCTCTCTGTTTTGATTCCTCCTTTGGTAAATTTCTTTCCCTGAAGAAGACCTTGGAGTTCCCTTGTGGCCTACTGGTTAGAATTCAGCAGTGTCACTGCTGTGGTCTGGTTCAGTCCCTGGTTGGGGAACTGTGTGGTGTGGCCACAATATTAAAAAAATATAAAAAATCAGCTCCAAGAAGACCTTCGTCATTTCTGTTAATTTACCAGTGTCTACTAAAATTAACTCCCTCCCCCTGGAAGGATACTAACTTACTGATGCCTCAAGTACCAGCAAACCTAGGGGGGCAGGCACTGTCTTCCTGTTATGGGTGAGGCCGCTGACCGATGGTGAAGGCCCCTGCAGAGCCAATACCCTGTGCCCTGTCCCCTCCCCTGCAGGGTCCTTTCCCCCCATCTGCCTTCCGCCTGCTGCTGCTCTGCACATGCTTTCCCACCCAGCACACCTCAGCCCCTCCTTGTGAACCGACCTGCCGGGAGCTCTCTGCTCAGGATGCTTCCTACCTTCCCGCTCAGAGACCTGATTCACGCGCCCCCTTCTCCATCAGTCACTGCATGATCTTGTTCCCAAGAATGTCTGCAACCCCTTGTGTGATTCCAGCACACGGCATGTAGTCTGCCCTGACACATCATGTTTTGCCCACCCAGATGGCCTGCCTGCGATGATGTCCTTGTCCCTGAGTGTGGGGAACCAGTCTTACTGATTGTCCCCCTTGGGGCTTGGCCCACAGCAGGAACAGGCAGTGGGAACAGCGAACCGGGGTCAGTCTGTGTTGGGCAGCTCCTCGTGTGTGACGGGTTCAGCAGAGGGGCTCAGGGCTGCCCCTGCCTGCCCCTCCTCCCTTCCCGGACCCTCTGCCACCTCCCTGGCTGGATTATCCCTCTGCTCTGCCTTCCTCCTCTCAGCCTGTCTGTGACCTTGTCTTACCCAGCAAACAGGAAGCTCCAAGAGGGTAGAAAGCCAAGACATCCTGTTTACTTGTTCCCCATCTGGTATAGCACTTCACTCCAGAGCGGGCACTTGGTAGTATTTGTTGAACAAGGCAGTGAGTGATTGAATGAATGAATGAATGGAGCAACTCAAGAGCAGTTTAATATGGTATGAAGTCAAATGCTAGGTGGTATTTTGCAGACTTCTATGTTAGAAATGCAGAGGTCACTGGAGGTCATCTGACGATTTGAAATAAGAGGAATCTTAAACTATCTTAGGGTTGGCAAAGTGAATCACTGGACGGGAGGTAAGTCGTCATACTCTGGAAAGTAATACCAAACACTAGTTGTGAAAATTGGAGAAACTTTTCCACATCACATCTTTTTTTCAGGGATATAAGATTACTTCCAAGTTTTGCAACTTTTTTTTTTTTTAGAAATTAGAAGAGGACTGAGAAAAAACAATGGTCATTTTGCCGAGCATGGAGTCTTAATTGACAAAGCTAATGATCTAGAAAAACCTATGTTGGAAAATGTCACTTTATTATAGGCGTCTGCAAGTGCAGATGGGAAAACAGGTTTTTTTCTTTCTGCAGCAGATTCATTAAGTGTTTAGAAAGAGGTGCTCTGTGCACCGCCTTCTCCAAGCTGAGTAGCTTGAGACTAAGCCTGAACCCTTGTCGTCTCTCGCATGTTAGGAAGGAGGTGTATGCACTGCCCCATGGAACAGACCCCAGGCCTCCGTGCTGTCCTCGCTCAGCCTCTGCTCCCGGCCCAAGAGCATCATCAGCAGCGTCCAGGTGACAGTCAGCTCCGAGACAGGCCAACCCCCGCCTGGCCAGAGAGCTGCCTCATTGCGCCTTGCTGACCGGCTCATTCCCCAGGTGGTGATGCAGAGTCTCCACAGCCTTGAGCTGCCCCCAGGCTCCCCTGTTCCTGCTTTACTAAGAGACAACTCAGACCCAGTGACAGGCATTCCTCCTGTTTCTTGCTGTCTCCATCTCAGTTTCTTTGTGTCCTGGCCTCCTCGGTCTCTCTGAGGAGGAGTCCTGGCCAGCAGTTAAGACGAGCCTGGTGGCCCGTGCCCGGGGCTTGTGACGTTGCTCTGGGTGCTGTCTCTCCATCCCAGTCTTTTCTTCCTTCCCAGCTGTAGACCCTGGGTTTATACAATGTCCCTGTGCCTCTGAGATAATGTCCTGTCCCCTCTGTCTTCACTTAGGGCGTTTACCAAGAATACTCAACACTTGAGAGGTCTCCAGGCCCCTGGGTCTGGGCACTCCCACCGCCAGTGACGCGCCCTGGGGGGTCCTGTCCGCCAGTCCTTCTGCCCGGGCCTTCTGCAGCCCTGTCTGCCTGCCCGCCCCGACGCTCCTCTGACCTGCCAAGCTCGCTCTTCTCCGTTCCTGCCCCTGAACAGGGGTGCTCCCCAACTTCCGGGACTCTGGGTGAGGAGTTAGACCTGGTTTTCAAAACCCACTTCTAAAATATTCTCTCATCTCTGACTATAATCAGAAGTCATCTTATGTCAAAGGGTGACTTACGCGAATATATTTGATTCCTTGCTTTTGGTTCCAAGTGAACAATTTGATAATTGCCTATTTTATAGGTAGCGATTAAAAGCTGTACCCTGGTTAAATTGTTCTCTCACTGGAAATTCATTTCCATATATTGACTGCCCCAACAAAATGGTGTTTAATGGTGTTATTCTCAGAAAGTGAGACAGCGTTTTCTCTGATAAAAACGAGAATGAAATCCACCTCATAACTATTGATCAGTAAAGCATTTAACTAAGGAAATATAAGGTAAAGAATTTTTTTTCTTTTTTTTTTTTTGGTGGAAAAAGAAGTAGATTTGCATTTTCTTGCATTTTCTTGCTTGTCCCGCTGGGCTCTCAGTTGGCTGGTTCTCAGAGGTGGGAGCCAAGCAGAGGCTGGTGCGGACTGCCCTGCAAGACTTGATCAGCCCGGAAACCTTCTCAGTTTCATACCCGGTTTTGTTTCAAGGTAGACTCTTAACTCTACAGAAGAATTTTTCTTTATGACTTCTTTTCCATTAGAAATTTTGATGCCAGTAGAGAAACAGCTAACAAATACCAATGACATCTTAGTATCACTTTCTTAATTTTTATTTTTTGATAGAATAGTGTTTGAAAGAGTTATGGACTCTTGAAACGAGAGTGAATTTTTTTTTTTTTATCAACTGAAGTGGAATATAAAATAATTTTGCTTAATCAAAAAGAAAGCTCTCAGCTACTTTACCCAAAGGCATGGGCATTTTAAATTATATTTGGTTAGTCAGGTGAGTTGTCTTGACTTACTGCAATAACATTCTAGTGTCAATCTAATAAATTCTAGCCTATAATTCAGTTTATTGCAGCTTTAATGGGGGTATTTTTTTTTTACCAAAAAATGTTAAAATGTTTGTTTTCTTTGTCAAACCTCAGGGTGATATGTTTGCAAGTTCCCTTTTCAGGGGATACAGAAAACGTTCCTGCGCTCTTCTCAGCGGTAGTTCTTTGTCAGTAACGTGATATTCACCTCTACCTCCTCCTCCTCTCTCTCTCCGTCTGTCTGTCTGTCTGTCCTGTGTACCAGGGGGCAAGAGACGCATGGTTACCTCGTGTTCCCTGGCCTCCGTACCTCTCCCCTTGGTAGTAATTTTGCTCTACTGACAGGGACCCAGAGAACTAGTGCTGGGGGTTTCCCTTCTGACGGGTCCCTCTTGAGCACAGTGTAGGTGTCGGACCAGGGGAGGGGAGGGGAGCAGTCCTGCGATGGGAGGGGGCCAGCACCCTCACCACAGCCATGTCCTCGCCCCCGCCCCCCAGCGCCATCGGGTGGTGGAGACGCCCTGACCTTGGTGCTGTGTTCTCCGCCTCCTCGCACCCTCACCAGCTCCCTGTGACCGGCAGCTGGCTGTGTGCCACGGGACCTTCCCCCTAGATCCTGTTACCGTTGGGGTTTACCACAGTCAGCTCACAGCAGCTGGTGACAAAGTAGCATACGTGGTGCACGGGCTCCTGTGACTTGCCTCAGAGTGTGGAGGTTCCAGGGGCTTGCTCAGTTGTGGGGACCCCCCTGAATCCTTCGGATTGATGCATTGCGTCAGAAGTTGGTGCGTCTTTATCAGAATCCCAAGTCTGAAATATGTGGGTTCTGAGATTGCATGGTGCTCCCCTCGGGTTCATTTCTCACTGGCTGCTTGTGACTTCTTCAACTTCCTTTAGGCTTAAAGGCAGAAAATTTAAGGGACCAAAGTTCATTTCTAACAACATGACAACTAGGAGAATTGAAAGTAGCCCAAAGAGATAGTGCCTGTGTAAGAACTTGGAGATAATACTGGTTTAATGATTGATTAAAGCTGTGGGGTGTCTTAGAGGCTGTTAGAGTTATCATGAAATGATAGGGGCTCCAGATAATGTGGTATTGGAAGTTGTCGGGACACCAATGTGGCATAATTTTAATGAAGAAAAAAACACCAGAAAGTGAATTCCAGATATGACCCCATGTTTTAAAATGTATTGAAGGAAAACAGTGTACATCTCTACGTGTATTTGGTACACGTGTGTTTTCTGGAACCAGGGTTCTTCATGTCCAGAATGACCAGGGAATTTGGCTAGATGATCTCTTAAGTCAACACCTGGGTCTGAGATGTCACGACTGTGGATAGTGACTTTAAATATGGTGTCCTTCCTGGTAATTTGGAAACAATAGATTCAGTCTTAGATTTGCTAATATTGCCTGCCTCTAAGCTTTGTAATGTCCTTAAAATGTCTCTGGGCTTGTGCTGAGCCTTTTAAAGCTTTAATATTTGTTTCTTTACTTGGCTGTGCTGGGTCCTTGTCGCTGCGCTGGCTTTCTCCTCTCTGGTTGCGGTACCTTCCCTTGTTGCGGAGCGCTGGCTGGCTCTAGGCACACGGACTTCCCTGGCTGGGGCTCCTGGGCTCTGGAGCGCAGGTTCAGGAGTTGTGGGGTGTGGGCTTCCTTGCTCCATGGCAGGTGGGATCTTCCTGGATCAGGGATCGAACCTGTGTCTCCTGAATTTTGGCAGGCGATTGTTTACCACTGAACCACCAGGGAAGCCCTCAGTGCTGAATTTTAAATGAGAGCAATATTTATCAAGGATTTTTCTAGCATTTCAACAAGAAAAAATGTATGTACTGTATCAGAACTTAAACTTAATTTATAAAAGTGGGACAGCGAATTGTTCTGTGCCTTTCAGTAAACTCCAGAACACTGTTGCCTGGCCGTTATCCCATCCCTGTCATTCATTAACTGGGTAATAACCTTGGACACACTGTTGGTTTCTCTGTCCCTCAGTTTTGCAGCAGTAGAGTGGGTCTAATAACAGTGCCTATTTCCTAGGAAGCAAGATGATTAAATTATATAAGACATGTCAAGTTCCCAAGAGTTCCTTACACTGAAAGCTTAGCAAGTGGTGGTTGTTAATAGCATCACCAACTGAATAGATATGAATTTGAGCAAACTCTGAGATAGTGGACAGAGGAGCCTGGCGTGCTGCAGCCTGGGGTTGCAAAGGATCGGCGTGACTTAGCGACTGAACAACAGCCCCTCCCTCTCTGCCTCCCCCCTCCCTCCCTCCTTCCTTTTCAGTTTCTCTGTCTCTGACCTTTTCTGGGACAAGGTCTGTCTGTGTCTCTGAGTGTCAGCCCAGAAGGTGGACTTCGTCATGGTGGTCAGCACTCTCCCCTCTTATGACCGACCGGTGGTTCCGGTCACGAGAGCTTGATTAACTTAGAGTCCACAGAATCTATCCTGGACTGTTAAAATCTAAGGCAGCTGAAATGAAGAGTAGAATACTGTGAAGCTGACGATAAGTAATTCTAGCCTGCTTTTTTGATGCAGGTATATTCACCTAAAATGAGAGCTGCTTTTACCGCTCTGTCTGTTTCTGGTTTCTTTAGTGATGAGTTGAGAAGTTGCAAATACTGCTGTGGAGTTGTTATCTTTTTGCAAACCAGAAAAGAGATACAGTCACGGTTTAGAATCCTTAAGTGATCCGTAGATTGAGGTATTTTGGGGGAGAGGAGTGTCAAAGGCAAAGAAGCCAGAAGATTTAAGAGCTTAGAAGATAGAGGTCTCTGGTCTGGCCGCCTTTAGAGGCTCTGGGTAAGGTAATCTGAGGTGACCAGGAAGGACAGTGCTGTCTTTTTTAAGGTGCACCTCTGCTGGGGTGCATTGGAGTGTGGTGGAGGAGCATCTGTTGACCATTTGGAGCAGGGAACAGCTAGGCTTGGTCCGTTTCTCTCCTCGGTGGATTCCTTTTTTTAACTGGAGTATAGTTGCTTTATAATGTGATGGTTTCTGCTGTAGAGCGAAGTGAGTCAGTTCTGTGTACACATGTGTCCCCTCTATTTTGAACCTCCCTCCCACCCCTCTGGGTATCCCAGAGCACCGAGCTGAGCCCCCTGTGCTCTACAGCGGCGTCCCACTAGCGATCCGTTTTACACATGGTAGTGTATATGGGTGAGTCTCAGCCTCCCAGTTCATCCTGATCCCCTTCACCTCCTCCCCGTGTCAGCACGTCCATTCTCTACATCTGCGTCTCTGTTCCTGCCCTGCAAGTGAGTTCATCTGAGCCGTTTTTTAAGATTCCACAGATTTTTAAAATAGAGCTTTCTCGATTAAATGTGTTTGAAGACAGATTTGGGGGAAACAAAAAAGAGAAGATTCTTTGGCCCTATCGTAGAAAACTCCTCCATTCATAAGAGATGGAAGACAGAGGCAGAGGAAACCCAAACCTGCTTCTCTGGAAGAGAAGTGAAATGGTATGGGCCATTTCTCTGGGTGGCAGCGGTGCCCTCGGGGTACGGCCCTCTGAGAGGACCGTGGAAACCAGACAACCTGGGGCTGTAACCTGGTTGCAGCCAACTTCCCTGGTGACCCTGGTGCTGCCTCTCGTCTGCTCACCTGTCATGGAGGCCACGGCGGGCTCATGCAGAAGAAATCCTGTGAGCCCACGATGGCAGCTCCCCGCACTGCCCAGGGCACACGGCACGTGGAGTGTTTGCCTCGCCTCTCACCAGGGTGGGCAGGCAGTGAGGCACCCGCGAGACACTGGGGATTCCCTAGTGGTCAGAAAGGACATGGCCCCAGTCCCCCGCACCTCCTTGGGCCGAGAAACAAACCAAATGTGCACATGGCGGCGGCGGGAGAAGGGCGCAGGGCCGGCCGCTGACCCAGCGGGGAAGCCTGGGGGTGGAGGCAGGGGGTCTGGGCTGTAACTTCTGGCTTCACCTTTCTCTAAAGTCACTTATCTGACTGCTGCCAGGCAGATCCCCCTGAGAGTGGCGACAGCGCCCACCTCTCAGAGCGCTGTGCACCTCAGGACAAAGGCAGTGTTTGTTGAATTTCTAGCCCTAACCTATTCAGCTCTCTTCAGAGTCAGTGAATATTTGTTGAGTGAACAAATGATTGACAGCCAGAGGTGTAGATTGATTATGACTAAATTTGATTCATGGCTGATTGCCCCTCTTCAGGGAATACAAATGGTAACCAGTAAAGTTTTTAAACAGGCATGTCTTTTGCAGTGTTTCAGTAGATTTCAGTTTTATCTAAACTGGATGTAGGTTATAGATTTCAGTTAAAAAAACAATTCTTCCATCGTAAAGTAATTTTATATATTTATTGAATAGGGTTGATGTTTCTCCACTAATCTCATTTTCTTAATTAAAATTTTTTATTTTAAAGTAATACATATTTGCTATAGAAATGAAATGTATATATGTATAAGCAAAAAGCAAGCAGTTTAAATTTAATGTGTATTGATGTATTTATTTGATCGTATTGAGTGAATTCAGAGAACTTTATGATGAAAAATTCCCTAAAGAGTTGGATGTGTTTGAAAATAAAAGTCTTAAAAATTGATTTTTTTTTCCCTCAAGAGCCAAATGTATGAACCAAGCATGCTTTGATTCCGATTTATGGTCATCAAAACTAAATTCTAGATTCAGTAGATATTTTGCAATTTGTCATTCTGGTAAACTGTGTTATATCCACTTGGAAAATGAAATATGAGCAGGATGGTTGACGGACCTACTAGAAATCGCTGCCTGACACGCTGCTTCTAATTAGCCTGCTTTTGGAGCTAGAAGGGGAACCTCCGTGTTCTAAGTGTAAATTTTCCTTCTACTCCTCCCCTGTCTCCTGCCTTTTAGTATGTATGCCAAATACAACCTATGACGTATTATAGTTGGAAAGTTCTAATTGCATGCTACTATGGTTTTTAATCAGAGCAAACTAGGTACAATTTCTAAATTGTATTTTGTCATTCATTCCTGATACTGTAGAACCATTAATAAGTCGCTGAACTACCGTATATATTTTTCAAATTAACAATTGATTATATATTATAGCAGGCTATAAATTTTTAAAAATACAGTATTTTAGTAGTATTTTTTTTTGAACTGCGGTACTTTCCTTTTAATATATTTAAACGCCTCATGGAAAGTGATTATTAAATGTATTCAGCTCAGTTTCCATGTAAAAACCGGTCAAGGTTAGAAATGAATATTTTTTTAGAAAAGTAAAGATCTAATTTTGAGAAGTGTTTATGTCCTAGAGACCATTTGTGTGTTTTAAACCTTTTTTTTTTTTTTTAATTTCCTTAGAGGATGTTGAATCTTTCTTCCAGATAAATGTGTGTTTTCTTTTAAAGAATTGTTTTAGGAAATACCTCTCCATGTAGTTCTGAAAGTGCTTATCTTTATTTTTGAAATGTTTACTGTCAAATGTTAAAAACAACTTTAACTCGAATGTATTTTGTTTCATGTGCAGAGCTGTTTCAGAGCTGTTTCACATACTAGATGCTTTTGAATTAGGAATTCACATAATAATGAATTCTGCTTATTTTGCTTCTTTGCAAAGGTTTGTTGTGTGAGCTTAAAATAAGACTGCAGCTGATTCGTGCAGCACATATTAACTGTTTATTTAGTTTAAGTACATGACTGTATCTTTCATTTCTGATCAACCTGAGGAATTTGCATGCTACACAGCAGCCATCTTCTTTTATACTTTATTAAATATCTGTCAATTATAAATATCAAGGTTTTACATTAATGTCAAGATAGTACATCAAAAATTCATGGAATATGTGACTTTTTCCAAGGGTATTTAATACTTAATGCATTTGTGTCATTTTTCTTTCTAGAGATATTGACAGGTTTTATTAAGTGTTTGTTAGGGAGATTTCATTTTTATCAAGGGACTATAAAGAGAAGCTGCATGCTAAATCAATTTTTTAAAGCCAGAATATTGTTCATTTTTTTCATATTCAGACCCTTGTAATCCATAGGTTTTATTTAAATTTCTTCTTGGTTTATTTTTGTTTTATGTGAGTGATAGTTCAAGACAGAACTTTAATAAGGATGAAATATGCTGACTGTAGTGGTTTTTAATTTCCTTAAGCATAGCTACCAGACCCATGCAATATGGTAAATTCTTCAAAATGTCATACTTACATATTTAGCAATATTACTTCTTTTTATTGAAGCCAACAAACGATTTTAGATATTGATCTTTCCCAAACACAGTGATTATTTTGTACTAGGTACAGTATTATTGTGTCTCATCTGGGACACCTCTTCCAATAGAAGAGGGACTGGGGAGGGCTTCCCTGGGCTGCTGGGCTTGACATAAGAAAATTAGACTCCTCTTTTAAAAGTGAGCTCTTCAGGGCTTCAGGTATGATCATGAGCTGCAGCAACTGTTCCATATCTCACCTTCGAATATTTTTAATGCATAAGAAAGTGAAAATATCAATCACTTTAAAAATCTGCAGAAAATCTATGGCTGGTTTCTAAACTGTATATGGGGTCACTGTTGTCCATGCCAGACAGCCCCTCACCATCCAGTGTGTAGGTAGGTACATCCTGGAAACAGCTCTCTCAACTGAAATTAGTTAGCCACATTTTCTGCTTTCATTTAGATTTCTGTTTTTAAGGTACATGTTAGGACTGTCTTCTACCGGAGATAAACAAAACCCTTATAGGATTTTGCTCTATAAAGTGAGGAATGATCAGTTATCCTCCTCATAAAGTATAAGTGTAGTAAGTTTCATCCAAGAACATTTTCAGGAAGTTGCAAGTAACTTCAGATTAATATTGTAATTTTTGGAAGATGTATTTTTAAACTGTGAGACTTAATATGTAAAAAAAAATCTGTCCAGAGTTTTAAATAGTGTTTGGAATAGACACATTTCTTATTCTTGGTTATTTTTTCAGGGTATGTGAAAATACTTATATTTAAAGTTAAATGCTTTTCACCCATGCAAATCATTTCAATATTTGAATGTTTAAAGATCCTTGTAAAACTATTATATAATAATCTAAATGGGAAGGTTAGATTTTTTTTTTTTTTACAAACCAAATTTCTCTTGAGTAAAGCTGAGCTAGTAGCCACTCTGGATAAACCCAGTTTGGGTTTAGGATAAGCTGCTCTGAAGGCCTCACACCCTGGGAAATACTGTTCATTCAAGAACCCTGCCGCCCTAATGTAGTCCACCGTGACACCAGTAGGTGGCGCTGGTGTCACAGTAGTGAGAGCCTCATGGAAGCAGCAGTTACTTGCCTTTCTCTGTAGCCTCGAATTCCGCTTCAACGTAACTGTTAAGTCAATGTGTTTGGCAGAGCATATATATTTTTTTAAACCAGAATTACATATAGTGGGCACACCTTATTTTTTAAGCACATAAGAACAACTGTTTCTAAGAGATTCTGCAAATATTACGTAACTCTACAGCCAAAATAATCTTCAAAATTAATCTGCAGAAAGCACTTGCACTTTTTTTTTCCTTGAGTATTCTTTACGGCTTTGTCAGTGAACATGAACTTGTATGTTTGGTAAGAAATGTATATAAATAGTAGGGAGGGAGACATTTTTGAGAGTTAATTTTCCATCTTTTTGGTCCTTAGCGAGGAGGCCCTTGTTTGAAGAGTTTTCATAGAGTCCAAAGCTATTTAAAGATGTTTGAGTCTGGAGCATTCTTCCTCAAGTCATTGTGACATTCAGCGTTCTAATTTTGAAAACTGTCATCTTTCTCCAATAAGTCAAACTTTTTGAGGGGGAGGGGTCAAATTTTTAATACTTGGGGATTTTAGCTTTGGAATTTACCAACTTTCAAAATACCGTAGTGCATTCCACAGTTTAAATGAACTTAAAATATTTTAAAATGACAAAAGCAGCAATGCTTTCCCACCTCCTAGAGTTTGAGGAGAGGTAGGCTGTGCCACATTTCTAGTAGGTCAGTCTATGAGAAACCTCATTTCATTATAAGTGAAAGGAAATTCTAGCAATAGAATTCCCTTTCTTTAAAGTTTGGAAGCTTTTCTATAGTACTTATCACAGTTTGGGGTGTAGGGAAGTTCCTGTCTGCTGAATTTGTACTTTTATGAGAAAAAAAACGCAAGCACCGTTGTGGTCAAGTTCCATAATTAAATGGAAAGCATTTTTAGGAGGCTTGGAGCACAGCCTTACATTTCACCTTTTCAAGGAAGAGGTAATGAGAAGCTTCTCCTCCTATTTTTGCTGTGCTTGACCATGGTATAGGGTTTTTTTTTTTTTTTTTTCTTAAACCAGAAACAGGATTGCCTAATCTTCCTAGTTAGAAAATGCAGCAAGAGAATGCCCCTGGGCAATAGGTTATTTTTATGTTAAATTGCAGTTTCTTTAATTTCATTTTTATTATCACAACATTAACATATTGTGTGACTGTATTGCCTTATGTTGACTTTTCTTCCAAAGGGTTAAAACTGGGTTGAGGGTTAGAGGGGAGAAGCAGGCACCTGGGAGCTAGCACCCAATTGGCAGCCTCTTGTAATATATAATTTGCCTAAAATTGCACGCCGAGCACCAGCTTTTGTTTCCTAATTGATTTACGGTTTGAGCCACTTTTACCTCATCCCCCACTGTCCTGCATACGGTGCCAGCGAGTACATTACAGTGAGCGATGATAAATTGCCGTGCACTTGTGATGCTAATGCGTCAAGAGTAAAAACTGCGATCGCATGGGTGTCTCAGAAATCACCATTTGTTCATTTGATCACTTACTGCAATCTGTCTATCAGCCTGTAATGGAAACCGAAGATTAAAATTATACCGTTACAGCTTTAAATTTCTTAATTGAGACAAAGTTTTTTAAGTGCTCGAAAGGTCTAAGGTGTGTGGGTGGGGGAGTGATACGGAGCGAGAACCTGAGATGTTTAAAATTTCCTCCAGTGTGTGAAATTTGGGATATTTTTATCAAATGATCTTTTGTCTAGAGAAAAAAAAAGTAATGAAGTTTAAATATGCCAATCTCAATTATATCTTGATTATATTTGTTTGTAAAATTTAATTCATAATTTACAGAACTGTATTTTTTCTTGATTTTCTGTATTTGAGCTGCATCTGCCATGTGTGTGATTCATTTGCACATAACAAGTTTATTTCCTTCTAAATGATTTTAAGTCAGAGATTAATGAGAGAAGTTTCAGTTTATTTGAGTACCTTTAATTGCTCCTTTTACTGAGGTAAGAAGAGATTTGCACTCTTCGTAAGGGCCCTACAGCACAGTATGGGACAGGATGCAGAGGGAGGTGGGACCTGACTTAGGCTCCTGGTTTCTGTGTGATCAGATACTCACTGTGTGGGTGTGCCCACCTTTTGTAAACTCAGTCCACCTTAAATTTTATTTTTGTGCCTTGTCTGTGGGCCCTGGTATCAGAATACAAGCAGCAGATTTATGGCGGCTGCTGGGCACAACAAATTAAGTTGACAGTGATGTATGAGCGCATAATAGCACGATGAGCCCTCAGCAGCGCGGCTGGACGCCTCCTGCTTCATTTGGCTCTTGTTAGGATCCGTTAGGCAGCTAAATAATGAAATTCTGCTGACTGATTTCTGTCTTTCCTTTTTCTCTTTTCACCTCTGCTTTCTAAAACTTCCTCAATCCCAGACCCATCCTCATGCCCACAAACTGCCCTTGAAGGACTCCTTCACTTACGAGGACTACAGGTTGGTATGTGGGAGGCTGATGGGGGTGTGTGTATGTGCACGAGGCATGTGTTGGAGGGTGGCTCCTGAGTGAATTTGGGGTCTCAGAAGCACGAAGAGCTTTGGTAAGAAGCTATTTGCATGACCATTTAAAACCTTTATTTAAAAAAAAGTCTTTCCCAAGTTACCCAGGACAGCTGGTAGCCGCATCTTCATAGCCATGTGGAAATTTCACTAACCTGTATTGGTGGGGATTAGTTGTTATAGCCAAGTGCTGCCCGAGATTAACATTAGTGTGGGGTGGTTGTGGGAATCTTTTTTCTTTCTGAGTAGACTGTTTTAGTGCTTTGAAGTAGGGACTTATTTTTAAAAAAAAAAAAAAAAAGATTCAGTGTAGTTCACAGCATAATAAAAAATAGCATCCCGCATTTTGAAGCCTTCTTAGAGGATTTCTGATCAGAAAGGAGTTACATTGCTTGCTTTTCACTGAGGCTCAAAGTAGGAACAGAGTCAGCATTTGTGTGAAAGAGGCGTGGGCCTCCGTGGCCACCCAGCTCGGGCCCTGCAGAGAGGACCTGCCAGCTCTGGTCTCAGCCGTCCCCCCTTCCAGGCCGCTTTCTCCCCGGGAGCACTCCCCACTCTTAACTGCTCACTCCTTGGTTGCCCCTGGCTTCCTTTCCTTCCATACCTGTCCCCCTCCTCCCCAACTCAAATTGTAAATGACGATGAAGGTGGCCACTTGTCACCTTTGCGACTTAGGAAAGAATTTTGAGAAGTCAGACACACCTAGATTTTGGTTGAACTGTGACTGCGCTGGGCTCCCCGATGTGCCAGGCCTAATCAGCCTCTCTTCTTCGTATTGTTACAGGTGGGCGGTCTCTTCCGTTATGACTCGACAAAACCAGATTCCCACGGAGGATGGCTCCCGGGTGACCCTGGCGCTTATCCCCCTGTGGGACATGTGCAACCACACCAGCGGCCTGGTGAGCACCCACCTCCCGCATCGTGTGTAGTCGGGACGGGGCGGTCTGCCTCAGGTCACACTCCTCACCGTCCCTTCTGGGTCGTGTGTAGTC